>JAWNND010000052.1:0-565960 GCA_035043265.1 Drosophila testacea | reverse complement strand
GTACCCATGCTAGGGTTACTAATGTAAGTACTTACCTTGGTACCCATGCTAGGGTTACTAATGTAAGTACTTACCTTGGTACCCATGCTAGGGTTACTAATGTAAGTACTTACCTAGGTACCCATGCTAGGGTTACTAATGTAAGTACTTACCTAGGTACCCATGCTAGGGTTACTAATGTAAGTACTTACCTTGTACCCATGTAGGGTTACTAATGTAAGTACTTACCTTGGTACCCATGATAGGGTTACTAATGTAAGTACTTACCTTGGTACCCATGCTAGGGTTACTAATGTAAGTACTTACCTAGGTACCCATGCTAGGGTTACTAATGTAAGTACTTACCTTGGTACCCATGCTAGGGTTACTAATGTAAGTACTTACCTAGGTACCCATGCTAGGGTTACTAATGTAAGTACTTACCTTGGTACCCATGATAGGGTTACTAATGTAAGTACTTACCTTGGTACCCATGCTAGGGTTACTAATGTAAGTACTTACCTTGGTACCCATGCTAGGGTTACTAATGTAAGTACTTACCTAGGTACCCATGCTAGGGTTACTAATGTAAGTACTTACCTAGGTACCCATGCTAGGGTTACTAATGTAAGTACTTACCTTGGTACCCATGATAGGGTTACTAATGGTAAGGTACTTGACCTTAGGTACCCATGATAGGGTTACTAATGTAAGTACTTACCTTGGTACCCATGCTAGGGTTACTAATGTAAGTACTTACCTAGGTACCCATGCTAGGGTTACTAATGTAAGTACTTACCTTGGTACCCATGATAGGGTTACTAATGTAAGTACTTACCTTGGTACCCATGCTAGGGTTACTAATGTAAGTACTTACCTAGGTACCCATGCTAGGGTTACTAATGTAAGTACTTACCTTGGTACCCATGCTAGGGTTACTAATGTAAGTACTTACCTTGGTACCCATGCTAGGGTTACTAATGTAAGTACTTACCTTGGTACCCATGATAGGGTTACTAATGTAAGTACTTACCTGGTACCCATGCTAGGGTTACTAATGTAGTACTTACCTGGTACCCATGCTAGGGTTACTAATGTAAGTACTTACCTTGGTACCCATGATAGGGTTACTAATGTAAGTACTTACCTTGGTACCCATGCTAGGGTTACTAATGTAAGTACTTACCTTGGTACCCATGCTAGGGTTACTAATGTAAGTACTTACCTTGGTACCCATGCATAGGCGTTACTAATGTAAGTACTTACCTTGGTACCCATGATAGGGTTACTAATGTAAGTACTTACCTTGGTACCCATGCTAGGGTTACTAATGTAGGTACTTACCTAGGTACCCATGCTAGGGTTACTAATGTAAGTACTTACCTTGGTACCCATGCTAGGGTTACTAATGTAGGTACTTACCTAGGTACCCATGCTAGGGTTACTAATGTAGGTACTTACCTGGTACCCATGCTAGGGTTACTAATGTAAGTACTTCACCTTGGTACCCATGATAGGGTTACTAAGTAGTACTTACCTAGGTACCATGCGGTACTAATGTAGTACTTACCTGGTACCCATGCTAGGGGTACTAATTGACTTAGGTACCCATGATATGGGTACTAATGTAGGTACTTACGTAGGTCACCATGGTAGAGGTACTTATGTAGGTACTTACGTAGGTACCCATGGTAGGGGTACTTATGTAGGTACTTACGTAGGTACCCATGGTAGGGGTACTTATGTGGGTACTTACGTAGGTACCCATGATAGGGGTACTAATGTAGGTACATATAATATATTCATTTATTAAATGAACACAGATCTGTAAAGGGCTAATGCAATTTCAAAAATAATCTTTGCTTAAGCAAATACTTAGGGTGTTCACTCGACTCTCGCAGCGTCGCAGGTAGCAGATGTGAAACTTGTCACAACAACAATTTGTACTGAACAATTTCATGCGAGAGTGCTAGATCCCTGCCTATGTATACGAAAAGTGTTTCCCATCTGCGCAAACTAGAGATGTGAAAAAGCACGATGAATGTCAATATACTCGATAGATGTTTAGTATATTTTAGTATATTCGGTATATTTTAGTGCTAAATGTATGACAACTTTTTAATGGAGTCCTAAATCAAAAAAAAGTTTAATCCAGATATCGCAACTAGCAACAATCGACTAGATATTGATAGGGAGAATCTTAAGCTATGGCATCAAGTGACCTTATTTTTGAAGGAAATAGAGAAAAGAAGAAAGACTCTTGAAGAAAACAAGTTAAAAATGGAGCAAGCTAATGCTGCATATGAATTTAAATACAAGTCACCGGAGCTCGAACAGAAGGAGCGAATATTAAACCATGAGCTTGTATTAAATATAAAAATTAATAATAATAAATTAAAATTTAGAATTAAGTTTTATTTAAACGTAAACACTTTTTTATTTTCCGACTACAAATAGTCTATACCACTGGGCTCGGCCTCATCGCTTTCCAACCCTTCATAAATATATTTCTCGTCATCTTTTAAAAGAATGTTGTGAAGAGTGCAGCATACAAGTATCCAATTGCAAATTAATTAATTAGTACTTTCTTTAGGCTGCAAAACTTTCCGTTGAGAACCCAAACGCAGTTCACTACTCTGACTCGATATTGGCTGTGTCTTCTGTTGAAGCGGAGCTTTACCATATTCCACGTCCATGATCCGGGTCCATGATCTGTATTACTTACATTCTTTTAGATGCCATTTTCTTGAACTAAAATTGTGTTTATGTTTATAAGTAAATAAGCAGATTTTTTAAATGTCAAAGTAGCTCGAATATAAATATCTAACTGCGCACACTTGCTAAATAAAAGGTTGTTCACACGTTAGGTGTCGCAAGCTTGAAAAGCTGCTACGACGCGAGAGTCGAGTGAACACCCTAACTAATATTCTTATTCTTTATCCTACAAATCATTTCCTCTTTTTTATACAAATCTATTATTGATTATGATATGTTTACCATTTGTATACCCCTAAATTCTTCCATTGACCTATAGCTTCTGAGTTAATCTGTGTTATTTAGTAAAGATTCGTCATTAAAGCTAATTGCAGAGAATACTATAAAATAGCTAAGTGTACTACCTGTTAGAAAACCTTTCGATTTTCTATATAAAACTCGATTTATTCCCTTTCAACATCCAATATGATGTCAGTGAAGACAATCCTTTACATTTTACTCACTACAGATGGCGCTTTAACACGATGGCAATCCATCTGCGGCACTAATAAAAGATTTCGCTAAATTGATACTGTCGATGGAGTAATTAAACTGCAATTTTTATGAGACATGTCGGACAGAGGCCGCTGCTATCACAGATCGAATAAATTATATTCGTTGGCTATTGGACCCTCGCACTGCTTTTACACGCACACAAATGCACACACTCACACATGTATGTGTGTGTGTGTGTCTCCTGTGACTGTGTGCATTGTTGGCCATATCCGTTGGCCCGTTCGTTTCGACGGTAAATTTTCCGACGCAATTTTGCCACACTCTGGTTCCGGCTGTGTCTCATCCTTAAACGTTGGGCTGTTGCAGTTTGCGTTTGCTTTTGTTTTTGGTTTTGGCACGCAAATAAATTTTCAGGAAAAACTGTGCAAACTTTTGAGCCCGTCTGATTGCATTTTAATTTTCCATTTTCCAGTTCGTTTTCATATTGAATTCGCCTTCGAGTTTGGCACGACAACTTTGTTCGACCTCCGCGATTGGAAGCTAATGATTCTCGCCTCCGTTTCGATGTTTCCACAGACACTTATCGGTTACGACTATTTGCGTCTCCCTGCAGTCGTCCTCTTCACTTAAGTCGAAAGTGCGGCTGGCACACATTCAAATAATTTCAATGCAAATGGTACCAAACAGCGCAAAATAATAAAAAAAGAGGAGCGAGAAGATACTCTATCCATGAAGTTGTTAATTTTTATGACGTCATTACTCGCCTCGTAAAATTCAGTCAACAGTTGGTTGCTCTGCTCTAGGAAGCAACAGGCTACAGTTTAGTTTTATGAACATGTTGAGTCAGAAACGGAGACTGATGTCAGGTCTCGAACTGGGATTGCGAATCTCAGCGAGTCGACTCGAAAGTTGTGAGCTTTATTTGCAACCGGAATTTTTATTGTTATTGCGCCATTTATGACATGTACGAGATTTCTCTGGCTTGGGTTCACTTCTAATTTGGGTCCATTGTATTCGATGGCCGCTCACTTGTCACCATTTTACGAGAGGTATGAATCAAGTCCGTCCTTTCATTACTTGACGTTTGAATACGAGACGGGAAAGGTTAAAGTCTCTTGTCGAAGGTGTGGAAACTGACAAATCTGGCCAAGTAGAATCTTTGATTAATATTGTCTCTTTATAATGAACCAATTTTGCAATATTTGTGTGTAGTCATTTTATTTAGGTATTCATTTTTTAAAGTCACAACTAAACTTATAAGAAATTTATAATCTGCATTCAGGAAGCGCCTATAGATTATATCAAAACATTAATTTTGTATAAACATTTTAAGGCTTCAGGAATTCAAATGGAAAGAATTTATATATTAAATTTACAATTTTATTAAATATACAATTCTTATTAATAAATATTTATCTTCAATAATTTGAAGAATAAAGCAAACTTGCATTACATATAAAAATTATTAATATACCCTTTGGAATTTCCAAATCTCTAATATATTTCACAATTTTAAGTAAACTGGAAACTGGATAATTAAGTTACATTTTCTTATAAACTAGTATTAATACTTAGTATTAATCTATATATATTTCTTTTAATAAAATAATTGATATTTGTCCATAATATTAGATTAGTTTATCCTACACTCAAACACAACGATCAGTTATAAGTTCTATAAACAATACACGCCCATTTCTATGAAGATTTATGGAAGATATCAGACCTATTAATGGTGAGAGAGTCATGGTTGATTTTTGGCTCTCAGTCTGTCTTTGTCGAAGGATTGAATTTCTAGTAATTTAAGGCCTTCACATTAGATGATTGTGAACGAGGTGAAATTGAGGTGGTGTCTGTCATTCAATCCTTTCTTCATTCCACCCGCTGTGCAGAACATTTATGCGCCATGTTCTACTTATATTTTTATGGCCGCTTCTTGCAACTCTAAACCACAAGCACTCACACTCACACACACACACACACACACACACACTTGAAGAGACTCAAACATTCACCTCGGAGCACTTGGAACACTCGAAAAGTGAACGAGGAGCATATTTTAAACATGGATTCTTAATTAGTAGCAAATGTATCCCATTTGTTTTTTACACCTTGGAAACGCGATTCACGTACACATGTATACACAGAGGTATAACCAAACTACGGTCTTTCAGCTAGTTAACACCCCCACGCCCCCGTCTCGCTCCATTGCTGGGTCCACAAAGGCAACAAATTAGTCGAGTGCCTGCCGAGCTGCGTGCTCCTTGGTCCTTTCCCATGTCCCCATTCGATGTCGACAGTGCGTCTCATAATGCGCGCTAATTAATCCTGCAAGGATCGGATTTTCCCGACGTAATTATATTTACAGCCGCCATGCGAGCTAAACAGTAATAGCAACAACAGCAAAAGCAACAACAACACGAACAATACAGGATGCTCATCCTTGGCAAGGCTCAACAATCGCTTGCTTTAAGGGGGACTAAGGGGGTTTTATGATATACAGTGGCGTTTTGTACTTTGGTCTGACTGGAAGGAGAGGAAGTTTGGAATGGGCACCACCAATGGCAGCAGCCTGGCAGCACCGGTTTGCCTGTATCATGGTGCAGGAACATGCGAGTCGGCGTCGCCTTCTGAAAGGATACACAAGAATATTAAATTAATTTTTAAGTGCGTGCAGAAGACGCAAGCGTTGCGAAGACGAACAAAGCAACAAAAAATTAATGCGCTTTTCTTGCTTACGTCTATTGTCTGGTGGCAAGAAAACTTTAAGCATATTTCAGTTCTCAATTACAGGGTGATCCAAGGAACAAAAAAATATACAAACATATGCAAGTGAATAGAAGAAAAGTACAAAATCGTGAAATACCTTTACAATTTGAACAACTCGAAAATTCCAGTTAGTCAAGTTATAGATTGTATCTTACATATCCACCGAATGATATTCTATTCAATTCCAATTCTAATAAAGTTGTCAAACCTTTGGAAATTTTATAACCTTTCAGAATTTTATAATTTTATTAGTTATTCCTTATCATTATCCTTCATTCTTCCCATGAAAACTGTGAGTTTTAAGTGTTATTTATAAAACTTTCATGCGCTTTTGAATGCTCTTTCTTAACTTAATAAATTTAAGCGTACACTGATCAATTTAAATTTCAAATCAATAAACAAGCATAGTCTATACATCTTTACATAATAACCCTGTATATTATGAAGTTTTTGTCTTACAGATTGTTTCCATGATTTTATTCTTTTTTCGTCGCGAATATAAATAATGAGTACATTTTGTTTATTTAAGTTTGTTATTCCTCTTTTTGCTGTTACTTTATTGCTTTCCACGCGGGTGGCTAACTGGCAACTGACAGTGGTTTAGTTGATGGGGATTTCGTGATGTTTTTCTATGGCAGATCCGCCGATACGTTGGCAAATTAGTTACAGCAGTTTGCAGTGAGCTCCAAATTCGTATACTTGGTTTCCTCTTTCTTAGTTTGTTTGAACAGCATAATGAATTCATGTTCTTCCTCTCTTTTTCTTTTTTAGATATCAGCGAGAGATGATTAAGTCAGCAACTAGCCGACTTTTGGACTATCCAAGTATCTAAAGAGTCCGAGTAGCCGAGTATAGAAAAGTTAAGTGATTACTTTTTGCTCTGCAGATTCAAAGTCCTGGCGTAAAGTTCTGCTCGTAAATTTATTAAGTAAAACCTTGGAAAACTTTCAACGGACAATGCATACGCAAGTTTTGTAATTGTATTCATTCAATGAAGTCAACTGGGCTGCCCACCATTTTATGCATTATTCATGAGTCCGTGCAGATGAGCTCGGACTTAATTGAAGCGCTCTGTATGTATAGACTGTTCCATGGACTGTGAATTTGTTAATTTCTTGTGTACGCTCTGACAATCAAGATATATGTAAACAAATGACATCTGATAAGATCCATCCATCCATCTATATACTTTACAGCAAAGGACAGGAACTCGTCTTAAGCTCAAGAAAATTCTTACTCTTACTTATTACTTACTTAATTCTACTCTTATTTACAATGAATTACTGTGTATTCAACTCTCCCACACAATGGAAGTAACCCCATTCTTCCCAATTTAAGTTGTCTTCATATTTAAAGATGGTCTAACCCCCAAACCTCTTGACATATGCCCAAGCAATAGGTCATGGTTAGGGCCATAATATCTGGCCTCGAAATCGCTATGGGTATGCTGAATAAGTTGTTTAGTATTTAACGAGCTATAAATGGCGCAATATTCGCTGTAGTTCGCGACCATCACTGCATACAACTGCAAAATTACATAGAACGTGGAAGGTTTAAGTGTATCTTTGAGGTTGGCTGGCAGATGGAAAAAGCATCTGTAAGATACGAAGAAAAGGAACAAAATGCATTGGCATAAAGCACACCTCAGCTTAAGGCCGCGATGTATGGATTTATAACTGAGTGTGAACAGGGGCAAAAGTCTTAGGGAAGGTGGTGCTGGTGGTTGTGGTGGTGTCGGTTGTGGTATCTCTGATAATGATAATGTGCTCGTCGTCAGTGTCAGCGTCATCGGCGATGCACTGAATGCATCGATAGGATAAGCTGCCTGTGTCGGAGGATTTTAAGTGAGCTCAAAGTGCCGCCATTATAGGCAATGGCGGTGCAGTGGACTCCACTCCAAGAACTACAGCAACAACAGCAACAGCAACAGCAACAGTAACAACAACAATAACAACAGCAGCTGCATTACCAATGCCGAAGACTTTTTGGCTGA
Organism: Drosophila testacea; assembly: GCA_035043265.1. Classification (NCBI taxonomy): domain Eukaryota; kingdom Metazoa; phylum Arthropoda; class Insecta; order Diptera; family Drosophilidae; genus Drosophila; species Drosophila testacea. The sequence continues at coordinate 558,009 of JAWNND010000052.1, read as the reverse complement.
GATTCAAGCATTTGGATGCATAAATCAAACATTTATATGCGGCACAGCTTCGGCGTCGTTGCGACTCACATGTGGAACGGAGTGCTTTGGTGGGGCAAGCACTTGAATGTGATTACGCAGCAAGAGATTGCAGGCTAGCTGGTAAGGTCTGGAGATGGAAATGGAAATGGAAATGGAGACGAGACTCAACTCGAATCGTCACACACATAACCAGACAGTGCCCTAGCCCTACTCATCCATTCCTCCCTTACCCCTTTTTGCTGCATCCAACTCTGAGTCATGGCCTGAGTTTGGGGCATCAAAGGCGTCTCCGACGCGGCATGAACGCTGGAAATGAAGACGATTACTGTGACTGCGACTGCGGCTGTGGCTGCGACTGGGACTGCAATGATGGATATTATTCCTAAGGCGAAAAGTCTTCGCCCAGCGGTGCTTTGCGACACCAAAGCGATTTGCGACGTGATTGATTGCTTCATTGCGGCACAACACGCTGCCCAGGATTTGGCAAGGATTTCTGTCGAGTTCGGATTGCAAGAATGCGACATAAATATTACTTATTTTCAAGTTTCACAACATTGCAATGGACTGTAAATGGAATTGTCATTATCAGGCTATCCAATACGAGAGCTTCTATAAAGACTTGCATTTGTTCCTTTAATTCTTTTATAATGAAATATCTATCTATACTTGAGCTTGTTAGCTTTTTTAAGTTAGTTTGTTAAATTTGATAATCTCAATAATGATTCCTCTATTTTCTCTACACAATTTCATAATATGCATACAAGTCTTAGCTTACTTATTAAATACCACAGCCTCTGCATTAACAGTTTTTTGTAAAGAAATATCTATCTATACTCGAGGTTGAATTTTGTTTAAAATATATAACATTATTAAGTTAGAAAGATTTGATTCTGATTCTTAAGCAAACTAAATTGTTCTCCTCTTGTTCCATTTTAAAATTCCCTTACACAATTTCACTGTCAAGATACTTTGCCAAAACATAAACTGCATACAGACCTTAACTTACTTAAAAAACAATATTCATAAACAAATTTTCATTAACTGCAGACCGAAAGGCTGCGTTTTGTATGCGACCTGAAATATTGTTTCCATTAAAATATTTGGGCTTTCATTGGAGTTGAATGAAGAGCTGGAGAGAATCCCAAAATTGTGAGAATTCCACGATGAAGCAGACTTCAAAATAAGTACATACTACAAATGTCCGTTCTGCTCTATCCCGAGTCCAACACAGTTCTTGATCCCAGACCCAAAATGGCCAGAGTGTCTATGCAGCTGAATTGAAATGAGGGCAAAACTTGTAATTTGGATGAGTTCCAATGGATTCTCGAGAAACTTTCAGTATACAAGTACGACAAAACTAAAGTACAAAATAATCTCAGTGTGTGTATATTCCAGGCTGTCCGTCTGACAGCCTCTATGTCTGTCTATCTGTCGCCTTGTGCGCATTTCAAATAATACACCCTTTCAACTCAATCCATAGTCGATGCGAATGTCCACAAGTAGCCGAGTACGGAAATGGGGGGAAAAAAAATATCAAGGCGCAAAATATATGCGCAAAAATTATATGGAAAACATAGTAATTTTTTCTTTTCTTCTATTTATTCTGCCAACTCGGCGTATTTGTGATAGTTCTTTTTTCGGCTAGCTGAAATTTATTTTTTACTTAAAACTTTCTGTTGTAAGCAATGAAAAATGGCAAAACAAACTTTGCAGCTTTCAGCAAGCGAACTGAATTTGTTTTTGTTGAAAGTATCGAATTGATTTCAGTTGAGGAAGTTTCGAATTTTCAAATGCAAACGGCTAATTTATGCGAAAGTTCCGCCTTTTCTGCTTATTTACCCCCACTTCTACATTTAATTTATTTACTTTCCTTTAATGGAGGCACAAATAGAACATACAAGAATAACAATATATATATGTTCTATATGCATACTTTAATGGAACCACTATTGAGCTTTGGAACACTAACAATGTATTAAATTAGTTGAATTGTAGAACTTATGTGTGTGAACTTCACATAAGTATGTGTATATATATAATATTTATCCTACTATCCTAAATATATAAATACAATAGGCAAATCTGATAGGCTGTGAATCAATTCTGATCAACAATACATAAAAACTGTGTTAACAGAAGAAATATTCAATATTTCTAGACATTAGGTTTTGTAATTTCTTGTATCTAACATATTGCTCAATATCGATATTGAATATCGAGAAATGATTTGAAGTTTATAGTTGTTGAGTTTAAATGATAGTTAAAAATAAAGGATTGTATAGAAAAGAAAATTATATTTTATATTATTAAGAATTTTATTATATTATTAAGAATTTTTAAATAAATTTAAAAAGCATTTAAATAAAATGTGAAAACATATCGATTTGATTTGCAGTGCTTTTGTTTTTGTTTAATCCTTTAAATGTGTTGTATTAAGCCCGAATAAGTATAATTTATATATTGGTGAAATTTATTGTTTTGGAAATCAAATTATTTGCCAAACTTGAGTCAACAGCAGAACGACGCCACAAATATTATTCATTTGGCCGAACAGAAGTCGGAAAAAGGCCAAAACCGAGAGATCATGCGAGTTGAACTGCAAAAAACAGTCGACAATATTTTAATAGTTTAACGCAAAACAATAAATAAAATAAAATCAATTGCCGGACGATGGACGATGGACGACGGACGACGCGAAGGGGCAGAAGAAATGGGGAGTTGGCTATAAACGCATTCATAGCTAGATTTCTCTCTCTTTCTTTCGCTTTCTCACTTTCCCACTGATTGCTGGAACAAAAGGCAAATAACCAAAATCGCAAATAATACGACATGTTATACGACAACAAAAAACAATAGCTTGCAGCATGCAACAGCAACAACAATTGCAATTACAACAACAATTGCTGTAGTAGTAGCAATAAAATCGTTTGTTTCCGGCTGCTGGCTATCAAAGCTACTGGAATTTATTTTCATTTCGAACAACAAACACAGGAACAGAAAGAACAACTGCAAATCGCAAAACCAAAGTGCAAACATTGATGTTGTTGTTGATGTTGTTGTTATTGGTGTTGTCTCTCGATGCTGCTTGACTATTTGCTAAAGTCATTGCGGTGCTTTGCCCCCTCATTCTCTGCCACATACCCCGAATACAAATTGCCCCCCGAGTCAACAAGCTTCCCAGGGGCATGTGGCCGACTCTGCACAATGCCAACGACAGCAACGACCAACAACAGCAACAACTTCAACTACAACAACAGTGACTGCAACAACAATTTTAGTAATAATATTCACATTTATGGATTTGTAAGTGGTTCCGCATGAATAACTCCGTATCCTCTGAATCTCTCCATCAATTTCCTTCTCTCCCTTTGCCTTTGTCTATTTCCCTCTGATTCCTTAGAGTCGACAACGAAGTCATGTAAGGCATTAAGGTTTCAATAAGGTTGGCTCTAATTTGGCTTTGCATTTTTAAGCTGTTGTTGCTGGAGAGACTCAGGAGAGTCCTGTAGGTCAGTTTGGGTTTACAATTCATAAGTTACTCCCAGCTCAATGCACTTCTACTCCTTTTAGGCTTGTGAGTACCCGAAGCTCCTGTATTATTGTCACTACAAAGTGTTGCAATCATCTCGACTATTATATCCTTGATGGTTAATATTTATTAACATTTGAGTGTAACCATTGGAAAATGGGAGTTGTTCAATGTGTTAAGTATATAGTAAGCATTCAATGGTAATCACATACTATATCTATATCTTAAGACTGTTCAAGACCTTGGTAAACTTTATTTTTAACATTTGAGTTTGGACAAGAACATTCGATATTTCAATTGGAAATGGAGTCAATTTCTTGGACAAAGTGTCATATGAAAAAAAGAGAGAGAGAGAGAAAAAATACGCATCTCGCAAGGATTTTATGTGGCGAAATAATTAATTCTGTCAACGGCATTTGCTGCAACAGAAATTGACGGGGTATAAATAAATTGGAGTGGAAAAAGTGTAGGGAATGGAATCGCTTTTCGATTATGTTAATTTAATTTCCATTGCTTGGGCGACATGAGTGGAACACATGCCGGCAATATGTCCAATGGCGCGGCGGGAATAAATCCAAATCATGCGATCCAATGATCACATTGTGCCGCAACTTGAGTTATGGCGCCGAGCAAACATTCACACTCACACACACAGAGACACACACTGCCACACAAGTGCACAAACGAGCTGACATAGCGATTGGAGAAACAACATCAATGGTTGTTGGCAAATAAACTACAGATGTGAACAGGACAAATAAACAGAGGACAAGCTAACAAAGAGACATCCTTTTGGTTAAAGTTTGAGAAAATTGAGAATCTCTCTCTGCAGATATTAAACTCAATCTGTTATTGATGCTCTTATAAATGTGACTAATAGAATAAGTTATACATGTGTTACGGCTTAATGTGACAAAATCAAGAATAAGTCAAATTTTAAGAGACTGTTTTTAATAAAACTTTTTTTATATTAGTAGAAATTTAGTTGTTGTTGTCCGATTCTTACAAGTTACAAGGTTTTCGATGAGTTGGCGCAACAATCACTTCTAAGGTACTAGACCGATTTCTAAATGTGACGTCTTTTTCATCATGATTTGCCCTAAACTCCACCCAATAAATATAATTGTGTTACAGCAAATTTTATGCAACATTTTTTACTCAAAAGCAATGAAGTATTTCCATCACATTTTTATAGATTTGATTAACCAAAAATAGTTTTATGGTTTTGGTTCTGTTCTGCTTCTTTAGCACACATGACATGACTGGGAGTCTGGCAATCTGTTTTGCCGACTGTCTGACAGTCTGGTCACAACAATCTCTGGCCACTGAGAATAAGGATGAAATTTTGGTCTCTCGTCTGTTGTGACTCGAGACCAAATTTCTTTATTTCTGTCTCCGATTTGAATTACGTACGATGCATGCGATTTCTTTCGTGCATGCGTCTTACAATTTTGAATGCTATTTGTTTTATGTGTCGTAGATTTTTTTCTTCCAAGTGAAATACGTTTTAATTTATGGGCCTTCTGCGTACATTATAAACTCGTGTATTTTACAAGCACTTGGCAGCCTTCACCAGGATATGTTGTATTACAATATGAATTAAGAACGTTCAAGCGTAGGGGAAGACAGAGAAAAATAAAAAGGAGACAAAAGCAGAAAGAAATGCTTTATAACATCTGGTTCTTTGATCAAACTTAGTATTAAATGATCTGCTTGCGAATGGATTTTAAGGCGAAATTAAAAATCTCTGATCTAATCATTTAGTTTACAAATAAAAATATTAAATAAAAATCGAATTTCGTCATAGAAGAGACGCTTACTTATCTACGTTTGTTAGTTTCGGTTCCCATTTGTCTGCTATTCAACCGCACAAAGTCACACTTAATATATTCATTAAAATTAAAGATGGTGCTATGAATCAATCTTAGGTCTGACAAGCGCTAATTAATGCCATTGAGTTAGGCCAGACAATGAGAACGTGAATGTGAATCTTTGACCAATATATGGCCACTTGAGTTAGATTCGAATTCGTAAACCGAATCCCATGCTACCCTGACGAAAATTGCTTTCCACCATAAATTGCCAAAGAAATCGAAAGGAAACCGTGAACATCGTAAACAACATTTGCAGTTTTTTCATCGTGTTGTTGTAGTTCCCCCTTGATTTTGCGTTGCTAAAGCAATTTGTAATTTTCCGTATTTCATTCGCATACACTTCATTAACATCCCCTTTAGAGCTTGGGCTCTAGCTCCAAGGAAGAAGAGTTTGTTTCAGTTTGCTTCAATGGCTGCTAACCAGGCTGCTGTCAAGAAAGGACAGAAGCAGGGGAAAATAAAAGGGATGGGTGGTAGTTGGGGGTGGGATGCATCATTAGAGTCGTTGAGCATAGTCGTGCCTTGAAATTTACGTCCTTTTTGGCGAAGACCTTCTCTAATTTCTTCAAGGATCCTGCCAGCCGCATGTATGCTCGCGTCCTGCGGCTGTTAGAGGATAGGAGGGGAGCTTTCGCATCAGCGACAACGACACAAAAAGTCCTTGGCCAATGACAGCCACAGCCACAGACGAAGCAGAAGCAGATCCAAGAACCAGAGCCAGGAGTCAGGAGCCAGGAGGTGGGAGCTGGGAGGCGGGCTCAGGCGCAGGCTGAGACAGGAAAATGTTTTTTCACGATAAAAATGATGGATGACATCATAAATAACGTTGGAGTGCGCCCAAACAGAGGGTTTCCAGTGGTTGTTTATTTCGATATAAATGAAATTCTTCTTTTTTCGCCTTTTCTGCTGCTTATTTTGGCCAGCAAACCGAACAAATAAAAACTTTCTGGGCCCCCAAACAATTTGGCAAGAAAAATACACTCACACTAATACTCAATCACACACAGTACCCCAAACTAGGCAATGCAAATGCCGAAGTTTCAATGCCCTAACCCGATGCTGCTGCTGATCAAAAACTTCTGCACATAATCAATGGCCATTAATTTGTGGGCGGGGCCTTGATATTGGGCGGCATTTGTAATCACAGTTCCAGTTCCACATTGTATCTGAGATGTTTCCCGTCATAAATATCGAAAATTATTATTAATGTGCTCTGATGTTTCTTAGGCATCCAGTCAGCAAGTCGAGACAACGTTGACTGAGCTTTTGTAAATTTACCGAACTCGAACAATGGGCGAGACGTTAATATTTTGCAATATAAATAATTTTACTTAAGTACTATAAATATAGTGCGACTTAATGTCTTTGTCTTGACTTAATTTTAGCTGGGCTTAATAATATGTGATATGTAGTACATATCTGAGGCTAAGACTTTAATAATAAGGATTAGGAGAAAGACCCAAAGTGTTTACTTAAACTGTATACTTGTTATTAAAGTTGAAGTCTTTTAAGGCTGTTCTTTTTCCATCTTATACGGTAATATGAATTTATTTTTCTCTCCCAATTTAATTTTTATAGCCAATTAACAAACAACAAAAAGCAATCGCTTGTTTTTCATTTAATTTTACATCAACTAATTGAAAAATCCCCCCATTGTACGGCTTATTTTGAAGGACAAACTCAGGCCGCATACACGGACATAGATTGTATGAAAGTGAAAGCCTGCCAAGATGTTTCTCTATGTGTGTGAATGTATGTGGGTGTGTGTTGGTGCGCTTTAATGATATCCTTATAGCCTGCTAAATTTATGGCAAAGCCGCATAAATTTAGACGCGTTTTTTTCACGCTTTCACTACAAGCAAAGGCAAACCTTATCGTATTTTTATTTTAATGGATTTTTTATCTGCCGCTGCTGATGATGACGTTGCCAGCGTCTTTGGCATCAAGCAAAAGGACCAGAGAACACACAGGACAGGACACGCTGGTGGCAAGTGGGGAAAACCACAGTGGCCAAATAGCTGGGCACATTTCTCATTTTATTTAACTGTAACTTGATGCAGGGAAATGGGATTTAATAAGCCAACATTTATTTTAGACATTATTGATGACGGTTTATTTATCGCGCCCCTGCCAACCCAGCTTGGCTAGTGGCTCTATTAATATAGATCTTCCTTTGCCCCTGGAACGCTACTTATGCGGCAAAACTCAAAAGGATTAAGTCAAACACACAAATACATACTCATAGGGAGACAAAGGCGTAGCCAAAAAGATTCACAGCCGCCGCACAATGCAAAAAGCTTCCTCGACATGGTTTTGTGCCCTGCCTCTGTTCCTGCCCCTGCCCCTTGCCTCATGTTGTCCGACGATTATTCAAAATGCAAGTCACAAGCTCACGTATGTGTGTGTGTGCGTGTGTTTGAAAATCCTCGCAGCCATGTTGGCGTCAGAGCCACAGGCCCTTCTCTCCCCTGCAGCAACTCCTTCTGACTGCTGGCTCCTCTGTTCCATCTGCTCTTGGCCTTAGCTTTAGGATTTGGTGCCGCGGCTGCTGCTGCTGCTCCTCGTGATCCTGCTCCTGCTGCAATTGCCGCATGTAAATTCTTAAAGTAGTACTTAGCGCTATTATTTATTATATTCCAACAGTTTCAACACCTCTCAACAAGTAACGAGCCATCGAAGGGGTTGAGGGTGAGGAGCTGCTCTCAGCTAGCTGCACTTTCCTATTGTTGCGTTCTGTTCACATTGTTGTTAGTACTACTTACTCTTCTCGTTGTTGTTGTTGCTGTTGCTGTTGCTGCTGTTGCTGTAGTTGCAGTTGTTGCTGCTGCTGTTGCTGCAGTCCTCGGCGATGTTGTGCAGAAATTTATGAATATTGCATGGTAATAAAGCGAAGGATTTCATTACTTCTGCATTTGCGACTGTGTGTTTTGTGCCAGTGTGAGTGAATGTAGGCGAGTGTGTGTGTTTTTGTGTGTAGATGGAAGTACTTCGTTTTTGCGAGTGTTTGAATGATATGAGTGACTTTAATTTGAGTCCCTGTTGCTGTAACTTCCAAAAAGATCTAAATTGTATTTAAAACATAGAACTTACATCGAATGGGTTGTCTTTAAAATATTCTTCCATATTTTTGGAACATTTCCAACTACTTAGTTCTCGTTAACCTAAATACAGTTTTTTTAAAGTTACAATGACTAGGTTTAAAATTTATATGACAGATTCAAACACTTTATTCACAACCCAACTTATATTTCCCACCTTTTCTCTCTGAATTGTGTAACAATTTCTGTTGATAAATTACAAATTTAATTACTATTTATCATACCTGGAAATAGAAAAAGACACAGTTTCTTCGTTTATGTCAAAGGCTGCAATTCAATTATTGGATAGTTCTTTATATAGAACTCACCTTAATTCAGCTGCAAATGCCATAAAGTATCTATTTTAAATTTCCACTGGCAGAGTCCCATATCAATGGGTGACGAAGACAACGGGTCGCTCAGTGGCCACATCGACTGTGAAAACCACCAAAAGATTTATGCGCCACATAATTCCGAAATGAATAGCGGGCCGAGGGAGGAAGCAAGCAGAAGTTGACTGAGAAACAGAGAGGGAGAAGGAGGAGAAGGGGCGCGACACTTACAACCGCCATAATCATTTCAACAAGAATAATTTAAATAATTATTAAAACGATTCCCGAGCGTTGATGGCAGCGTCGACAATTACAAGCGACTCGGGCTCGAACAGGACAGTTGTCTGGCAACAGGCCGCCAATTGTTTGTCCTCGTCCTTGTTCTGTTCCCTTTTTCCGCATCCTGTCAGCTGCGTCTGGTTGACTTTTGATTGCCTGTAGTGCATTCAGCTTTTTTGTATTTGTGTGGTCGTGTGGTTAAAAATTAATACGCGGAAGGATATGGCAGGCAATTCGTTTTCTGCTTCTCCTTCTGTCTCTCGCCTCGCGCACTCATCCAAAATCAAAACTGCAGACGATATTTGGCAGCGCATTTCATTGGCTCATGAAAAATTTACATTTGAATAGATGACTGAGTATAGTATTCCAACTCGGATTGCTCGACATTGCCGGACAGCTGGCGCAACGATCCTGCGGTTCGCGACCGCCAGGAAACTGCGCCAACAATGCCCGTTGGAAGTGCGCCTCCGTGAGCATTTATGTGGCGTATTGTTTTAATTTTCAACATTACGATTAAATAAATTTATTGTGAATGCACTTAAATTTATTCAACAAACATACACAGAAATTAAGTTATGAAAACTTGAATAAATTATCTAGATTTTGGTACTTTTTTGCGGACAATTCCCAAGTAAGTAATGAAGTTAAGCCCAATAAAGTAAGGAAATTAATAAATAAATAAAAAGATGAATTACCTCATTAGAATTAATTGTTATTATTCATTGTTAGGTTGAAAACAATACATAATAAATTATTATTTTTTTCATATTAAAATTCGTAATTTAAGCATATAGCTTTAAGAATCCAAAATCCAGGCAAAAATCGCATCGACCAACACGCATTGTGAAGGGTTTGGTTTGCAGCTCTGTCGTGTCACGTTCTGGGACAAATTCGGAGTCACAGCTTGTGGCTGGCGCGTGTTTAGGCCATGTTCCTCTTTCCCATTTTCCCTCACTCTTGGCTGTACCCTATGTAGCCCTGTACCAACCGCTAATGGTGCTCGCGCACTTTTGGCTACTTGCACTGGAGCATTTTGTCTTCCAAATTAATTTGGTGTCCAGCATACTGCGCGGTCCTTTAGTGTTTTGTGAGAGCAAAAGAGACAGCAAACGGAGGCCCAGGGCCAGGACCAGAATCAGCAGCAGGACATGATTATGTTGAACATTGCATTCGAATAGAAGAGGCTGAGGTTCAGTGTCCATGTCCGCAATGCGCTGCTTCGATTCAATTAAAAGAAGAACCAGAATGCCAACGAAATTGCAACGAAAATGGAAATGCCAATGGATAGGAATAGCGACAGGGATATGGATAGGGATATAGATGGGGATGAAGGTGGGATAAAGGAAAAGTCGCATAGAGAATGATGACGCCGCTGCACTTAATGCATAAATTCTCTGCTGGACATCGCTCATAATAAATTTGATAATATTCAACGTTGTTGGAGATTTTCATGTTTCTGCAGTTAATCGGTGTGTACATTTCACAGGATTGTAGAAACACGCGATTAATTATGAACAAACTCATTAATTTACACACAACATTGTTAATGGTATTGTAGTTGTTAGTTAGAAAGAATGCTATTAACATATCTAAAGGACTATGTTTATTTTATGTAAATAATCTGTAAGGACCTTTCATTATCACTGTGGAAAAATTACAAATTTTACTACGAGATTCTGATAAGATTGGGTTATATACAGATCAAAAAGAATTGTTTAATACGATTTTGCCAGATATATTTGTTTTTTTTTTTTTTAAATTTATGGTCGCCTGAGCTGTTTAAAAATCTTTTCTGGCAACTTTTACAAGCTAAAAAGTCTGTTAATAAAATTTAAAACTTGAGATTTATAGTTCTTAAACTATGTACATATATATATATTTTATTTTAAAGCAAAGGGTAAATCAGTTGCTTTTATTTAACTTACCCTTTCTACTCCTTTTCAATACTCAATAATATTACAAAATACAAATAGGACACTGCCTATAAATGTCCTATTTACATGCAAAATAACTATATTTAATCTATTCGCTTGAGATGTCTGGGTTTGGATATGGTATGAGTTTGTTAGGTGAAAACAAAGGCCAAGTGTGGAGCACATTTGGCAGTTGCTGCTGTCAAAATAAAAGCCAAATGCTGTTGCCTTTAAATTGTTTAAACATTACGATGCATTGGGGAATTCAATGCAAGTGGCTGAAAAAAGTTTTTGGCAAGAAAAAAAAAAAGAAATTGAAAATGAAAGCAAAAGAAAAACAGAACGTGGCTGGGCAGTGGCAACATCCAATTATTTTTCGATTAGTTTCGCTATCATTCTTCAAAAACAACAGCAGCAACAACAACAATATGTATTTGGCGCATCTGAAACCGAAACCGAGAACGAACCCAAAAACACAAAACTCACCCCTCAGGACGAAAGACTGGGTAAGGGTAGAAATGTGGCAGGAAGAGAAAAATCTTGTCTATGTATATGTGAGTGTGTATGTGAATGTGTGTGTGAGTGTGTGTGGTTGGTAGGAGTATCAACAAAGCGGCAAAGTCGAATATAAATAAATAAAACATACAAAATGGAAATAAATCTAACTGAAAAGCCATAAAGCATTTTCAGCATTCGCAATTTAATATGTTCGAGGGTATTTTTCTCGCACGTAGCGAAGATGAACAACACCCACCACCACCACCACCATCAACAGAAGCACCACCACCACCACCAGCAGTAGCTGGAGCAGAAGCAGGAGCAGCTCAAGATGGTGCCTGCTGGCGTAAGAAGCACGCAGGACGACGAAGGACGAGCTCGGCAGCTGGACGGGCAGACAATGGACAAAGAAAGAAGGGAAAAAAATAAGAAAAAGAGTCGCATTTGTATTCGGAATCTTTAGCTCAAGACACTGGGAATGTAGATGAAGATGGAGCGAATGGAGCTTACAAGAGAAAGGGATGAGGAAATGGTGTAGCTGTTCTACCGGGGTGGGTGAGGAGAGGGGGATTCGCGAGCGCGCTAAGTGTGATATATTTCCTAAGATTATATAAAATGTTTTATTTGTTCTTCTTGTTGCTACTCTTCGTTTTCGCTGTTGTTGTTGTTGATGCCAAGCAAATTGCGTGGCAGTCAACGAAGATCCATGTGAAAGTGCGAAAAAAAAGGATATTAGGTGTATATCCTTATGTACATATATAAATACATAGATATATGTACATACTTGTAAGTAGAAGTATGTATTTAGTTGGAGAAGCGTCGCAACGAGCGAATGAATTATTTCTTACCCTCATCTAAATTCCAAGTCAGTTCTGCTTCTTCTACTTCTCCTTCCATAACAATGTTTGTTGTTTTGTGAAAATTGCGAAAATGGAAAGTTTTAGGCATTTGCAAAACAACAACAACAACAAAATTTTAAGGCAATGGTTTGCTCCTTAAACAGTGGAAACTATGTAAAATATTGTAAACAAATATGTAGGGAAAGTTCTGAAAATATAGTACTTAAAGTTGTTTATAAATGAGTTATTATAATAATATTTAATTTTAACAACTAATTACTGAGTATATAATAATATAATTAGAGTACAAAGATTAAATTGAATTTTATATGCATTTTTTTTCCCTTTATATATGTACATATATGTGTATATATTACAATTCTAGCATAACAGACTAAACAGAACAAGAAAAAAATGCGAACCCAATTTGTTGTTAAATCAATTGAACAGAAAATAAATAAATCTAAGACGCTTTAAAAACATAAATATATATTTTCATATTTACGTTATTTCCTTAATATTCTGAATACTCCGAGATAAGTTTTATTGAGGTATTAATTAAGGAAAGTTGGTGCTGTCATCAAGTTTTATATTTAAAATGATGCATATACCACTGTACTTCCATTCGTCACTTGTGTCACCCTGGGACCAAAAAGTGGGCAGTTTTTTGCCAACTGGACATAGGGTTTGATGCGGACTAAAATAAAGCTAAAGATGGCACCAGATGTGTTCAAGTTGGATTCTTAAGTGGCAGGGCACACACAGAAACACACAGACACATAAATAGTCAAAATGGGACGCTTAGAAATTAGTTGAAATTTTTTTTTGCTCTGTTAATTCTAGGTATTCAGCTTAACGCGGACTCAGATGAGAAAACGAGCCTGATGATGTTGCCAATGGCCGAAGATGGTGAACAAAATAACAGCAATTTTCCAACTTTATGCCAAGTTAAGTGGGTGATGCTCCTCCGCTTGCGCACGCTCACAAATTGATGGAAGGGTGGTGCAGGAGGGGAAAAGGAGGGGAGGGAGTGGTAAGTGGGGAGTCGGAGATGGTCTGAAGATGAATGTGCCACAGCTCTATAAATATGTATGGGATGCTATATATTAAAACCGACTCGACTCGATCGAGTCAACTCGACTCGCACAGAGCAAAAACTAATTTCGAAAAATGCCAAAAGAAAACGCAGCAAACTGAAAATAAAAGAAAAGCACAACAACAACAACAACAGCGAGCTGAGCAGAGCTGAGTAGAGCTCAACTGAGCTGAGGGCGGCATGAACAAGAAAAGGACATTTGTGCTTGCCTTTGCTACTTTAGCACACGGATACGCAGGAGTTGGAAGGAATGGCTCGGTTTTGGTTTTGGTCTTGCCATTGGCATTGGGGGTTGGTCTGAAGTAGAAACAGACCCAGGACCTGGACCTGGAGCCGACACAGACTGACAGGCAAGCTGGTGGCAGCTGCTGCTTCTGCTTCTACTTCTGCCTCTGCTTCTTTCTGGTGGGGTACACGAGGGTAATATAACACAACAAAATGCAATAAAGCATTTTGTGGCAACTTGAAGATGTGAGCAGCAGATGCTGATTAAAGGTGTGTGGTTGGGTATGAGCTATGGGCGGTGGGTGGTACGTGGAGTTCTACACACACTCCTCCACATACTCGCATATAGATGAGCGCTGCACAAAAAGAAATGGGAAAACTCATTTGCCGCTTGCAAAGTTGAGTGGCAGCTTGTGGGTGGTGCCTGGTGGCAAGTAGATGAATGAAATAAATGAAGGTGGCTTATTTACAAAGAGCAGAAGGGGGGACTTGGGATTCTTTTGCTCATTTAAATTGCGTGTACATTTGCCGGGCACTTCACACTTGAATACGAAAGTAGATAAAGTAATGTGGGAAACGACTGGAAATAATTGGCTGATGCCAGTAATGAACACACGCACATACCCAAATACCAACACACACACACAAGCACATACACTAACCAGTTATACTAAGAATATAGTTTCACAATTGACCATAAAAAAATGAACAGAAGATGGTCTATTCAACAGTATTCAGAAAATCATGGGAACTATGTTCTAGTAAAAATTACCTTTTGAAAGTCAGCATCGGGTGCTCGTCTTCCTTTAAAAGTATTAAGTAACTACTCCATAACTTGACAATCGGTAACATTATTTGAATTGCGTATACGCAATTCAGTTTAAATAAGAGTATAAATATTAATTCCATTTATTATAACACACATGGACTTTTTAACAATGGTAAGGAAAACAAGAACTAGCTAAAAATAACTTATTGGAAACCTAAATTGTGAGCTCTTGCAGCATTTTAAAATTACTTTCCATTTATTATATCACTACGAATTTCAACATTTACAGATACATTCGATTAATGAACGTGACAAAGAGAGCGATCTGAAGAAGTATCAATTTGACAGACATCGGTGCAGTTGCGTTGGATGGGACTCTTATTTTTGTGTAATGTAATATGGTGCGAGGAACAATTTCATTTGGATCATAGCGATGACCCAAACAGCTGCTTTTCAAATCGACAAGATATCTTAGGCTAAAGTTAAAACAGTGCAAGTCTGAATGTTTAAATCTGATTACTTTGAAATTGTCATCCTTGCGTTTACCCTTCAGGAAATGTGAACTTGGTACAATAGTGATAGCATTATAGTTGGTAATCACGGAATCATAGAACGAGGCCAGAAGAGTGTAATCTTCATTAGTTCCAGCCTGCCACAGTGAATACTCCACATTCCTCTCGATCCTTAAGTCCATCCATCGATAGAGCAGATCCGCAGTGACACTACCATTGCAAAAAAATGTAAATTCTCTCCCTGCGGCATGTCTACAATTTCCAGAGTTATGGGCAAAAGATCTATAAAGCGACCTATAAGACTGGACTCCTCTTGACAATACGATCGAGATTATCAAGAGCTGACAAAATCGATCCATCGCACATTTAAATGCTTATTTTTGGTTGCGTTAATTTCAAACTACAAACCGAAAATCTCTCCAAATAACTGACTACAAATTCAAAGGCTTTTCAGATTCGGTATTTCTAGATTCGGCTAATAAAGGGAAAGGTAGAAAAGGGGATCACTTATGTCTATTTTTATATAAGAAGCACTTTAAATCTGGTGCTGATTGCTGAGTCCTTGTCTTTAAATTTTTATGTAGTCTATTTCTACAAATATTTATATCCTGAATGCATTTTTTAATGATCTTTCGGGTAGCTACAAAAATCGAGACTTCTTCAAGTTATCATCTGCAGTTTTACTTTAAACTATTTATTAAAACAATCTTTTCCTCCCTTTAGAAGCACCACTTTGTATGTTAACCTCATAACGAGAGTTGCAATAAAAACAATCAAGTTTGTGCTGTTGTGGCTACCTGTTTGAGTACTTGTACCTGTACTTCAACCTGTACCCATCGGATCTGTCTTTTAAATATAGCGAAGGCAAAGAGGATCGTGATGAGAATTGGCAAAATGCTTTTGCATTAGTATATCATAGGATAAGGAGGGGCAGATGGATTGTACTAACAACTCTTGGCAAGCAGAGCGTCCTCTTGACCACGCCCCCGGACTCCCAATTTGGCCAGGGAGCTGGGTAAAGGCTTTCTATGGTCGGTGCCTAATGACAGTTTCGACAGTTTTGGATTTGATTGCTGTCGCATAAAAATGGAGTCTCGACTCGACGCTCGAGATCGACATGGGCCTGGTGAGGCATGGTAATGTGGTTGTTGACACTAATTATAACTGGAATTGCATGTGGCTGGGTGCCTGACTTGGGCGTACGTTTCCACATTTCCACCTGCAGGCAACTCGGTCAGTTTTTCATTATTTTCATGCTGCATTTAGCTCACGTTTTAATTAAGTCGTCGTCGGAGTCGACTGTCGCCAGTTGCCATCGTTGCGATTCCTCGGTTGTTCGGGATGGGATGGGATGGGGATCCGGAATCGAGGAGAGGGTAGAGGGATTTGGGTGTGGAAACGTTTGTAGTGCGGCGTTGCTGCACTTGCATGTAAATCTGCTCATCATTGTTGATGGCATATTACAATGCAATTCCCCTCTCCCTCTCCCGTTTCCACGCAACCAAATGAATGCGATTTGCAGTCTTTGCGTCTCCGAGTTGCAGTTGCAGCCTTTGGCATTGTTTTCTTTTTATGGATTTTCACTGAATTTTGCTACTCGTGTCCGTTGACACGTAACGTTCAGTTTTTGGAAAATGTTAACACAGTATTGTTGATGTCATTGTCATTGTTTATGCTAATATAGTTGTTGCTGTTGACGTTGCCAAATTGCAAAAATGCTTTGGAATTTTTATTGTGTGTATGTAGCTTGCTTATATAAGACAAGACACTACTTTTATCTACCTACCCAAAGGCCTTCTACTCATTTCAGACCTACCGCACACACTACGAGAGAATTCTGTAAGCTTTGATCTTCTGTCTGTGAATTATAAATAAAGATTTCATCATCTTACCCAGACATATAGACTTCTAGACATTGCGGGCGTTACGCGTTCTTCTGTTAATTACTGTGAACATAGAGAGAAGGAGAATGAAGAGAGGGTCTACATAGATAATTGGATTATATAGGAACACATTCGGAATTTACTTTATAATTTTGAAAACCTGACACGTGCTGAAATTCAAATGCACTTGAATATGACAGACTTTATGAGTATTTATGGTATAGTCATTACCCTCTTGTGTTTGGCATATCAAAGATGCCTCTATAAGGAAGTAAACTTTGTTTTTATAATAAGTTAAATTATTGAACTATTTCCTGGAACAGCAAATCTATCTATTTTCAACAATATTGAACATATCTTGCATCCCTATTGACTTTTCTCGAACGAGAAGAGGAATATTTATGAAATTGTCATTTCCCTCTTTGGCATATCAAAGATGTCTCTACAAGGAAGTAATCTTTGTTTTTATAATAAGTTAAATTATTGAACTATTTCCTGAAACAGCAAATCTATCTATTTTTAACAACATTGAACATATCTTTCATTCTTATTGACGTTTCTCGGCTAAGAAGAGGAATATTTATGATATAGTCGTATTCCTCTTGTGTTTGGCATAACAAAGTTGTCTATAAAAGGATGTAATCTTTAATATAATAATAATCTTCAACAAATGAAAATAAGTAGAGAAGCCTACCTATTTTGCTATAGATAAAAAACATCTTTATGATTATAATAAGTGAATATACTGAACTTTTTCCTGGGAATTCATGCCACAACAAATGAAAGAAAAGACACAACAAGTCTATCTATTTTTCTCTAGACAAAACATATCTATCATAAAGTCATCTCTTGATTGAGCAGAGGATAATTGCCCTTTCAGTTAGTTAGGGAATTCGAGTCTTGTTCTATAGGCATGTTACTGCCTTCAATTTGCAATCAACAAGCAACTGCCATACATGCCTAAAAATGGTTTCCCTTCCGCCCCTTCCATTCCCATCTTCAGTTGGTCCAAAGATTGAACGATTGCATCAGCTGGAAAATTGCGAAATGCACTTGAAATACCAAAATGAAAATACAATTTGAGTACACAATGCACTAATTGAGGGTTCATGTACGGCATGCCAAGTAGGAGTAGAGAACGGGAGGAATGAAAATGCAAATGAATATTGGAATAGATATAGAACCCATTGGCCCATATGCAGGATAAGTTATTTGTGGGGCAGATCTCATCCCTTGCACAAATCAAAGTGCCAATCAGACAAACTGCAGATTGACATCTGTCTGATTTGCATCTACCAAATTCTATATTGGGGTAGCTGTATCTGACTATCTATCGATGTTTTCCCTCAATCCCCGATGACTCTTCAGCTGGCGGCCATAAGCGATTAGGTTTGTTGGTCTCCAGGGAGCAGGCAACTGAATGTGCGGGGGAGGACAGTTTATTTTGCTTGTGTGTGAATGTGTTGATATTTTTCAAGCTTAAAAACATTTTCGAAATTGAGTGAAACCGATTTCCCACAGGATTCATATGGCAATCTCTATCTGAATGTATGTGTGTGTTTGTATCTCGACCAAAAGTTTTCCTGTCAGTCAAAGCAAAACAAGTGGATTCAGTCTCTGACTCGGATACAACCTCAGACCAAGACCAACCCACAATACTCGAAATGAAGAAAATGTGGTTTCGGTTACGGTTTTTCACTGTTTTTCTGCCCGTACTCAGACTACCCATCCATTCACCCACCCAAACCAATGGAACTCCTCCCCCAAAAGCCCAAAGCTTGTTTGGGCTTCTGTGTTCTTGCTGTTGTTGTTGTTGGTGTTTTTTTTTCTTTTTATGGAAATTCACGAAAAGTTTTCGTAGGCATTTTGTTTATTTGAGTTGCTGCGGTGGCTGCTGTTCACTGTGGCTCTCGATGTGGGACGAAGTTTTGTCTTGACTACCATTTGGTCTGCCTCTTTCATTGCGGTTCCTGCTTTCTGGCTTTCATTTGCTGATGTTGCTGTTGCTGTTGTTCTTGTTGTTGTTTATTTTATCATTATCATTGGCAATTTCTTTTAAGTGGTGCCAATCTTTTTTCACTTGTTATGCCCAAGTTCGAGGGGATTACCCAGCTCTGTGTGTGCAAATTTATTATAGTCATTTTATTCAATCGACAAATCGGAAGTGATTTTGAATTCATTATAGTGGGTGGACATAGCTTTCCCTTCCCTTTCTCAATTGGCAAGTATTTATATTTGCCACTGTCTTCACTATCTACAAAGGTATAGAGTGAGGTTCATTTAATGATACTTTTAGATGGACTAGAAGTAAATCAGATTTATACTTTTGTAATATGACGTCCGGAAGTTCTTACTAAGAAATAATTTAACCAAAAATCAGGCATTACTAGACTTTCTGTAACTGTTATCGACTAGTAGAAATCGTCTAAGACATGGTATAGAAAAATTGAAAACTGATTGTTTGAAACTTACAGAGCATTCGTGCTCTGTCTTAGGGAATGTCAAATTGTCTTCCTCTCTATAGATAAATATATATTTCTTCACTTATGAGTCATAAGAAAATCTTAAATCTGATTCATTTTAAGATGTACTTTCTATTTGATGCTGTTGTTTTGTGAATCATCCTCAACTTGATTCTCTTTTTAAATTAGTTTTTATTTCGGCTATTTGTTACTTAATATTAGCTTATAGATTTTTGCACTCTTGGCCATCTTTGTTGACTTTTTTCTCATATTTGTAGCACAAGCAGTTGATAAGCCTTTCAGACGGTCAGTTGTCCGAGGCTTAAAGTTAAAGGCAGGGCCAAATGAGCGCATTGACCTCATAAATTACCCGCACACATATACTTATACACACACACACAGTGTTACACACTCGCAGTTCAGTTAAGATGCAATGCAGCCCAGTGGATGTCTTTTGGCATTGGCGGGGCATGCCACTTCATGGGACTTTTGGTGGTGGCATTTCCCAGACACTTGCACTTTCTCCGCACGCTTAATGGACAATTAACCTTGATTCCTGACTGCGGTTCGCTCCTGACCTTGCACCACTAATGCCATGAGGCAAGGCCGCGCACAGTACTTGCTTTGTGGCAATTGCAACAATTATTGCATTTTATAACTGGCAACTGCAGTTCAGGTTCGGGTTCTTATGCATTATTGCACACACACGCCAACGGCGCTGGGCAATTAGTGTCCCACCACCACCACCACCACTTGCCGTGATAATGCCGCACCACAGTGTGACGGTAAAAATTCCTAATGCTCAACCGTTACACTTGCCGCCTTTTGACTGGAACGATCTGGCCATTGGCCTCTTTTGTTTGTTGGCCATGTGCTCATTTCAGGTGAGTTTTAAACAAATCGTTTACTTTCGCTTTTCACGGTAATCTTGCTGCATCTCAAGGTTCATTTTTAGAATTCGGAAAACAACAACTACAAGTGCAGCACAGTAAGCAAACAATCTTCTAAACTATATGTAAATGGTATGGTAGTGAAACATTGTGACTAGCACCTTAAGTTGAAAGTTTTAACTTACTTGAAGCGCTGGGAAGAACTTAGTAAATAAATAAATAAATGGTCAAGAAACAGTCTCAGAAGTATTGTGTTAAAAACATCTTCAATAGCTCTAACTTCATGTTCAATATTATCAGACTTGAATGACATTCGATCTTAGGGGAATCACTAAAACTGTTCTACATACGAGTTGTTATAGGAAGACTTTCTTCATCATTGCTCTGTTGCATTCCAATTGTTGAGTACGTTATCACTGTGTCCAAATTCAAAGAGTGATTTAATTGCAATTTTGTGTAACTATATAATATTACGAGCTTATTAATTCTTATGATATTACCAATAATGTTCCCATACAACAATGGCAGCTAATGTCCAATTTGGAGGCTTAGGACTTTGTCCACAATGCCGAGATATATGGAGCTCATAATGAAAAATGTAATGAGGGGTATTTATCAAAAATCGTTTGTTTGTGCGCGAGAGAGGGCATGTATCTTGTATCTTTGTATCTGTAGCGGCTCACATAAAAAAATACCAACAAAAAATGAATATGTATGTGCGAGTATTTGATAATTTTGTGGTGTATCTTGGCCATGAACATGAATCTTTTTAGCTCGCAGAAAAGCCAAACATCCAAAACAAAACAAAAAGAGAACAAAAAGCCAACTCAAGTCACAAGTTGCCTTTATATGCGGCATGGAACTGGGGGATCATCTTTAAGTTTTTTTTTTGACCGACCGTCCGCTGGCCATAAATCTTTGTGTATATTGGACTTTTAGACGATATCAATGAAATTGTATCTCTTTATCCGCATTATTATAATATACGGATGCGAATGCTTTCGCACCCGCCTGCGACTGTCCCCAACTCTTAACTTTCAGCTTTCAGCCTGGCCAGCTACAGGGCCAACATGGCCCACCTGCCCCTGCCTCGGTTGCTCTGCTCAGATCTCCGCACATTTGCAGATACTTCACGACATTATGAGATATTATTTATATACTTTTTCGGCATTCGCTTCCCCTCTCTCTATCACTCTATCTCACTCTCTCTCTTTTTCTTTCTTTCACTCGCTTGTTGGGTCTTTCTAAATACTTAGTTATGTATATTTCATTATGGGGCCCGGCTGGCCAGGACATGCCTAAGAAAACTGTCTGAAAAATTCTCATTTTGATTGCAGGACAAAAGGCATTTCACGTGCGGGTGCCACAAGATAGATTGCCCCGCCTGCATATTTATGTGCGAAATATCTTTGATACAAGAAGCTTCTTATGCTGTGCCACATGGCAGTTGCTGCCCATCTCCTCCCTCATCCTAATTCTTCATCGCATCCTTGAGAAGGCAGTGGAAAAAAATCCATTAAGCGACCAAGCTGCTTTGAGAATGCTCTGTGAATATGAAAGTTGAATAAAAGGCATATCAGTTAGACTAGCAAATGTATGTCAAAGATTAAAAAAATTGGATTCATCAAAGGAAATTTAAAAAAGAAAAGAAAAGTCGCTAAAACTGAAGATCGTTATTAACTTTCATTGCATTTTATTATATTAATACATAGAAATAATATGTCAGTAGATTTGTTTGTTAGTTCACTTCAGCACTGCCTACACGGTGTCTAGATGAGAGACTAGCATATGTAAGTAAGATAAAGACAATCCTCATCGACAATAACTAACTGGTCGATCTCCGGGACTTTAAAGAAGAAAGAGAATAAGAATCTTGAAGATTGTTGCAACATTATTATTAAAACGATACAGGGTATTCAGTAGTTAGCTTTGCATCTGTTGCCGCGTCTTGAGGCTCGCTGCGGTTGTAGGGCCAGCTGGGGATGATGCAGCCACTCAACCACCCAGCTCCACTCACCCACTCATTGTCAGTGGCAACAGCAACAGCAACAGCAACAACAACAACAATATCAACAACAATTGACGACACCCAGAATCACAAATCATATAGATAAGAGCACACAAAGGAATTTATTTCTATTTTGGCATTTTTCGGTCTCTCATTTTGCTTGTAATTTTTTTTTCCTTAAATGCTGTAGTTGTTGTTGCTATTTTACTTGTTGTTTTTGTTGCTGTGTGTGTCCTCCTTCATCGATATTTTCGGCTATTTTCACCCCAAAGCTATTGCGTTTTAGATTTTTTTTTTCTTGTTTAGCTTCCTACCGCCTTGGGCCGCCTTCCAAGTTGGCAAATCCTCGGGAAGAGGGAGACCCTCAGTCCGGGACTGGGTCCATGTCCCGTCCCAGGTTCGGGCTCGGGCTCGGGCACGCACCGGAAGCTCCGATAGCGCCATGTGTCGAGTGCGTGCGTGCGTTGCTCGCGTGCGTGTCCAGGGAGAGGCATTGCCAAGAGGGAGACTCTGAATGCGTGTGTGTTAGTGTTTGTGTGTCAGTGGCGCCTTAGGGTGTTGCCACATCGTATTTCACCACCCAGAAAGGCAAGCCTTCTCCCACTCATTCTCTATCTCTCTCTGCCTCTGCCTCTGCCTCTGCCCACACCCATCCATCCAAGTTGTAGGCGTTCCGCTTCTTTCATTTTAATGGCGCACACGCATTTGCTTTCGATACAATAGATATGAAAATACACACTTCCTCACACATACACTCTCCTTTCTATGTATGAGCGTTGTCGTATTTTATTTTCACTCTTTTTGTGGCTTTAATATTTTTCATAATCATATCATTAGTTGCACCCAATGGGCATAGTTTTCTTTACCCACTGGGGAATTTATGTGCCTGATAAGATAATAATAAAACAAATAAATATTAAAAAGCACACTTAAACAGAGCTACTATCAAGACTGCTGTTCAATTTAATCCTATCTATGAGAAACAATAAGTTAATTCCTTACACTTGATGAGGGTATTACCAAGCTATCATAATCTGATTATTAAGTGTCTAGCTCAGGTGATAGCATTATTATTAACACTCCAAGTTTCAGGAAATAAAATACGTACTTATGTTTTTATGACTAAAATAGAAGATTAATCATTTCAAAAAGTAAACCATTTTTACACATCTCACATCTTCATAAGAAATTCTACTAAAACTTTATTACAAATTATCTGACTCTCTAAAGTTATACAATTATTTCAGGTTAATCGAAGTGATTAACATTTACTAAATCAGCACAGTCAATTTCAATTTGTGCCAATTTGAAGTGTCGTAATGTCAAATGTCATGTCTGCAATATGAGATCCAGCGATCAATTTGAATTGTTATGAATGGAAATGTGTGATTCGTGTTATTTCAAAGGGCATCATGCGAATACTCGTTGTTGTCATCGGCAATTTGTGCTCGTGATGTCAGCATTGTTGGTAATGTAAAGTGGCCAAAACGAAGTTAATCAAAATTGTTGACGTTGCCACTCGGTGAAACATAAACGCCCACTGGCACGCCCACTGTGTGAAATACATACATACAAAGTAAGCAATTGATGTTAGCATTAGCTCAGCTCAAAGACAAATTATGATAAACGACCATTAAAATGTTGTCATATGTTCACATATGTCGACTGTCTGTCTCTCTGTACTCATTGTTGTTATTGTTGTTATTATTGTTGCTGTTGCTGTTGTTTGCGGCTACCGTGTGCCGTCAGTTGCCGCTTTATTTATTGACTCACCTGATCAACTTGACTGATTATTCGTATGCATGCACGGTCTGGCACAAAGGCAACAAGAACAACAGTGAACAATAACAACTTTAACTTCATTCAGAACAATTGTAAAAACCGTAAAACAATATATATATATACATATATGATACACATAAGGCACCAAAATACGCTGTGGCGAAAGATAAGTTAATTGAAAAACTGCAAGTGTTGTAATTTAATGGAGCTTAATTATTTCTAATAATAAAATAATACTTTTTATTAATATTTGTAGTTTAAATTATGTATATATATTATATTATATTTCTAAATAACAAAAACAAATTTTAAGGATTTGTTTATTGTGTTTTTAAATATTAAATATTTTTATTAATCTTTGAATTTAATAATAATATAAATGTAAACATTAAGTTGCACATATTAACCCATTTTTATTTAGTCTTGTTAGATACAAAATTAATTATTTTTGTATACATTTAATTGGTATTTAATATCAATTTATATATAAATATAACTAACACAAAGTGTAGACCCATCATTTTAATTTGTTTTATTTTAATCCCAAGTTATAAGGTAGCTTAAGAACAAGGTTGACATCTCAAATCAGATAGATAAATGATGCTTAAATAATATTAAAATATAGCAGCTTTATGACATCTTCAAAAATTGCGTATTTGTCATTTGTAGAACAGAAGTATGCGGAAAAATAAATAAATAAAAAAATGGCTCTATTGTAATAGCTGTATACCACAGGAAATTAATAACAACAAATAAGGTATATTCGTCAAATAATATGTAATAAGTGGTAAAATACATTTTAAATTGAAAACAATAGAATGTAAACAACATAGAGTAAAAGTATTTTCGCTTAAACTTCAGCTAAGATATATCAAGACACTCAGAGCAGATATACATATGCCGGGAACAGGGCCAGGGATGCGACAGGGACATAAGCAGGGACAGGCTTAGGGGCAACTCCACTCGAAAGCAAAATCGAAGCGACATGCGAAACAATTCAAAGTTTCACGTCGTAAATTTGGCGGTGGACTTCATCGATCACTTTTGGGATGTTGCTGTTGTTGCTGTTGCTGCAGCAGGTTGACTTATTTGCCCGATTGCCGAGCCAGAAACGAGCCGAGGACGAGACAAGCTGGGTCCCAAAGTCCCAGGTCCAACGGCTGAACGGCACGCGCGTCTTGTTTTTCTGAATGTCGCTATATCTGTTATTCGTGTTGTTGTTGTGATTGCTGTTGTTTTTGTTGTTGCTGGTGCTGTTGCAGCAGTTTGCTGAAGCGGAAATGGAGACCGAGGGCGCCCGCTGGCGGCATGTGAAAATATTTTCCAAGGTGAACGCCACAAAAAGGACAAACTCAACGCAAAACGAGCCGCAGCCAGAGCCACAGCAATACGATTCCAGCTGAGCCACCGCCAAAAGCACCTATCCGCTACCCCACCCCTATACCCTGCACCCTGTACACCGTTCCCGTTCTTGCAACCCAATTGAATGATTTAGGGGCGCACAGTTGTCAAAGAGCAGCGATGCGTACGGGTCTATAGAGGTGGACTGTGGACCATGGACAGTGGACCGTGGACCTGTGCGCATTGCTTTTGGTCCTACCAGAGAAACATCCACATCCGCATCCACGTGGTTACAACGTTGGTGGGGCGCCAAGTACGCTTTTAAAACCGATTCATCCGCTCTTCAGATATTTATTGCTTCACATAATTGAGTGTAAAATTGTTCGGAAGAAACTTAAAAACAGCTGCCAGACCCGGGATTCCACATTTAAATTGGGGATTTTTATTAAATAACTTAAATTGTATTCACATATGATCAATATCATTTTTAAGGTCATATAGTCATTTCCAATATATCCTTACTATCTTACTGTTAATGTCTGAGAACAGAGGTTAATAAAAAGATTTTAAATAATTTTTAAGATTAAAGTATTAAAAAGTTTTTTATCCTGTATTCAATTTTCGACTGATCTGACCTATGACCTTTCTTAATTGTAACTAATATCCTCTTACTATAAGGCATAGATCTTTCTACATATTTTCCCATTTGAATACATATATCTAATTTCTTTTTTTAATTTCATGATTAAATGTGAATATGTAAATACATATTTGTCAACTCAGCTGAAAGAATTGGATACGACTGTACTGAATAGTGCTAAACTGAGCTTTGGCCAATGAAAACCTCTCTTGGACGGACACACACATGACGAATGACCAAAATTTCCAAATTGAAAAATTCTTTAAAGATGACAACAAGGCGTTGGAATATACTAAATTATTTGGAAAGTCATTTGCAGTCATGCATAATTAAAAAAGACTTAAAAACGCGACAAACTAAAATAGTTTATAAAATTAAAATTATAGATTCGCTGCTATTAATAACACTTTTATGATAAATTACTTAGTAAATTAATTTGAAGTTAATTTTCCGTATTTTTAAAGTCATTATTATTACAATAAACGCTGTACTGAACAACCTATTAAAATTGGAAAAAAAAAACAAAAAGATAGAATTATTCCCTTAAGCGGAAACTCCCTTTGAGCGGACACAAATTGCGCGACCATGAGTGTCCGCCCAAGAGAGGTTTCACAGTATTCCAACGACATTATTTAAAATAGTTTTCTGAATTTTTTTTTTTATAATGCTTAGTAGGCTATTGTTCTCAGATGAGATTGAGGATAAGTATATTAATTCTCCATATTGCAAATTATTTTCACTTTCTTTATGATATCAATAGAAATAAAATGTTTAGATACAATTTTTGGTTTGACTTAAATATCTAAAAAAGAGTTTATATAATATTAAAAGAATTAATTTAAATAAGATAAAATAAATACGGTGTGATATATACTTATGTATTTAACAAATAAATAAGTTAATAAATAACGGTAAATATATCAAATTAAATTATCTTTATTTTTCCAAGACGTTCTTCAAGTCTGAAAATTAAAAAGAATAAAATGTCCAACCTTCAATAAAGGTCCTAAGCAAATGCCGCTTTTTTTTCCTCATGCATAACAGACGGCAAAAGGCCAAATGATTCTACACTCCGAGCCAAGCCGTCGGATTGCGCTCAAAACGTTAACGTCGACGCCACAGTAAAAGCCGACGTCGATGCCTCAGTCGAAGCCGAAGCCAACGTCGTCGTCTCGGTCTGTAGGTCTGCTCGGTGTGCTGCGTAAATTTATGTGAGAAATCCCATTGAAAAGAGCAACGCGGCCGCTCACGACACAATAAAGCAAAATAATGGCACATTCGTCACACTTAACGCGGTCCGCATGTTGCCGTCCTTGTTGCACATGCGAGTGAGCAGCGCTCGTGCGCACCCGCTTGCACGCACACAGTCAGCGTCAACAGCGTCATCCATCTTGGAGGCGAGTTGTTGGTGTTGCTCTCCGGCAGGCGGTCGAGCAAGCGACAGCCGAGAATGCTTTATGAGCGCAGCGGCTCCTCCCTGTTTGCCGACGCGTTGCCAATTGGTAGCGTCGCGACGCTAACGGCAGCAGAGGCAGTAGCAGAGCAGAGGCAGCACACAGTTGGCCAACTTTTCGCTTGGAGCTGTTAGTGAGTCGAGTTGGGGGCCCTTTTTCAGCAGCATGTTGCACGTGGAGCGTGTTGTTGTAGCCATAGCAGCTGCTACTCTTCTTCTTCATCATCATCATCATCTACTGCTGATCTCATGCTCTCTCGTACTCACTCATGCTCTCTCAACAGCTGTGGCTAATCAAGAGAGCATGAAACGAGTAGAGAGCAAGAAAGAGAGAGATGCTGAACCAAGTCGCTCTTTTAGGGTGGTTCTGCGATAAATGTGTATGTGTGTATGTGTGAATGCGTGTTGTTTGTGTTTTGTGTAGATTGTACGCCATGATTGTTGTGCCGTCGGCAAATGAAGATACCAGATATGTGGCAGCCATAATTCTCCCTCGCTCGATTTGGGAAATATATTCCAATTCGA
This sequence comes from Drosophila testacea, assembly GCA_035043265.1. Taxonomy (NCBI): domain Eukaryota; kingdom Metazoa; phylum Arthropoda; class Insecta; order Diptera; family Drosophilidae; genus Drosophila; species Drosophila testacea. The sequence goes on along the minus strand of JAWNND010000052.1, from coordinate 530,061 downwards.
AGCAATTTGCTTTATTATTATTTTACACTAATATTTATTATTTATGAGTCTAATCAAATGAACAGCTTAATCATTTGCAGAGTTTGACAATGCATATACCATAAATAAATATTTAATTCTGAGAGATTGCAAGAAATGGATGACGTTTAAATTGCAATACATATGTATATAAAAATTCTTAAAACTTCATTGAGGTAATATACTTATGTTGTCAGAAATGAAATTTATATTTGTAAGTAAACTCTCTGGTTGGCGCAGTATTATATTTTTTGTAAAGCAAAACATGCGAAGCTCCTTTTTTTCTTAAAAGAAGGAGGGTTTATCCGAGAGTCTTTTGCTTAAAACATTATAAAAACAAGTATCTGAATCGTAAACATACGGTGAAAACAAACATCTTGAGAAGGTACGAAATTTGAACGAAAACTAATTGATTGAAGTTCAGAATTCCAGAATTGAATTATTTATTGGGCTTTGGGTAATTGCATATCGATTAAATTAAAATTTGTAATAGAAAAGAAAATCCAAACATACCAAAATGAAAAAAAAAATATTCAGAAATACGCATTCCAAGAGTGCTTCGGCCTGGGACAAGTTGAAGTCGCCGCAAATAGCGGCTGTGCGAATGTGAGATACAAACCCAACTGGCAACTTGCAATGGGCAACTGGCTGTGCCACAAACTGTGGCAAGCTCTCGCAAACGTAAATTTCGCACTCATTCACTCACTCACTCATTCGCTCAACTAAAACTCTGGCAACGAGCGCAAAATGCTAGCAGAAGATACATTTTTTGTTGCTACCACTGACTGCAGATACTTTATGGGCAACGTTGACGCTGGCGTTGACGTTAGCGGCAGCAGAAGTATGCTCGTAAATAACGTCGACTGCGCGGCTGCGGTCTCTGCTCTCTCTCGCGCTCTGTCCGCTGTTGGCGCATGAGTTTCTTATAAGATTATTTATATACTGTTTGGGGGCTCTGCTACTGCTGGCTGCGCAGCTGGCGTCAACGGACTGCGTCGCTTCTGGATTAATAAGGAGTTCTCGCTTGGATTTTCACATGTATATGCTTTGAATTGAATGCTTTATGGGTTTAGTTTGATAGAAGTCGTAAAGAAATCAACATCACACAATACAAAACGCACCCGTGTACTATAAACCGTGTATGCCACACGTTGCCCGTCGTCGTCGTCGGTCTGGTTCTCGTTCTCTTTCTGGTTGTTGTCATAGTTGTTGTTGGTATAGCTGTTGTTGTTGTTGTCGACGTTGGGGGCATCATCAGCAGCAGCGGCATCTTTTGGTTCTGTTTGCCCAAAATATTCGCTCGTCTGCGGTCGCCGTGGTCAGCTCGTCGCCCGCCCGCCCCAACGTCTCGTAACGCCATCTACCGGCCAATTGACAGCTCGTAAAAATCGTAAAAATCATAAAAATAATCATAACAATAATCGTAAAAAATTAGAGCTGTTAGCAGTCTCAGATTGGCCACAGCCAGACGCAGACAAGAAAAATATTCGCAAACAAAATAAAGAAGAAACGCGCGCGCTCTTCTATATTCTTCTGTTCTATACTCCCATCATAATCGTCATCGTAATAGTCAATTGCTCTCTTGTTCTTTCAGCCAGATTTTGAATGATGTTGATCCATGTTGTAGATACTTAAGAGCCCCATAAACGCCTATGTCTAAGTCTGGCAGGTGTATAGCTTGGCTAACAAATTGTGCAATAAGTGAAGTTGGTGTAATTACACTCGATACACTCTCACACCAATTCAAGCCAAGTTAAAGAGTGTACGAGAGAGAGTTCTTAACATTTCTAGTCCCAAATCAAGCAATATTTACACAAATTTAGCAGACAGCCAAAAATTAAACAAAACAAAACAAAGTGCGCAAAAACAAAACAAAATCCAAAAAATTATATAGAAAAAGTTAAAAATAATTCAAGAAAAAGTTTGTGTGAAAAGTTTTGCGCACGTGCACAGCAACCGCAAGTTGAATTCATAAACCTCAAGGATCCAAGGATTTGGCGAATCAAAGTGGATTTAAATGGTAAGTTGGCACTCTTTTTTTGGTACGAAAATTCAACACTTCATAAGTCATAAGTGGCCAGGACATCAGTCAAATTTCTAACTGTTGACAGGCTTATTAGACATTTGCATAAATTTCGGAGCTAGTAACAGAGTTCAGACCTGGAACTAGGAACTAGGAACTACAGTTGGAGTTGGTCACGAGTAATGGCCGCTTTGAACTTGGAATCATTTTGAATTATTGCACATATCCTGGGCAACATAGTTTCACTTCCGCATGCGGCTGCCATTCCACACACTCACACACACACCGAAAGACACTTACACTGAGACACAGACATATACACAGACTAACAGCCTTTGCATAGAAAATTTATGCGGCCATTGTTGCGGCGCATTGTCCTTGTTGTTGTTGTTGTCCTAGTTGTCTGGCTTCTGCATATTTGTCGCACTCTCTGTCTGTTGTAGTTCTCTCTCTCTCTCTCTCTTTGTCCCTCTTTCTGCCTCGTTGTCTCTTACTGTCCCTCTCTCTTCTTCTCTTATGCAGCTACGCTCAGATTTATTACATTTCATATTTAAAATGCAATTTTTTACAGTTTTAATAAATATTTATTTGATTCGTTGTTGATTTGTTCAATAAGCTTTAATGAACATTGGCCACATTCAACGCCAGCGGCCTTTACTTTATTTTATTTGCTGTTAACGCATTTGTACTTTATAAGCAGAGAGAGAGTCCATTTTATTTTGCCAATTTTTGTCATCAGATCATATTATTTTCTCATAATTTATCGATTTAATCAGCTGGAAATGTTTCACTGCTGACAAAATCATAAACTCTGTCTCTCTCATACTCTTGATATTATTTTCTCTGTCTATTTCTGTTTCTCTTTCTGTTTACATTCAAAAAGTTCATGATTTATGACTCAGGGTGGACACTGGACACTGAACTAAAATTTTACATTGATGCACTTTTAGTAGCCTCAGTCAGATTTAGTACTTTGGAATTAACTGAAAGTCTCAACATATTTAAAATTATTACAATAATTATGTCATTTCTTTATCCTCACACAAACTTAACTTATAATTTAAATCTGTACAATATTTGTCCTTAATGCATAACATTAGAGTTTAGTCATGTCTTTATTTTCAATTGTCAAGTTATTCATATTTTCTAATGGATCTTCTATCTATTATATTCTTTAATCTGATATAATTTTATGTTATTATAATTTATTAAGAAATGTGAATTAATAATCACCGACTTCTCAATATTTAATGTAATAAAAGAGCTACTGGCATTCTCTATAATAAAATTCATTTATTTTAAAAACACAATTTTAAAAACACATATAATATCTCTATTTCTAAGTGCAAAAGGTTCTAAGGAAATGGTAAAGAAGTTGCTATAGCTTTGTTTTGTCAATTAAAAGATCTCACAAATATGTGTCTATATTTTTAATCAAATTCACACATTTGAACTTGATTTATGAATTAAATAATCCCGCATAAAAATGGCGACAAGTCTTTTGTAAAAACATTAATCAACGCCGTTCACTGAGAGAAGAAATCTAAAGTCGATTCCAAAACCAAAAAACAAAAGCTAACGAAATGTTAACGAAACCAATGAATGTATTCATAAAAGCCCAAAACGATTCGAAACAAAGAGCTCTGAGAAAACAATAAACAAAACTTGTTTAGTTAATGCAGATGCCGTGCATTTAAAATTAAAATTATTTTAAAAATCATTGATAAATGGCGACATGATACGGCTAATTAATCAAATGCAAAAACCAAAAACAGAAACAAATCCTACAACAAAACCAACACGAAATTTTACACACATTCAACACTAATACAAAGAGTTATTTATTTCAAACGGTATTCTCTGAAATATATACTAAATTTGTTTATGTAAAAGTATACAAAATACTGAGCTAAACACGAGATAAGAGTTTTCGTTTTCATATTTCGATGTAACACTTAATTTTATAAGCAAAAGAGTCCCAGAGAATCGACAGAAATAATCCATCAAAATTTCAATGTAATTAAAAAAAGAATACGAACACAATTTCTTTACTATTAGAAGTATTGGAATTTGATTTGAGTATAGAACTTTTTATAAATATAATCATATTTGATATTTTTCTCAGATTCATATGTTATTAGATATACTTAGAGATACTTGAAATTCTAAGGGATAAGACAAGTAAATTTCATCGAAGAAGAGTAAATTTACTGTAACTGAAATTTAAATGCATGAATCTCAGAGAATGATATGTGTTTCAATAAATACTATAGCATTTCTTATCACCAGGAATAACTTCTAGATAGTGCATATATAAACCATGTTGTGTATAATTTAAAAACATTCTTTATCTGAAATTTTTCAACTTTAGACAAGAGTCCTTTGCCTGCATCTTAGACAATGATTTTATTTTTCTTTTCTTTGCGAGTTCCTTGCCAACGTTTCTCAAGTTTTTTTTTATCCATTCAACCAAAAACGATTTAAGCCAACGAATTTCAAGCGGATTTTCAGAGCTGCATTTAGTCTTCTTTTTTTGTGGCATGCCACTTGTTGTGGTCTTTTTGCTGTGCTATTTAATTTCTGTGCGGATTTTGATGTAGCTGCAGTAAAAAAGGACTAAACAGCACCCAGTTGCCCGACATTGGGTGGCAATTTGCTGTGACTGCATTTTGTTTGGCATTTCTCAGCAACTCTCTGTGAGTGTGTGTTATGGTGTGTGTGTGTGTGTGTGTGTTGTGGGTTTTGCGTTTTTGGAGCTAGCAGTCAGCGCCTTTTGCGAGTGCACTCGAACTGTTTTTGTGGCACCAGCACGGCGTGGATTCAGTTTGGGAGTTGCAATCGGAGTCGAAGTCAGAGTCGAGTCGGAGTCGGGGTCTGGGTTTGAGTTTGAGTTTGAGTATGGGTCTGGAATTGAGTCTGAGCCTGAGCTTGGGCCGCCCAGCGGGGTGCTCTCGCAGTGACATTGCGCCGAGCGGGTGACAATGATTTATGGCAAAGAGATACGCGACAACGAACGCAAAAAGTCCGAAAGTAAAAAAATGCAGACAAGGAACGAGAGCGCGCGAGAGAGCAGGCGAAAGAGAGAGAGAGAGAAAGTGTTCACAGTTCAGACACGAATTTAGCAAAACTAACTGAAAAATCAAAGTACCTGTTCAACTAGTAAGTATACCTTAAAGATTGCAAAATTCTCCTTTTTTATGCGCAAAATGTCCTTGAAAATGCAACAACAACTGCAAGAAAGAGCAAAAGAAAAATCACCTCAGAGGAAAGTGAAAACCTGCTGTGCGGTTTTTCAATTTTCATCTTTATGTCACTTGCAATTTCCTTGCACATGTCATAAATACCATAAAGAATTTCCCAAATATAATTAGGCATTTAGGAAGTCACCTTGCGAAGGCCGCTGAGTTCTCAGTGCTCAGTGCTCAGTTCTCTGTTCTCTGTGCTAAGTTCTCTGTCTCGGGTTATGCAATAGTCATTTTCTACGGTCATAAAAATTAATATGCGTCCTTCGCAGTGGCAATTTGAGGCGCGTATCTCAACAAATGCATCTTTTTCTTGCCACAAAGAATTTGACTTTAAACCGATGCGATGCCCCTGGCCCCTTGTCTACCCCTGTAGAGCACCGGACATGACTTTTGGCTTGACTTTGTCTCCTTCTCTCCGCTTGCAGGCATTGTGTTTGAAGGTTACCTGTTTTTACAGTTGGCCCTGCTCTCTTCTTCTACTTCTACTTCTTGTTATTTTTTTAGATTTTCAGCGCGAGGCAGCCTGAAATTATTATTTATGAGTTCGCATTGTTGTCGCCGTTTTTGAAAGTGATCTGAATCAGAGCCAGGCCCAGATCGCATCGGTTCAGTTCGAATTGTACTCATAGTTGGCTATCTTCCTCCTTCTGAAGATAAGCCAGTTCATTTGTATTTTTACTTTCAACTGAAAACGAAATTTTATAATAAATCAATTCATTTGTATGCAGTTCAATGTGTCATACGGCCATAAATCAATTTGTGACTCTTTAGAAGCCCGTGTTGTTTGCATTATGCAAAGGATTAAGAGGTAATCGGAAAAACTGTTACGAATATATTACAAATTTTACCAGATAGTGAAATTAACTACTAATCAATACATTAATATGTAACTAATATTGAATATTTAGCTCTATAAATCAGATACTAGAGTATGTTATATACTTATTTCTATTAACATTTAGTTAGCTTGAGATGTAGCTATGACTAACTAGAAAAGTTGAATATGGGTTTAAATTGTAGATTCCGGTTTACCACAAACCGATCAAATAGCATTACAATAAACAAACTCTTCAGAATAAAGAAAAATTTGTGATTTATCTGTGTGAAGAAGTCAATAACTCATAAAAAAAATCAGACATAAATCTTTGTTAGTTTGCGACGTTGCAAGAGGCAAACTGACCATCTGTAAGAAAAACTGCTGTGAACTGGAGAGGCACAATTGTCTCAATTTTTATGGAGCAGAACCGTTGAGGGATTCACGGGATGACATGAACTTGGTGACGACATATGTTGCATAACATTTGCATATTGCAACATAGGTTGCAAGCTGCGGGAGTTCCGAGGAAGCAGCGGGCGAGGATGAGGGCGCGATTCGCCGACGGTAGCTGACGGATGTGTCCAAACAATGACAAATATGAATATCAATATGGAAATATTTTGGAATTTTATATTTTTTAAGCAATTAGCTACGCTCTACATTCGAGAGACTTTGGGTTTTCTAAATGTGTATCTTGTGGAACGGCTAGCTTCAAATGTATTCGTATCTGCTGACTGACTGCTTTCGAGGAATTTCAAACGCACACACCGCACCCGACAACAACAACAACAACAACTTTAACAAGAACAAACAAAAAACTCATTGTTCAAACAGCACGAGCTGAAGAAATATAAAAGAAAAAGAATACTCGTAATATATAAAAAAAAAAACCTAAAACTGAGTTAAGAAAAGTCAACGGCAAAAAGCGAACCAAATTTGCAATGAAGAAACTGCGAAACGTAGCTCAAAGTTGGGCGGCAAATTTGCAAAAGTAAAAGAAATAACTAAGCGAGCTCTAGTCGATACTAAGAGATACCCTATGAGCAATTTTTGTATTCAATAAATATCTTTGATTGTTTAGATATATATTGAAAGAACTGAACAAAAATCAGGATTTTACTACTAATATATTTTATAAAATAAATGCAAGATGAATAATTCTATATATTAAATGCCTAGATCTACATTATATGTAGTTTTGTTATCTATAATTTTGTTTGCTTAATTTTTTAAACACCGTAGAACCTAGTGAGTATACACACACTCTGGCCATCTTATAACTACAGGGTATAAAAATGAACAAGCAAAGGCCAAGCGACGAGGTTTTATATATGTTTGTAGATACATAAGTATATGTCCCAAGTAGATGTCGACATATCTGGTATCTAAGTATCTGTATCTGCACTTGTATATACACATTTGTATCTGTATCTAACTTACTGGCCATGGGCAAGTTGGGCACTTGGCGAGCTTGTGTGAGTTTCGCATATAAAAAGCCAGAAAACAACATGAAATAATTCGTTTTGTTGCCGTTGCCAGACCGACAAACTACACGAAAATGTCGCTAACAAAACAGCGAATAAAAAAGAGAGAATAAAAAAACAATGTCACACATGTCAAAGTTGTCGCAGAATGACACAAATGTGGCTCGGATTGCTCACTAGCCTGTACCTCCCCCTTGGTCACTGTGGTACTTGGACCCCACTGGACCCACTTCGTCATCATCAGTGCTTCGTCTGCTGCCTGGTGGAATCGGAATCGTGTCAGCCCCAAAACACGAACCAAGTCCAAGTCCACAAAACCAGCGACTCGCAGTTCGTGGAAATTTCACAATTAAAAAGGCACAAAATCTTAGGAAAGAGTTAACCGGAATATGAGAAATCGTGTCAACATCTACTCAAACTCCGATTCAAGTCAACCAAAGTCAAAAACCACTAACCACAAACCGCAGCTGATCTGATTTTTCTTTGACGAAACAAAACGAGCTAAAAAGGAAAAGGGCAGAAGAGATTTTTTCATTAAATCTGTTGATAACTGAATCGGTTTTGATTTTTGTTGGTACATTTACGGTACGCTGTGTTCTAGAACAATGTATCTAATTCATTTGACTAGAGATAAATGTGTATTTTTATATGAAGAACATGTTTATTATAAAGTTAAAAAGTTTTATATACAACATATTACATGTACATAGATCTATTTTTTGAGCAACTTAAAGTTTTTTAAATTCGTCCAATCACACTAATATTACAGCAGCCATAGTATATATATAAGTATATGCCACAAAGTTCTTATTAATGCTATACAAAATTTTAATATTAGTTTCCCATTCTATTCTCAGCTAATATCTGATTTTGATTTTATTTTCTGAGCAGCTTAAAGGCACTTAAAAGACATATTAACAAAAACTATAAAAACCTTAAGTTCAATATGGATCATATCATAAAGCTAAATACTAATTCTTTTCAAATCTAGTCTTCCATATTACATTTTTAAAAATTTATTTAAATAACTCGTTTCATAAAAATCTATTGAGAATCATTTTTATATCGAATTATTGCAATTTACACTAACAGAATTCATTAAATAATTAATTTTAAGTGAAGTTTATAGTCAGGCATCATCAGAAGTGGCAACCATGATGCCATTCCCATTCCCCTTTTCTTTGAAGCCATTGCCCGATTTTGGTGGAGGATGAGTCACTTAGAGTGTGAAAGAGAAAGAGACAGGAAGAGGGTGTGAGTGAGATAAATAGATGATTAGAAAGATGGTTGAACACTGAAGAGATGAAAACTATTTTGTCAAATCGAAACTAGCGGGTGAGACCCAGAAACCCAATACCAATACCAATACAAATTTCAGATCCCTCATATGTGTACACACACTCACACAAATTCATAGTGAGAAAGAACAAGCAGCACAGGGCAATGTCTACGTCGACGACGAACAAAAATTAAAGCCCATTAATCATTTTGACTTATTTCTTTCCTTTTTTCGTCTAAAATTAATCTTGATGCCAAGCGTTGCCAAGCAACGCGGGCAGCCCGGGACCATTTCAAGCGTGAGAGGGAGAAAGCATCTGAGTGAGAGGAAGAGACAGAGAGAGGGAGTGAGAGAGTGAGAGAGATGGCCTGTTGTTGTTGTGTGGATTATAAGGGCAGCGCACTGAAAACAAAAATATGAAAGCCAAAAAGATGCGGATGCATAAAAGACAACCCAACTGGGAATCGGCTTCGAATTCGCAAACCAAAATATTCGACTTACTCTGCCTACTCTCCTCTCTACCTCAGTATTTCCCTTACCCCGTTCCCCTTTCCCGTTTCCCCTTGTTTCCACTGCCCGCGTCCAGATTAGCGTGCCGCATTCACGTCGACGTCTCTTGCCCATTGTTTGGCCTCCGCAAATTCCCAAAAATAATTTAAAACAGATTAAACCGTTACGGCTGCCATTTGCACCACATTGCGTCCACACACACACACACACGCCCCTTTTAGTTAGAAGTGTGTGTGTCCACTGGGGCAGGGGCTGAGACTCAAGTGTACAGGGGCGGAGGAGGACACAGGGGATTGGATGTGGCACACATGCCCGGGCAGTGACATTGCGGCCCCCGCAGAATGAATTTGAATTTGACCAAATGTCTTGCGAAACTGTCGTCCTTTCGTCCTTTCGTCCTTTCCATTTCGCCCTTTGTGCATATGCTGCAAATTTGCCACTGTCTGCTTTGACAAGAGTCGGGTTAGTCGAGTCGAGTACCGCACCGGGTGTGGATGAGAGGGTGGTATGAATTGGTGAGGGGGTAGTGAGCCGAGTGGCATACTTAAGGGCGCGTCAGCAGCAACGAGAGAGTGAAAACAACAGGACGGCCATAAAACCGTTTAAATCAAACGGCTGAACAAATTGGTTTCCTTCGAGTCGAAAGCTTTATGCGCCAGACAAACGATAACCGAACGGATTGGTCTTGGGGGGTGGTAAGTTTGGTTTAGGGGTTGGCAAAGTCAGGTCTGTCTAGTTCATGATGTGCTAAAGAGGTGTGCGAAACACTATACAATTCAAGCTATATTATTTGCTGAGCAATAAACAAGTTAACTAAATTTCTTTAGTGTATTTCCAATAAAATTGAGTGTAAAGAGCTTTCTACTAATTTTACTTAATGTGAGTCAATATGTTTAATAGGACTAGTAGCTTTTTGGTCTTCCTGTGTCTTATTCAATATTTTACTTTATTTCTAATCATATTCTTAATCTCAATATTAAAAGCTATCAGGTGCTTTTTAAGCGCAATTCAGTTTTACATAACGACTTAAGGATCAACAAAAGTTAAGTTAAATAGGAAAATTAAAATATTATCTTATCGAAACTCAAATCCTAAAATTGGCCAATCAACTTGGACTGTATTCTTTTTCCTATAACTTGCTATCAGAATCAATTCCAGTTAATAATGCCAATTGGCTGACGAAAGCAAAGCCAAGAAAGCCCACTTTAAACTCACAACTGATTTGCATGTAAATTGTCTTAGGAAGTGATAAACGATGGTCAGCGTACTGTGCTCAACTCGATAGCAGTTTCAATACAGTGGCGTCGTCTGCCCTTTTTCTGTTTGAAAATCTAATAAAAATTACGTTCTTATGGATATGCAGATACAACAGAATTTACAACAACAAACAAACACACACACACACATGGACAACAAACTCCCGTTTGTGACATGACAGAGAAGATGACAAATTGTTGGACTGGGTTGACTGACAGGCGCGACGGCAACAACAACAACAACAACTGCCAGACACTTCAAGTTGCAAGTGCACTGCAATTAGTCAAAGTGGCCCAAGGTATGAATAACAGCAGCAACAAAACACCAACAACAACAACAACATCGACAACAACAACACGACAGCGAAAACTAAACACCCAAAGCCAAGGCATTTTGGCTGCAAAAAACCAATAAAAAATTGCTATAAAATTATGAGGAGCCAACGCGGCAATAAAAGTGTGATAAAATTTTAGCTTCCAAGTAAAAAGAAAATGTTTAAGGAAGAGAGGGCAACGGGTTAACCAAGTTGCCACAGTGGGCACGTAGCTCCACGTGCGACGTGCGTCAACTAGCGGCAATTATGAAGTCCGTGTCCACATCGTGAGGCACTTGCAACACCGCCGCCGGCGCTCAACCAACGTAAGACATTGGCACCCAAACGTCAGTTCAGACCAGACCCAATACCAGTCTCAGTCTCAGTCTCAGTCTAAGACCAGGCCCAAACCATTTGTGGCAGGTGTTGTTGTCTGTTGTCTGCAACATTACCGGGATCGGTTCGGTTGCAGAACTGTAGCTGTCGGTTCGGCTGTCGTTTGAATCAATAAACTCTGATTAGACACCGTCCAGTCTCGTGTTATCGACCGCTGCAAATCGTCTGCCAATGCATCCGCAATAAAAAGCCATTTGCTCCTGTGCATTCCAACTAGCCATAGAGTCGATTGCAATTATGCAATCGCCAATTGGCAACTGCAATTGGCCAAAAGTGTCGCCGTGCTGCGTCACGTTTCGATCCCTCGACGATTTTAAGGCGTCCATTGGCCACTGTGCGTGGGTCAGTCAGCCGGACACTGCGGGCCCAGACCTCTTGGCCAACATCCAGAGATTATCAATGCTAATAAGCCAATAAAATGTTGGTCGTCCCTCTCTCTTTAAATCTGTCTCTCTCTCTCTCTCTCTCTCTCTCTCTCTTTCTATGTGTGTTTGGGTTCGCTTGGCTGCCTACTCAAAACTCATATCTTCAGTCATCTAAATCATCTATGAAATGCTGAGATAACTAAATGTTTCTATCTATACTTATTTGCTCGACGTCTGTAGAGCGTGAGCGAAACAAATTACCAAAGGAGTGGGGGACGGAAATCTAATAAAAAATATCTTTAAAATTACAAATAAAAATATTCATCATAGAATAATTTTATATTTACTACATGAACTACAGCTTTGACTTGAGATTATGAATATATTCATTTATTAAAGACTATGATTACTGTTTTCGTTTACACTATGAATATTTATGGAAATGTTGAACTGTTACTTTATAAATTAATACCATGTTAAATAATTTCAAACTTGCAAATGTATTTTTGATATCAATTCAGTTAAGATATTAAATTTTACTTTGTTAGTTGCTTAAGTTATTTATTAGTTTGTTCAAATAATATATTAAATATTTTAATTGATTTATTCAAATATTTATTACTTGTACGATACATTTTAGTTTTTATTCCTTTAACCAAAAAATTTCTAATTTTTAGTAGAACTATGTTATATTTGTTCTTTTGGGAAAATTCTTTGGGTTCGTTCAAAAAGTTAATTTGATTTTCATCGATATTTTGTATTGACCGGCTTATTCATAACAATAAAAAAAGCTTAACAACTTTTAACTATAATTACCAATAATAATTTTGCCATTATTTAACATATTGTTAGGTATTCAAGTCTGAGTTTTTCAATCATTACACGTGACAAAATTTTACGTGCTTCGATATTCAAATGAAGTTTACAGATTTTGTAATCAATCAACTGACAAAACGGTAAATTGTGCGTGAGTGAGATGACAACAAAAATTAAAGTGAAGCAAGAGGGAGAGAATGAGGAAAAAAGGGGCGTGCTGTTGTGGACAGTTGACAGTGGACAGCGGACAGTTACAGGTTGGGGCAGGCCGCCAGAGACATTTCATTCAAATGAGATATGCGATATTTTGGCTGTCTCTCCTCGCTCTCTCTCATTCTCACTCTGTCTCTGTGTCACTCTTTCTCTTTCGCTTTCTGTTAATCTTTCTCCTTTGATACGATTATTCGTATGTTTCGCTTGCAAGCAGCAATAAATCTTGTAATCATAATAATTTGTTTCAATGTTAATGCCTTCAAAATATCTGAAAACTCAATAAATAACAAAACTACATGTTCGTGTGTGCTGTTAATGTCATACCATGAGATACTTCATATATCATTCCGTTGCTGCCGCTGTTGCATTGGTCTGGCAAAACCTGATGTTAGCCCTGCCAGGTAGGTGACTTGTGCCTCAATTTTAGTTTTTTTCTTCACTTTTTTTGTTTTCCGTTTTCTCTGCGAATCACCTTTTGTGACGCAACGAGTCAGAAATGCAACGCATTGGGGATAGGGATGGGTATAGGGATAGGGATTGGGTTAGGGATAGGGGCTGGGATTGCGATTGGGGATTTACTTGACTGCAGAACAAATTAATCCAAAATCAGTAAGAGGCAGAAATGAAGCAAACGACGACGACAACGACAACAACATGGGGCATGCAACGTTGCAAAGGGGCATGCAGGTTGCGGGGGCACAGACATTGTCGTCGTCGTTGCTTTGAGGCGCGGCCTGGGGCAGATGAAGCTCAAGTGTGAGGCCGGATGACAACACTTGAGTTTCGATATCGATATCGAGACTCGCCTGCAACACCCAATAACAACGGCGACGACAAGCACACACAAGTATTTACACACACACACACACTCACATCTACACTCACACACACATATATAGTCAAGGTATATGCGATGCATCCAATGCTGAATAACTCAATTAATTTCTGTCACCTGATTTATCACCTTTCGTGTGTTTTCGGTGTACGTCGCAAACAACTTTTAATTTCAATTTTATTTATTTGCATTTATATATAAATTTCACATGGGGTATACACAACTACAAGTAGGTGGCCGCCTAACCAATGCAATTGCAATTGAGACATTGCCAAGAATGTACATCGAAGTCTTTCGATCCCCTATCCCCATTCTTAGTCCCAATTCCAATCCCAACCCGAAGCCAACCGCATCGAACTCGTTTTTAGCCAGCGTCGCACTTGAAAATTAAAATGTTTTATCTCTCGGATATGGTGAGGAACATGTTATTAGCGCAGACTCTTGTAATTTGCATAAAAAGGAGAACCCAAAGTGCCCTGCGATGCCAGCTATTAAAACATTCCGCTTAACACTTCCTGCGACAAGAGCGCGAAAACCTTATAAGCCGTTTGTACAGTGGATGCAATACTAATAAGTTCTTTTTAAAATACGTACGAGTCTACATAACGGATAACATATAAAAGTATGATCTGTTTAAAGATTCCAAAAAGATGAATTATTCTCTGGAGAAACACATTTGAAATAAAACTCATTTTTAACTTAGTTGTTATGTTTTGATTTATTATAGTTAAACTTTTAATCAAGGAAATCATTGGATACAGAAATTTGAGTTCTTAACGGTAGTCAAGATATCGTTAAGTAAAATGATCTTGAAGTTCTTTAAAGAAGTTTTAAAGAAGTCGACTTTTCACTAAGTTTTTACAATTAATTACTGTTTAACTTCCTTACAACTAAATGATTTGGTAGGTACTTTAATATGGTAGATAGATACTTAAATACTGTCGCAATTTAATATGTATAACTTCTTTATGTGGTAGCTTTTCTAGAGATTGATATTATTACAAACTTGATCTTTAGTTAAATAACGTTTAGCATTTAATTATTTTTTAAAATATGATTCAAAACTGGTGGTGAATTAACTAAAATAATTTGCATATACAAAAACAGATTATATTTATACATTTTCTATTGATTTAGCCCACTGTTCAGCACCAGCATGTTTTGAATATGCCGAGCCTTTAGACATCTTCAGGGAACTGAAACTAGTTTCTCAATTAAGCAGCACAATTCACAGAAGATTGGCTCACACACACACACATACACATTTGGTCATGTGTGTGTGTATGGAGTCGTCAAACACGGACGCACTGCATCCGTCCAATTCGTCAAGGAACAGTTGTTGCACGCCCAGTTTGGGGCGTTGAACGTGCGATTGGCTGCAGTAGGCGAAGGGGAAAAGGAAGAAAAAGAAGACGAAGACGCAACCGCAGATGTCGGATGTCTTGTGGAAAGCATATTTATGGCTGTGGCATGTTATGAATACACCCAAGAGACATTTTTCTTCTTCTCACTCGGAGTTGCAGCATGCAGCATGCAGCTTGCAGTTGCAGTTGCAAGACGACAAGTTGAAAATAAGACAAAAATTCGGTACGACTGCAATACGAATGGTGGCATGTAACGGTGCGGGGCGGGGCTGGGGCAATGCACTGGGCGCTTGAAAACGAAAAGGAAATCTAAAAATAAGCAAAACAAAAACTACAATTCAAGGCAAGGCAAGGTGAAGCGAGGTGAGGTGAGACAAGACAAGACAAGGAGAGGTGAGGTTAGATGGGACAGCAAAGCCGAAAAAAAAAAGAAAAGCGCGTGCAACGTACGGGAAATTCTTGATCAACCATAAATCTTGGCACCCGAGCCATCCATCTATCTCGCTTGGCGCGTTCCGTTCAGCGCCAAAGTTGTTTTCTATGTTGTCTATGTTTTGAGCATCCCCCACCTACCCCCTCACTTCCCTTTACCCAAACTGCTTCCATACTTGTGTTGTTTTTCTACAAAAATTTAATTTTCAAAAATAAAACATTCTTCTTCGTCTGGTTTTGGCCTTTATCTGAGTTGCTGTAGTTGTCTTTTCGGTTTTAGATAGAAAGCCACACGTAAACAGGCACGTGTGTGTTTAATTTTATAGCTAATACAATACGGGCTTAATTAACATCTAGAGAATTACCTTCATTAGAGATCTATCTTCTATAGATTAAAATTGTCGATTATCGCACTTAAACAGAGTATATTTATTTGCTAGCAAACAATTAATCAAATTCTTATGATATCTATTCATTAAAATGATAATTTCAAATGCTTTCCATTAAGCAATTAGAATCGATAAGAAACACACAAATTTTATATTGCCTAAAACAGATTCATTTTATTGCATAATACTTAATTTTATATATAAATACATAGTTTGTGCTTAGATCAGATGAATTTCAGAAATGAAGGCGGGATATAATTTTTTAAAGCTACACATCACGCATATAAGCACTATCATTACTTTTCATTATCATTGAGAATAATGTAATAAACATGAACATGGCTGTAAATAAATGCAGGGAAAATGATTTTAATAACTAAATATTAATTTATAATCACTATATAATACAATTTACGAAATAAAACTTATTAACAAGTACCCGCTTCTTCATTTAATCATTATATATTGGCAATCTCCATGTTAGGATTAGTAGAAAAAAATGACTTGAGCTTTAAGGTCGAAATTAAGAACTCAAGTTCGTTTCATGTTTTGGCTCGTAATTAATAAATCATGTCAGCGTCAGGCGAGGGGGGTGGAATTAAATGTGTCAAATGCAAACACGCAGCTCCCAGCACCATCCCCAACCCAACCCAACTCAACTGAACTCAACTCCAGCTCCTAGACGGGAAGAAGCAGCGACGGCTCCAAAGGTTCCCGGCCAGGAAATGTCAAGAACGAAGTTAGCCGAACACGAAAACAAAACGAGCCAGTTTCATGTTTAGTGGCAACTGAAGGCATTCCAAAAGTCACACACACACACACATAGAGAATGGGGCAAAGGGTAAGAATGGGGAATGGGGTTAGCTAGCTCGAACTGTTATTTTGAAGGGGTGTGGCCTCGCACGCACCTTGCCCAAAAAAAAATAAAATAAAATCGCAGCTAGCGCTGAAAGTTTTAATAAATTAAATTAAAGCTGCGTGAAAATTGCTTTATATACCTGAAGCCTAAGAGTAAATAATGTGCTGAAAGTATCTGAAAGTATATAGATACACACACACCACACACGCACACTCTGAGTAAATGTGGCGAAAAAACAAACAAGGTGCAAGCGGGACGGCAGATATGTGCGAGTGTTTGGCAAAGGAAATGATAAATGGCGTGGTAATATAAAAAATGGGGGAAAACAGCGGGCGGCGGCAAAAAAATAAAAAATAAAACAGAAAAGAAATCAACAACAAAAACAAACAAGCAAGTCTCTTGCTGGGCGGCCAAAACAGAAACAAATGCAAAAACAACAAAGGAATGAATACGAAAAAAAGAAAAACGAAAACCAAACCAAAGTTGATTTTCCAACTTTTCTGGTCAGCAGAAAACAACAACAGCAAAAAAATGGGCGCCGCATTCAAAATGAAAATGGTGTAAAGTAGAAAAAAAAAAAACAGAACAGAATTTTCTACTTGGAAATATTTTCGGCTGGTTTCATTCCTCGTTGTCTATTTCCACAGCGAGACATCTCCTGGTTATTTCTATGTTAGCGGGTTTCTGTTACGCAATGAACAGACCCCAAACCCTTAAAGCTTTGAACCCTGAATCCCAAATACAAACACACCCAGTGACCCTAATTTTGGTCCTTTGAGAAATGTCGTTGCCACACTCCCCACATTTCCCGTACTCTCCTGTTGTTTTAATTTCATTTATGGCTTCCGTTTGCCTACATTTGGTGAATTTTCCGAGTTTCTCCTGACTTATTTCGCTCCCAGTCCTGGCAACTGGCTAGTGGTTTCTGGCTCAAGAGCACTAACCCCATATCGTCATAGCCTTTGTGTGATTTAAATTCAAAGGCGCTAAAATCTTAAGAACTTAATTTATTCCGTCAACAGCAGTTGCTTAAGATTTGATATACTCTATAAATGAATATGAAATAGTCCTTATTTGTGTACAATTACTATCTTTTTAAAGATTAAAACCTTAACTCATGATTATATTTTTATGAAATCATTCATATCTGTCTCTTTATAATATTTTAAGAAACAAATCCGAACCGTCCCTACCCATTAAAATATTCAGAGATACATCCCTGTCGGAATATGAAATCTATCTCAAGCTAAGTGGTCGTTTTTCATATACATATACTGGGATATATCATAAACAGACTAAAGAATCGTGATCATAATAAAGAATTTAAATAATTATCAAAATTTGCATAGGTTTTTTGTTGACTACTTCAGTTAATTAAAAGAACATCTAAGGATCGCAGACTTAACTATCATCTTTTATAAAACCCTCCGTCTAACTATCTTTTACTGTAAATTTGCTAGGGAATAACTCCGACAAAGTCCTCGTCAGCGTCATCGTCTTTAGACAGTAGAGACAACGCAAGTCTAATAAATAAGCAATGTGAATAGTTGGGTTGTTTAGGAGGCAAACTGAATCAGATATTCTACATTGGGCCACATCCTCGGGGCTGGTTGACTTATCTGGCCCGTTTTATCAGAGCGAATGCGAATGTGCAACGCATGAATGAATAAATGCCAAATGGAACTCGCTTGTGGTTCGTATCGACAGGACTCAAATATTGTGTCCATGAGCAGGCTGGTGTTGTTATCCTTCGCTCCTTTCTGTTTCTAGTTCGTGGTGCGGCTTTGCCACATTTAAATTGCCTGCCGTTGACTTTGCCTCGCATTTGATAAGAACTGATAAGGCCAAGGCTTTTGCCAGCAAGGATACTGAGACACATACATAGGCACAACACATGTTTCCTGCCGATGCCGTGGGGCAAACATCAGACTCGCAACTGCCACGCGTTTCGCATAGTTTTGCATTGAAACTAACCGAAGGGAGGTTTAGGGTTTAGGGCCTGGCGACCTCAGCTGAGTGCAGAGTTCAGAGCGCCCTTCGACTTGTGTCCCGCTCCGAGGACGTCTGCGATATCTCATTTTTATAATTAAAACACTTGGCAGGACATGTGCTGCATGGCAGAATTCCACCAGGCATACCAGCAGTGCGACCGACCAAGTTATTCCACTCTCCCGTCATTCCATCCTTTCGTCTTCCTTTCGTCTTCCTTTCGTCTCCTTCTCTTTCTTGGGGGTTGAGGGTGATCCTTATCAGCCATGGCAATGTGTGGCCCTGGGCTCGAGCTGCTGTCGCAATACTAACCCGTATCCGTATCCTGGCAAGCAATCTAACCAACTGCCTTTAGGGTAGTTCAACTGTCTCTCGTATGTATCTAAGGGCTGCAATGTGAATCCAGCTAACGAATCTTTCGCACAGTGAATAATGCTAAATTGTGTTCTATTGATCTTAAAACTGAATAAATTGAATATATATAAAAGGTAAATTTAATCCTAAGCAATTATCTGACAATGAGTTTTAATATGTTCTTTGTCTGTACAAATTTTAATAAACTTTTCGCTATTATTTATTTGTTGGAATTCAAAGATATTTTTTAAACATATTGTAATTAATTTAATAATCTATAATTTATCGTTTCTCTCTAATTACAGGTAAGTGCTTAAAAAGTATCTGCAAATAATGAAATACATAAAATTCGCCGAGTTGTGCCATTAAATTTGCTAAAGCATCGCAGTAAAATTATGCGGATTTTGATTTCGAACTATTTTTAAAGGTTCGGCGACCAAAAGAGAACTTTTCGCCGACCATAAAAAACTGCAGCACGTCAGAAAGTTTTCCGCAGAATTTATGAGTGCAGTTAACGGGTAAGTTTGAGCGCCCCGAGAAGGGTAACCCCGCGGTTAGTCGAGTTCCAAGTCTAAGCTGAAGCCCAACGGCTACTGGCCACTGGCCGAGTTTATTAATTTAAAAAGGAAATTCTCGTTTAGTCACCTTTTGATTTAAGTCCATAACATCCACTGGCACTGCTAGACTTTTCAATGGCTGAACACAAAGGGGTAGCTTCCTTAGAGGAAGGATGAAGGGGCAGCTAAGGGTTAGTAGGTTGCACAGTTGGTAGAGTAAATGGAAATGGCTTAAAGGTTTCTACTCTAGCTCGTTGGGAATGCACTGGCATTGGCAAATGTGCTGCACATGTTCGAAAGATATGCACAGTGGAGCAAACGTTCATTATTTCATCAAATATTCTTTAGACTTCTTAAAAATTTAACATATTTTTAATATAACTATTATAGTAGTTTAGTAACTGGGTCCATTATAGATTCAAATAAAGAGTTGATTATTTTATCAATTATTCTTAAGACAATATATATTTCAATATCTTTATAGACTTAGCTAGAGTTAATTATTTTATCCAATATTTTAAATACAACTATTTTTTAACTACTGTTTGTTTGGTAGGCTATGCAAATAGTCACATACGAGTACATTCACTTGTATTCGTATTTTTCATTTGTTTCTCATTTCGGTGCCCTTTCTTTTACCGTTGCGTTGAAATGCATTCGTTTATCGCCAGCGGGGAATTCGGAGTGTAGTGTGGGGTAGAAAGAGAGAAGGGAAGAGGCAGCTTTTGTTTTTGGTCATGGTGAGTTCATTCAAACTCATTCACTCACTCGCGTCGGTTAAATATGCAAAAGTCCACGTTTCCATTGCACTGAATGCAGCAAAAACAAAAAGCACTCGGTACAACCCTCATCCCCACCCCTCGTGCAGCACGCTCCCTCCTCTGGCTGTAGTTGGGGTTGTGTTGGGAGTCTGACAATGGCGACGGGGGCGTTGCACTGCATCGCAGTCTGCGCAGCTCAGTTGGAAGAGGGGAAGTGTAGAGTATGGAGAGAGGAAAAGAGGGGTTGTTCCACCCCCGCAGATTGCATGCAAATTGCTTAAAGTGTGAATTTATGTGAGAAATATTGTTTGCTCTTGTTATGCGCACATACATATCGACTCGCACTCACACTCATACTTTGTGAGTACACTCAGTCAAACACTCAGGGGCTCGACAAAATGATTTAAGTTCGTATGCAAATTGGAAGCGACTTTGACTGACATTTGCCGCGTTTGCATTTGAATGGCAATTGGAGCTGCCTCCCTCCTCTGCTTCCTCTTTTCTTCGCTTCAGCTAGGATTGGATAATTTTCCACAGATTACGGCATGGCTAGGTCTAAAATTTTAAATGTAACATACATATGCGTATGTGGTGTATATGTACATAAGTATGTAGATTTTTGCTTATATGCAATTTGGCTGCTGCACATAAATCTCACATATTTAATGTGCTTTCACATTTATTCGCATTATTTTCATATTCATATTCATATTCGTATTCACATTCAGATTCGGGGCGCCGGCGTCGCGCTCAGTGAGCTCAGTCGCAATAAACACTCAATTAACGATTTCAAAATTAATTTTTCATAAATTCGTGTGCATTTCCTCATATGCCGCGTATTTTTAACCTGACACCGGGCTGCATTTTCGTATTGCCTGCCCAAATTAACAGAAATAAAATGAAATAAATGGAAATTCTGGCCGGGTCAGTAAAAGAGAGTGTCTCCCCTTTTTTCAGTACATTCCCCCTTCAGTCTGCACCCAGGCACATGGAAAATGCGTTTAATTTATGGCCCTGGCCCGCATTTGCCTGGTCCTCGTCCTGACTCTAGCTCCCATTTTGGTTCTGACTCTGATTCTGCATCTGCTTCTGATTCTCTTCTTTATTTAACTTTTTTTTTGCTTTTTCGAGAGTGCGTGTCCCAAAACATCGGTAGTCCGAGTCTATATACCACGGTCCATATACTGGCGCCAATGCAAAATGCACTTCTCTTTGCAAATGAATAACGCATATAAGTAAAAAGGTATATAGGGTATAACTAAAATGAAGATATTAAGAATTTTAGTAGAAATTGTTTGACAAACTGGTAAAAAAACTGTATCTAATTTATTTAAACTATAATCAGCTAAGGATAAATAATTAAATTTGTCAGACCACTCTTGTAGCGTTAGTATTTAAATCCCAATAAATAAAATTTAAAATAAATTTAGATTCAAAAAAATTCTATAAGAGATTAAATGAAACTTTTATTGTAGATACCATTAATTTGTTCAATTATAATAATATTTGTACAAATAACCATAGTTTTGTCTTTATAATCCCAGCATATTTATCTAATAGCAAATTACTCAATAGAACAAACTTCAACGTTGCTTAGTTTATTTCTATAAAAGTTACAAGAATACTTTGAAATTAAGTCTAAAATTGGCTGATAAGCTCAGATAGGTGTCATATTTCCAAACATTTCCTTGCCAAAATAATCACAATTAATTTCATTTTTATTCAATTTAAGATGTAAAAATATGTATTCTATAACGAATACCTTATTTTAGTTTCCATAAACAACAGATATCTATTCTCATATGTACATCTAAAAATCATAATACATTTTTCATCAGTATACATTCTTTTCCAAATTAAATTCAGTCATTTGTATAGCATCGATTCAAAAACAGATTTTAATGTTAACATAGACATGGATTGTGTCCGTAAACATTTCAACACTTAACGGCCAACTTGAACTTCATGGATAAATATTTTCCTCATTTTCCATTCAGAAGCCAGACACGAGTCGAAGTCAGGTCCCTGTTCGGGCGCCACAAATTAAAAATGCAACACAAATTGTGTTTGGCACCTGTGTAGTACCTCCAACAGTTTCCCCCTCTGACTACAGTTACCACAGCGGAAGTTACTACACTCACATACACACATACACATAGAGACGAGTGAAAAGGTGTTGATAAATGAGCCAAGACAGGAGGCAATGGAGATGGAGTTGACCATGGCAAAGCGAGCTTTGACTTTGACTACCTCTCACAATTGAATTAGGCAGCCAAAATATGCAAAGCTCGCTGGGATCAACAAAATACTTGCAAAACGGGGTGGTTGCCGCTGATTTCATTGTGCCACAAGACATGCAACCAACCATCGAGTTGCCTGGCGTGTTGCCGACTGCATTTTTAATTAGCACATGGCAACACTTTTACTCTAACAGGTGTTAAATAGTTGAGCCCACTGCTCGAAAGCACGCAATTAAAGTTGCAATTGAAGTTGCTTTGCTTATATCAAGGGATGGTGCAACCCTACAGAAAACAAAAGCTGAGCTCAGCAGGGGTTGTCAACTGTTATACACAAGTCAAGATGACCATTCCTTGGAGAATTATTAACGATACTGTTTCAACTGCTAGAATTAAAGATACTCAGTCTACACCCAGAAAAAAAGGGAATGCTAAAATAAAGTATTAAATTACTTTAATGAAACATTATGCAAGCAGAGAACGTATAAAAATTAAATTTAAACGCTTTGATTTAATTAGAAACACATTTAAATGACAAGATTCATACAATTAAAGTTGATCCAAAGTAAATCACGCAATATGTGTATTTGAAATATCATATTTAGTTTAACGATATTAAATTGTAAATATGGAAATTTCACTGAATTTTTCTAGGTGTATATACTGTGTAGAATATGCATATGCCACATCATACCTCTTCTCTTCACCAAATTGCTGGGTATAATAATAATAATAACAACAACACAGACATCCGCACGTATTTTCAGCAATTTTCCACTTGAAGTTGCAGTCGTTAGTTGAGGGAAAAAGAAAAGAAAACGGCAATGTAAAAAATGAGTACAACAATAATATGAGTATAAAACAATGCAAGAAAATCAACAACAACAATAATAACAACAACAACAACTACGATGCAGACACCGGGCGAAATTCCCGCTGCTCTCGTGTTGACACAGCGAATGCGGACGCTTCACTTGGCCTGGGGGTTAAGTGGCACACACTCATCCACACTCAGTCATCCACCCACAGCAGCTGCTGCTACAGACACTGCTGTTGCTGTTGCTGTTGCCACTGCCCCTTGACCGGGTTGCATACCTCATGCCACACACCTCCCCACAGACACTCGCTGGCCATTGCCATGCGCATAATAAATAATTGCAACGGCGGCAACAAACATTTCGCGTTGCACTTTCTGCAACCAAAGCAAAAAACAACAGCAACAACCAAAACAACAACAGCAACAGCAACAACCATAACAACGACAACAACAACAAGAGCGTTGGATCCTGGTGCCGTGGCAAACAGAGAATGAAGAGATTTTTATCGGCGATTCTCACTGATTTCATGGCAAATAAATCGCTCATTTTCGCTTAATTGGAAAATTATGGCTTTTTGGCCACGAACAACTGAGTGTAAGAGAAAGGGAGAGAGTGAGTAAATGAGAGAGAGAGAGAGAGAGAGGTGTATATGTACATATATGCATATATACCCACAATTGCATTTGCATATGCATTTGTATCTGTATCTGAATGTGGATGTTGCTACTTTTAGATACAAATGTTGCACACATTTTAATTGCATTTCAAATTCTAAAATCAACAACAACAATGTTGTATAGGAAAGAATCAGTATTGGATTTATTAAGTTTTTAGAAAACAAAACTTTAAGGCACTTTTTATATTTAAGACAAACCCAACAAATATTTACTAAAATGTATGATTTCAGATAATTGTTGAAATTGTTTAGAAGTTTTTAAAAACATTTTCCACTCTCTAAAACAATTCTTAATTCACTGGTCTACAATAAACATTACGATATTCATTTTCAAACAAAATTTTTATTATTGGCAAACACATTGTATTATTTTAAAATATGTATATAATATTAGATATATATCAAGTTTGTTCATAGTTACAATAGAACACATGACCATACCAAAAATATACCAAATATAATATGTGTATGTATAATATATTTTTTATTTTATTTTCTTTTAATTTTTTTTCTCAACCATTCTATTTATGTATGGGAAAAGTTCCAATTTAACATGGTGTCGTCTCAGCGATGATTTATGAACGAACCAAAAAGCTGAAACACTCCGACTCTGCCTTGTTATTCCCCTCACTTTTGACCCTCTTTCTCACTCTCTCTCTCTTCTCTCTCTCTCTCCCTGAGTCTACTTGTGTACATGTGTGTGTGTGTGAGTTCTCTGGGTCTGCCTTGTTGAGGGCATCGCCGTTTGCTTCTCATTTTCCACCACCACAGTCGATGCAGCCGTTGCCATTGTCTGACTATTCTCTGATATACTCCCCTCTTCCCTCTCTTCTCTTACCTCTTACCTCTCACCTATCAGCATCTGTTGGACGCTATCAACGGGCGGCACTAAGCGGCGTTTGCATCATGGCCGCCAACCTTATCGCTGCCACCAACCCCTTTGCAGGGGTAAATCTCTGGGTTGCATGACCACGTGTTGTTGGCCAAGGATTTAGATTTTGATTTTAGGTCTCTAGTCGGTGTCGCATTTCAATATCTCTGATTGCACACATGTGTCTGTGAGCACTTGAGTATCGCCAACAAAGGACCTCCAAAGACCCAAAAAGTCTCTTTCCAGTGTCGTAATATCAGAAAAATGAAGTTAACCTTTAAACAAGTAGACTCGCACCTCCAACCAAGGAAGAGAGTGAACCAGAGAGAGAGAGAGAGCCAGAGAGAGAGAGAAAAGAGCAAGTTCGTCCTGTGTATCCTTGTCTGTGTAATGTCCGCATTGCCTGCTCCTGCATTCATGTGTATGTGTGCGTGCATGTGCGACTATGATTAATTACTTTTGCATACATTTACATACAAATTTGTTGCCACATTGTCTGCCTCGAGCGCAGTCCAGGTCCTTCCCCTCAGCCACCCCTTTCGTCCAGTCACTCTCTTTGGGGTTATTTTTTACACACACACTGCCCCTGGGGGTGGGCTGGAAATCCTGCCAGCAGGGTTAATTTTATATGAAATTTTTCATTTTGTGCAACCAGAACGGAAGGAACTTGATTTGACAAAACTTTTTTTCTGTTTTACGCTGGCCTTTCTGATTTTTATGCCTTGGGCATGTTAATTGCATTTAAATATTTTATACAATTTGCGTAAAACCAAAATGAGTGCGAATGGGTTGACAGCTCGGCATTGTAATTGGTTATATTTAAAGTTATAAAGAGGGCGTTACGAGATGTATAGTCAGCCCTCAAAACAACATATTTTACAAGGACTCAAATAGACAGATTGAATTTCATAGATAATAAAATATGATTAAGAAAAACTGTGAAATCAATTGACAGTTAAATGATGTGTTGAATTTAGAATTGAAATCATAGAAATAAATAGTTAATTGTACAAAAAATCAGCTAAAAGTTTTCTACTTTTACAATTAAATGCACTTCAGTATGTTAAGCAGCTATTCCGATTTAAATTTATATACGTAAATAGTTACTTTAAATGTTAAAGTAAAATAGTAAATAGACAAGCTTTCAGTACCCCTAATACTTTCTAATATTTCTTAAAACCAAAAGTACTTATAATAATATAAATACTCTTACAAAATAGTTTTAAATGAAAACTGCAACATATCATACTTAATTTAAATTTTATTAAATTTCCAATAGTTCTTTATTTTCTTTTTGCACATATTTTCCATTTTCCCTGCATTGTAGCTGCTGCTGCGCCAACTGAAATATGATTCATATTGCCGACAGGCCAACTATAATTTATCCCAGATGTGTATGTGTATCTGTTTCTGTATCTGCTATATAGTCACATATGTAGATAACAAAGGAATGCAAGAGAGCAGCGGAAAAACTAATTTCAGTAATTATAAACTCATATAAATGGTTACATCAAAAATCTCTGTCTTTGCTGCCTTTAAATTAACACGATTTTTCCACTTTGCTACCCTTCGGTGCTCGGTACAGAGTTGCGTGCTGGGAGGATACACAGGACACACGTGTCGCAGGCTGAAAAGGGTTCAGGTTTAGGTCTGGGGACTGTCTGTTGCTGGAGGAGAGGGACAGAAGTATGGAGTATGAAGACTCCTGCGGCTGTGGCTAGTCCTTGCAATATCTCGTAACTCCTGTGCAGCTCCTGTTTTTACTCCTGCTCCTGCTTTTGTTCCTATTCCAGCTACAGCTTGTCTCCAACTCCGTTCTATTCTGCTGCTGTTGTTGTTGCTGTTTTATATAATAAATGAGCTTGGTGGGTTAAAGGCGTATTTCTGTCTAGTAAATTAGCAAAATACACGCAGAAGCGACACACACATACTAATAGATACACACACCCTCTTTGACTCTGATATTCCCCCCCTGGAGCGATGAGTCTCTAATGGGCTGCCGTGTACTGATTGAGTTCAGCAAATTGGGAGCAGGGCAACTTGCAACATGCCTCACTCACTCATGCAACTACCTTCAACCCTTCAACCCTTGACTCCCGCTGGGTGTGTGTTAGTGTGTGTGTGTGTGTGTATGTGTTTGGGGTTCCCAGTTGTCAGCTTGTTAAGTTTAAATAATGCTTTTTGCCATTTCCTCTATGCCAAGGTCATTCAAAATTCAAACCAAGTGCGCTTACACTCACATTTATATACACACTCACACACACACACACATACAAGCACCCACATTGTTCTTCCTGTAATTGTTGTTATTGTTGTCGTTGCCCCTGAGTTCAACTTGGAATATTTCGAAAGTCTGTCAGACATTGTCTGCAAATTTCTGGCGCGTCATAAGTTGAAGTTAAATGAACTAACTTCATTCACCAGTTTCAACTGAAGTCCAATTCCAACACCTACACACACACTAGCACACACACTCACACTCGCACCCACACAACACACAGACATGGGGACATTCGCACAGCTGTCGCACATGCAATTTATGGCATTTCCAAGTCTCAATTGAAGCCGTGTAGAAATTGAAAATGGTCGAGCTGAGTGGAGCCTATAAATAAAATTAAGACTATTTCGAATAGTTCAAATTCGTGAACTTTAAAAATGTGAATAAATACGAATATGAGATTGTTAAAACTTTTAAAATACAATAAAATTGTACTTAAACGAGCAAGAATTTGGTGTGCTGAATTTAAATACTCCTTAACAAGACTGTTTGAGCTAGAGATCAATATTAGAACAATTTTGTATAAATGCAGAGGAGAATAAATTAAAAGCATAAATACGTAAAACTAAAACATGTCATTAAATTAAAATAATGTTTAAATAATCTCTTATTTTTTATATTCTTTCTCAATTTTGAGTTTAGCAAAGTCGCATGCAAAATTGAATACCATATTTTAAAGCTGTCTAAGATACATTACATTATCTTAGAGTTCAGATGTCAATACAACAAAACAGATATATAATGCTTCCTAAATTAAAAGCTTATATATAAAACGTGGTTAGTATTTAATATAAAGTTTCCATTCACTAGTTTTCCATTAAGTAAATTGTTAAACTTTTGTTTACAACTATCTACGATTTGGCATGTATTTCGATGTTATATCAATTAAATCTTGTCATTTATAGATTTCTATACTGAATATTTAGGAATTTGGGGCAAGCTGACCTTGATAAGTATGATGGATAAACTATCTGCACTATAGATCCCTTTGAAGAGAGGCATTGGCATAAATCAAGATGGTCACCATGATAGGGAATATGTCAGTTGATATGATCCCACGTATTTTTTTTTCTTTTTGTGGTGTTTTCTGGTCTTTTTCTTTGGTTTCGGCCAACTACATAACGGCAATCACTCACGCACTCACACGTTCGGTGAATGCTGCCATTGTTTCTCAGGTCGACTTATGAATTTAGATTAGATGCGGATCAAGATACTCATGCCACAGCTTGAGTGTCAAGTTCGCTGCGACGTTCACAATTGTTTTGGCCATGGGCAGGCGGCGCTTGTGACTGTCCATTGTGAACATTGTTGTTGGCCATGTAAAGTAATCACTTACAGTTACACATAGTCCGTCTCATAGCCATGTCCGCATCAGCGTTTAGCCAATATTTCGTTTTGGCCAGGGGCAAATGCTTTTCATCTGGGCCGCTTCACATGGAGCGGTAATTCTTATCGCGATCTGGACACGATGGAGATTCATGGC
Organism: Drosophila testacea; assembly: GCA_035043265.1. Taxonomy (NCBI): domain Eukaryota; kingdom Metazoa; phylum Arthropoda; class Insecta; order Diptera; family Drosophilidae; genus Drosophila; species Drosophila testacea. Next base: position 501,422 of record JAWNND010000052.1, on the reverse strand, counting down.
ATGGCACGGAATTGAGCTCCACTCCACTCCAGTCCACTCGATGGAGCTCCGCTCATAGTCACATCATGTCCGACAAGCTAGAAAAAATTGAAGTCAAGTTTGACGTGTGATGTGCCAAAGCCAAGGGGTTTACTTCGGGGTCGGGGCTGAACATTGGCGCTTAGACAACAAAAGCTGCGACCTTACCGACACATCGTTCATTTTAATTTGTACAATAACTCAGCCAAAGGCGAAAACCAACAAAAATACACAAATTACTTGTATGTATATATTTTTGTTTATTTTTCATTCTTTTTTTCTTTTTTCTGCTTTTTTTTGCAAAAATGACAAAAAAAATAATTACGACGGGTAAACAGAACCGAACCGCGCAGAGGTTAATTTAAATTTCAAGTCACACAAGTCGCAGCAAAAGTACACGAGTTTGTTGTGTCTCTGCCACACCCCACCGCCCCAGTCTCTGCCCCTGCCACGCCCACAGACCACATATTCAGATAGTGTCACTAAAATGACTTACAGGTAGTACGAGTAGCTCCATGTCGGGCCAAAACATCTTTCGGCTTCTCGCCTGCAATTCATCAAAATGCAAATCTCGTTGGCCAACTCTTTGGACTCGACCAAATGAAGTACGAGTAACCGGCTCGTGATGCGTAGCACTTGGTTCGAGGATTCCCCTTTCCCATCCCCATTTTTCACCAAGTTATTGTCAATGCCTTGCCCGCCCCCCTCTCGGTTGTCGTCGTCGTTGATGATGATGATTATTGTTTATTAAGTGTCGGCGAGACCATAAAATTAAAGGGAAGTTCATTTTTATTGCCTTACATTTTGTGTTGGTTTTTGTTTCTGTTTTTGTTTGCATTGTCTTGTATTTTATTTTATATATCTCTTTATTTTTAATTTATCTAAGATGCTTTTGTGTGGTCCCTCTACAACAATTTACTAGCATGAGTACTCGTTCTTTATTTAATTTAGCTAGAAAATTATTTACTTGCATTTTGATCAATTTAAAAGATATCTGACGGCATTTGTTTGTTTTCTTTCACTTTTCAAGTTTTAATTTATAAATAATTTTTGTTAAAAATTAAATAATTGTAATTCTGTGAATTCACACAATGCAATAAGAAATAAATATATAAATTAAATTAGATACTAGCAAAAATCTACAGGGTATTTAGGTCTCCCCCTAATTCATACCAAACCCTTAGTTACATTTTGATATTGTACTTAAATTTCCTTAGCCATTCCTGTTCGCTAAAAGGACTTTGGTACGCCAACTGATAGTAGCGGTAATTTTTCGAACTATAGAATATCCTTTATCCGCTAGTATCCTTGAAAGTTATTTAGCGGTGGCACACAACCCAACAAGGAATATGTCCTGCTGTGCAGGCATTCAGAGCTTGCGCAGGATAATACTCAACACTTACGCTAGCCGCCGCTAGATGGCTTTTAACAGGCACAATGCGCTATCTGGCGTCAAGTAGCAGCAACTCTCCAGTGGCTCTCAAAATGTGCGTCGAACGTGAATCGATAAAAGACGAAACAAAAATTCACTTGGCTCTATTTTTAAACATTGCGAAAAATACACTGGAGGGCTAAGGCTTCGCATGCAAATGCGACTGATTAGCGGTTTCGCGCTGTGCATACGATAAATCAAAAAAACAGCAACAGATGGAGCGAGGGGCCACCCAGAAGTTGAGAGTGCCAATTAATTAAGTATTTTGGGCACACAGTGCGAGTTAAGCGCCCAAAAAACTATTTTCGCCTTTAATTTTACGGTTGAAGCTTTTTACGGCTTTTTACGACTCTCGGCCATAAATTGGGCCGGGCCGCCACCGAATACGACAAAAATATTTATGGATGTTTTGATGTTGGGCGTGAGCTGCTTGGAAATCTATCTGAACGTCAATCCATCAGCTCAAGAGACTATCGCACAGACTGCCTGTCCGTCTATCAAATTACGCAGCAACGCAAATATTTTCGCGCTTCTCCCATCATCACAAACCAATCAACAAATCGACAAACAGACGAATATGCATATGAATTTGGATACTGTTACGCCTAGGTGGGCCACCTCACCCATCCATCCCATCATGGATTGACGCCTGGCATTCCAAGGGTATTCATATTCGATGTATACGTGCCCTGGAGCATGTCCGACGATGAGCGCGTGTGGATTTCTAATGGGAATTAATATCACTCGTATACTGATTGGAATCACTTTCTTTTTCAGGCCGGGCCAAATCGATTAATTGCATGACTGTGATTTGCAAATTCTCAGAAGAAGAAAATCAATCAAAATCAAAAACAAAGTAAACTAAATTTAAATTTATAGATAATTAGTTCTTATAATTGGATAAAGCTAAAACCAGACTCCATTAATAGCAATTGAAAACACATGCATATTTAAGCTATATTCTCTTTAAATAAAATTAAGCATACGGAAGAATCTCATCAAATACTGTTCTTACAAAGTGTTTCTTCTGATATCCTGTTTTAGTAAAAACTTAGCTTTCCGAATCTCGATTCGGGGCGAACCATTCACGATCAGTTGCAATTAACAGCCCCCAAAAGCGATTCCAATGATTGTGGCAGGCTCATTCCATTGTTAGGCCATGGCCTGGCTTCCTCTGTCCTATGTCCTCTGTCCAGACCAGGACAGGCCAAACTTGTTGTTTGACTCCGAGTCCAAGTCAGAGTTTAAGTTCGAATTCTGTGTCTAAACCAAGTGCATACATGTGTCACTCCGAGCAAGCTCTGTGCAGCGGCTGTCGCTTTCATATTCCTCGAATACGAGAATGCTGTTGCAAGCACTTCGCACTTTCAGGCATACAACAGAAATGAAAAGAAACCTTTGAATTTGGCCAGCAATTGCATTGAAATCGCATTATTAACGCCTTGCCGAGAGTAGAGGCTGGAGTAGAGGCTTCACTTTGCCTTACCAAATTGGCAGCAACTTCGACTTGAATCGAGTTGACTCCAAGACGGGTGTGAAAATAATCTGTTTAACGAGGGAGTCTTACAAAAGACCCAATACCAAAGTGGCGAAAGATGCCGCCTGCAGCAGCAGTTGTTGCTGCCTCTGCCACAGGCAACAACAAACGAGCAACAATAATGACATTTGGCGCAAATGAATGAGAAGCGCGCTCAAATTTTCACCAGAGCTCTGCTGCAACCTCAGCGGCTACCTCTGCCGCAAAAGGATATGACAGCAGCCAACCTGACAGTCCCACTGGCAGCAACAGTCGGATATTGGCATTGGCAGCATTGTAGCAGGGGAAGGGAGATGTTGCAGGGATATTGGTATGCTCCATGAACTACAACGGGTCGTATGCCAACGGGTCCATATGCCAACTGGGCGCTGACATTAAAAGGTGGGAAAATGTCAGCAGTTTGCAAAAAAATCTTTTTGTTTATCGACGAGGGAGAAGGTAGGAAGAAGCGGTTAAGCCAATATCAAAATAATTGCAGCGATAACAACGTGGCTTCAAAACGGACTTCGATTTGAGGTCCACATAGATAGTAACTAAGAATTCAAATGATCTGGGCAATGCTGACGGTTCTGGTTCAAAAAGATTAAATTACATATTAGCAAAAATATGATTTATATTGATTAGAGCGGAAAGTCCCCAGAAGTGCGGAAAAAATGGTTTAACTTTTAAAAAAATGAAAGAAGTGCTTGTTGATTACATAGGTATGTGAAATTTAAATCTGAGTTTAAAAAGTTAGCCATTATAGGCATACAAGCAGAATACTGCTTTTCGTATTTACGCCCCATTTCAAGCTACCATTATTATTATTTGATCGTTAAATTCAGTCAAATTGCTTATGTTTGGAAATAAAAACTATAAAATATCAATACATGTTTGTAATTCAAAATTGCCATACCAAGTGAATAACAATTGTAATTTAAAATTTATGATATTTCTTTGAAAGCAATTCAACTCAGAGAATTGAATTGGTCTGTAGGCACTTCAACTGAAAATATATATAAATTAAGACATTAATTTCCAAACGAAAATGATTCACATTTTCGAGTTGCGCATCTGGAGAGCTGCCAAGAACTGCCGCCAGAGGGGGGTTTTTAGAATTTATGTGGTGCTTGCGCATGATTTTTGGTTCATTTCTTAGTTTAGGGAAATTCATATTAAACTGAAAACTAAATAAATATTTTTTGACTTTTTTCAGTTGCAGATTATTGGATAACTCATTTGCATATTTGGATTAGCTGATTTGAGAGGGGATTTATGGATTACAACGCAATAACAACAGATAAGGTAAGAAAATTGGTCAAAATTGAGCAATTGCCCAGCGATAATTCGATTAACCCGGACTACAAGCACAGTGGTGCAAACATACATATGTTTAACCCATGCCCCACTGTTGCACAATTGCCAAACCACTTTGGCAGTCACTTGACATCGGCATCGGCATCCTCAGCATGGCCTATTAATCCTAAGTGCTTCCTGTGATTTTATGCAAATTGAACATATCGCCGTGCAACACAATTCCATCCTCTCTCCTTTATTCTCCCTGCTTTTAACTCTTCCCTTGCCCCTTTGGCGTTGTGCTCCCCTTCCTGACAAGGGGTCGCGCATTCAATGTACAAATGACAGTTGACTGTGACATAAAACAGCGGCTTAAAGCGCTTGCTTGTTGGCCAAAAGAAGACGTTAAGTTAAGCACTGTTGCTGCTGTTGCTGCAAGTTGCATGCCACAAAACAAACAACACGACAATTTTCCGTCGACAAAAGACATTTTCATTTATTCATTGATAATGTTTCAAGCCCTTAAACAACAACATTGCGAACGAACAACGAACGAATCAACGAACAACAGAACAACAACAGCAACAACAACAAATGAGAAGCAATGAGAAGCGAAAAACATGCGACAAAACAACATAATTTAAATTTTGCGCATGCATCAGCAACAGCAGCAACAACGTCTGCAACATGTTGCTGCAACACGCCAGCCAAGAAGTCGCATCGTAATCCGGTAGCTTCTCTGTTGCGTTTCGAGTCCATTCGATTTGCTTTGAATGAAAATGAAATTATCGCATTATTAACTATGAGCCAAGGCCTGCCCCTGCGGCAACAGTGGGTGGATGCAGCAGGGGGCGAGGGAAGGTGGAGTGTGGCAGGCACAACAGATGCAGATGCAGACAAGCCTTGTTAGCCTGGCCAAAAGCATACAGTCTCTCCTCGTACTTAGAACCCGCCTGCCGTAACTCCGGCATATTTAACAATAAAATGAATTGTTAATTCTCTTGCACTTTTTCCGCGACTTCTTGTTGTTGTTGTTGTAATTGTTGTTGTTGTTGTCTGGCTAGTGGACGTGCTTGAGGATGGTCTGCTCGAGCAGTTGTAATGCGCAAGTGCCTTTATCTGTGGCACAATCGCGCGCTCAGCTGCACTGCACTAAGAAATAGTGCAGCAAATGGCATGGGCACAGTGGGTGACATTGGCTAAAAAGTGGGCAACATTTTCCAGTTTGCTTAAAGTTGTTTCGTTAACTTGATTTAGATAATAAAAGATCTTTTGCTCAATTTTTAATGTTCGAAATTTTAAATTCTTTTATTAGTTTAGTTTCAAAAATTATTTTTATATAAAATCAATTATCTTTTATACTTGAAATTTTGGATATCAAAACGTAGAGCTATTTTGAACTATTCTCAAATAAAAAGAGTACTTTTTACAAATTCTTAATGTCAAAAAAATCAATATGCCGAGTTTCAATATCTTTTAGTTTTTTAGTAAATGTTTCATTCTTCCTGTATAAATCCGTCGAATGGCTTCGTCACTAGGGTGGACAGTAATAAAATGTCTTTTATTGTAAGTTTTGATGATTTAAAGTTTTAATTCTTTGACCTTCTTTTTATGACTCTCAATTTACTTATTACTTCCATGGTGCGCCTTCAAACATTGTCTGGCTGCAGTTCTGGCGGTCTGTTAAAGCAAAATGCCGAACTTGTTTTGGGCCAAAAAACGAATGGCCAGAACAATTGTTAACGCGTTCGCCGAAGTCGGCAAGTTGTCCATTCACAATGCCTCAGTCTGAGTCTGACTTTTAGTCTGGGTCTCAGTCTCGGCCAGGGTCCAGGTTGCAAGTCTTCGTCTGCCTCTGAATCTGAATCTGTTGTGGTCATATTAACGCAGGGGCCTTTGGGCTCTTTTGGGGTCTTGTGGTGCGCTTGTCTTCCCGGGCAAATGTCTTGTTCCATAGAATTTGAAACGGAAACATCGAACACTTTGTTTTGGTTCTTGTTTCACATTTTACTTCTTTTTTTTTTAACCACTACTTCTACTACTTCTGCTGCTGCTGCTGTTGTTATTTTAGTTGTTGTTGTTTAGTTTCTGTTGTTGTTGTTGATCGTTTTGCTCAAGCTTCGCGTTTGTAAGCGCGCGCATGCGTAGCACTCGCATTTGGTCAGTCACGCAACTGCGATTGAGACTGGGACTTTAACTGGGACTCGAACGAAGACTGAGACTGACTCTGGGATTGGCGCTTATCCAGTGCACGTTAGCCAGCGACTTTAGTCAAAATTAACAAGGCTCAAAACACAGTTTCGAGTGCATGCAAATTCGTTGTCAAAATAAAAACAGAACTCGAAACCAAAACCAAACCTAAGTCCAAACACAATCCGAAAAGGCAACAGAGTCGGTTAAAGTCCAGTTAAGCGATAAATGAGTTACTGACGTGTCTGTGCATGTGCATGTCCACTTTCAGGTCCAGGTTCAGGTCCAGTCTCCAATCCGATCCCAACCATCGCTTTAGGGCATCACAGGCAGGTGCCTCGATCACTAAAGGTTTCAGGTCTCAGTTCTCAGGTCTCAGTTTCTCAGCTCTCAGTTCTCTGCAGGTTGCAGTTGCTGTATTTCAACAGCCTTCAATATCATTTCAAGACATTCTCATATGTAAATTTATGCAACAACACTGGCATCTGCAGCGGTGGGTGGGTGAATGGGGAGGGTGAGTGGTCGCTTAAGGCAAGTAAAAAGATGAAATATGCGTTGGGCTGCAAAAATCTACTAATTGATCAGCGGCTAACATGATTTTTATCTTTTGAGAACTTAATTATTTTCTGTTCGTCGTGTTCCAAAGTGCGACTGTCGACTTCCAATTGGAATCGATACCTGATACGCTGATCAACTGACAGGAACAACGTACTCGCCCCGAGGCTATGCAAAGGAATGCGAAGGTTGTTTGCTTCTCTTCCCCAACCGTTTCTTTAGTAGCTTTGCCAAGTTGACTACAGCAGATTTCAATACAGAAATAAACTAATTGATATTATTTGCAACATTCTTGCTAACTTTAACTTTTGATTTAGTTTAATTCAATTAAACCTTATAAAAATATAAAATATGTATTTACATTTGAAGTGTTAAATGTTTTGCTTTTTCAACAATTTTTAGAAATATCTTCTAGCTTACAGACAGTTAAACTCAATCAAAAAATCAAGTTTAAAATTCTTGATTTTAGCTGTAAAAATCAAATTGCTAAAATCCCGAAAATCCCGAATTTTTTCGGTGCTTATATAATTTTATTTCTCAATCTGTTATCTTAGATATTTCTCACAGTGTTGCCAAAGAATTAGGCCCCACGTGCTCGTTCAATGAAGCAATCAGAGTATTTGCAAAAATTCATTAGCTTCAAAGGGTCAGACGTGCAAATAGCTAGACACATTTGGTTCTTGGCCATGGCTTAAATGCGAGTACCTGTTGATTGCCTTAGACGATCGAAAGTTTTATATAGACGCCACTTTGGGCAATCGCGAATTTATGTTAATGAAATTGAACTACAAATAGCCTCAGAGACTTGATTAATATGCAAGAGCGCAAACTCCGCAAATTTGGCAATGACATCAAATATTTAATAAAACTACAAAATTTAAAAAAAAATTTTAGACATGAAGAAAAAACATTATTAAAAAAAACTAAAATCTATCCTTAATCCTGACTAAGTTATGCAAGTTTGAAATCTGTTGACCCTTGGGACTGGCTACTTTACAAGCCAATAAAATTAACGTTGAAAGTTTAAAGTCAAGATTTAAAAGATTTACAGAAATGTATCTCAAAAACACTCATTATTAAAATTAAGGAACTCGTATTAAAAACAAAATTATAATAAGAAGTATACATTTGAAAAAAATATTTAAAATAATCAAAGTCAGAAATCAATACACAACATTTTGGTAGTACCTAATAAAAAATACGAGAATAAGAAATGTACAATAATAAACAAAATCTAAAATTCTAGACAATAAATTATATTTATTTATCAAATGAATAAATGAACGATTAAAATAAGTTACAAGTTATTGAATTTGAAATTGAAAATGTTTTGAAGCACTTACTGAAAACTCTTTGTGACTAACTCGATAATTCAAATATTAAATTGTATATTTTTTATTCTATAAATAATAATAATTGACAGTAAAACATAATTCCTGGAGCTGTCCTCGAGCGCCGGCAACTTGTTTCGCCTTTCCAGAAAGCCAGAGAGAGACACTTCCAGTGAGAGCAGCATGGCAGACAAAAAATTTGGCGGGAAGCAATCCAGCTGTTGCGTGGGAGTGAGATAGCAAGCGTACAGAAGAGCGCATGGAATGTTTAACCAGGATAAGAGCATGGTCGTCGCTCTCTTTACTGCTTCCACCTGCGTTCTCTTTAGACTGCGCGGAGCTGTTACTCACTCTCACTTGTTTGTTCGTTCTCGCTCTCTCACTCTTTCTCTTCGTCACTGTGGGGTTGCAGCTGAAAGATGCCATGCACTATGGCTGCTGAAAGTATCTTTAAGATACTTTTTCCATGGTGGATGATGACGAGCATTTAGCATTCGCCACTCAAAGCCTTCGCATGGCTGGCAGCCCGTTGCCAGGCCGACGCTCTTCAATGGCTGAAGTGCCACTCAATTTTGCCGACGGCAAATCATGGCCGCTTTTCTTTGATTAGCTCTCTCTTCTTCGCGTTTCTATTGTTGTGAGTGTTTGTGTATTTGTGTGAATGTGTATGTGTGCGCCGGTATCTGGGTAGATCAATGTGATTTGATGTGCAGCCATTATTCATAATTCCCTTTCCAAACAATCAGCAAAGCTGCTATAAGCGTTCTGCTGAGCTTTCCCCACCTCATCAAGTACTTATAAAGTCCTTATCCTACAAAATGTGCCTCAAGATGTCCTTGAACTCAGCGATAGTGTTTGATATATTATTCTTAAATATTTCTATTTATTTCGTACGATTTTGTGCAGCTACCGACGGCATTTTAATTCCAAGTGCAGCATCAAAAATTGAATACTGATTGATTTTTTTATAAAAAGCAATTTAGCCAATATTTACATTTAAATCTTTCCATACTGTTTATAGTATCAAAAAAATGTAGCATATAATGATAAATTTAGAATAGTTTTAAATGTAAATTACAATATTATTTTCAATTAAATTTTTTACAATTTATACAAGTTTCGAATATAAATAAAATTAAATTACTAAAATTTGTAAATAAAAGGTTTCATAGGTTTTTTCTTAATAGATATGTATCTCAAAAATTTGTTTTCTAATTTGTTAATAACTTCATAATTTGCATAATATGTATAGTAAACACACTAATTTTAGTAGTTATTGCCATGGAAATATGAAAAGTATGTCTATCGAACACATATTTAAAACTTTAATCTCATATTCAACCATATATAATTTGTAATCAGCTTTTTGCAGTTGTCTTCATGTCTTTCAACTTGATGTGTTATCGATTTTTACTATATTGAAGCCCATAGAAATTTTTGGCTCCCCTATTAAAATAATGTTCATGTGCTCATCTTCTTCTGTTTTTTTCTTCATTTTTTCTCCTTATGCTTATTCTTCTTTTGTTTGTATTCGTTTTTCTTCTGCTTTCAATTCTTTCTCTTTTTTTGTATTAGTTGTTGTAGTTTTGTTTTTGGAGGAATTGGCACTTAAGTTACTCAAGTGGAAAAAGTTTTTGTTTTTCGTTTACTCGATATAACTACATACATATACAAAGAACAACAACACGCATACACAGATACAAACATCATGCCACATTCTGTGCAAGTTTTATTGGGGTTTTGAGCGCAGAGGGAGGAGAAGGTGGAGGGGAAATGGGGACGACTGGGATGAACGGGATGAACGGGGCCAGGCCTGTCAGCTGGATTTTTTCATGGGGGAATTCTTGGATCTCTGTGCGTTATTTCTGTTATTCTTCTGCTACTCTTTTCCCCCTCGCATCACTTTTGTCGCTGTTTTGTTTTTCCGATTCAATTGAAGGCTGACAGCCGCAAAAATTTCATTATGAAATTGGATCGTTGTCAATTTATTAAGAGACTAGACGCGATGAGACGAGCTGAACTTAGAAAGTGCTCTGTAATGTGTTCTTTTGCATTTATTATTATTCTAAACTGCTAACACCTGTTGTGCATTTTTTTCTACGACTTTTTTCTTTCGGTTTCTACCTGCCTCATTTGCCGCTACAAATCGGTGCTCACCTTGAGGCAAAGTCTGCCTGCCACTGTGTTGCAAGTAAGGTGAAAACACTCAGAGAGAGATTCCGATGCTATGCGCCTCAGTGGCCACCCGGCTGCAAGCTACCTAAAAACCCCACCCCAAGTCCCACATCCACTTGCCGCAGTTCATAAATTAAAGCCAAAGCCTCCAACTACGTCTTCATCTCCGTCTCCATCTCCATCTCCGACTCCGACTTGGACTCCGATTCCGACTCCGTCTAGTGATGTGATAATTGCGGCTTGGCTTACTTTGTTCGCCATTTAATTGTTGTAATTTGTGCGTTTGCTGCTATTATTTTTGTTTCGTTTTCTGCACAGTTTTCGCTTTTCATTTTTCAAGCCAATTTATTCGAGTTTTCGCCTCGAGTTTAGCGAAATTGTTCAACAAATTCTCGCTGGCACGCATTGCTGCATGCAGATAGTTGAAGCTACAGATACAGATACAGATACCCTTTTAGCCATTGTTGTTGGCCCGCTGCTGCTCGTTGCTGGTGGCAATTGCAATGAATGTTGTTACTTTAGCCTCACTTGCACCTTTACGCTTCGTGGTTTGTGTCTAAGCTTTGACGTGCACTTCCTTTTCATGTTCATGAAACCGTGACATAAATAAAAGCCGGCAAAAAATATAAAACAACATAGAAATAACATACTACAACAATCCAACTTACACTGAAGAACAGCTACATACATTTAAATTGGCAAGCCAAAGTATCTGTAAATTGGCCAAGGCCAATTATTATACTCTTAAATTATCCCTGAAATTATTTGGTATACTAAATGTTTAACTATGCCATTACAACTAGCAAGAAGACACATCAAAGCTTTCAACAATTTCATATTAAATGAATTAAATGAAAGTTGTAAAGCAAAGCGTAACCGGTACTGCCAAAAGTGCATTAAAGCTCTTTTAAGGTTAAAAGCTCTAATTAATGTATTCTCAGCTTGCTTATTTCTTCCCATGCCAGTTACAGTTATAGACACCACTTATATCTTTAAGGCTCTTACAACAATTAGTATTTATTAAGTTCTGGCAAAGTTTCGCTAGTAACAATCTCACAAACTTTCATTGACATTTCCTGTGCCTACCAAGTTCTTCCTCTTGCCCTTTACCTGCCCTTTACAGATGCCTCCATATCTCTGTGGCAAGTTAAGGCCACGGCATAAACATCAAAACAAAATGCTTTGATAATATACATAAAAACAAAACCCAAAAGTAAATCTCAAAACTAAAGACGACATCAGAATTAAGAAAATAAAAGAAACAAAACCCAAAGAACAACACATATACGGGGAGGAAAAAATCGCGCACAATTCTCGTGTGCTAAATTCCCTGGCGAAGGTTCCGAGAAAAAAAAGAGAGGGCAAAAAAAACGAAAAAAATTATTTGTTACCGAGAACATTTAAAGAACCTCGGAGACCGCAAAAGAACTTTGACATTTTCCTTTTTGTGATCAACGTCTCCGCATTTGCAGCCCCTCTCGTCTCCCCGCCCCTGCCACACCCCCTTGGCTGTCATTGTGCTGAACGTTTTCATGTTTTTGAGCAGCGAAGTTTTTGGGATTATTTTTGTGCGACTTTTCGGTCATGTGAAGCAAAAGCTAAAGCTAAAACTGAAGCTAAAACTGAATCTGAAGCCCGAACGAAGTTGAAGTAAAAGCCAAAGTTGAGGTTGACTTTTTGACTCTTTCGTAGAATAACATGGACTTTTGTTTCATCTTTTATTCTCGTTGTTTCTCCGGCTGCTCTTGTTGTTGCTAGCTGCAGGGCTGTCACCTCCGGGTTTGCATGTCACAGCTAAAGACCCCAAAAACTGGCCATTGTTTTTCTGTAGCTCCCTCCAACAGCTGCCATAATCGCGTTAACAACGCTGACCTTCTCAGGATATAAATACATATGGGTCTGTGAGTGCTGTGGTGTGTGTGTGCTTGTGTGTGTGCCGCGCCTACATCACTTGCAGGACATTGAAGCCCTTGACGTTGGCTCCTTATGCCTGCATTTGCGTTTGATTGTGTCCCCAGCGAGGCGCTCGACGATAAATCAAAGTCGCCAAACTACAGCAAAGTGTCGGATGTCGGAGTTTTGCAAATTACTTGGAAGTGTGCCCCATGGCCATCGTCATTGCCCCTCAACTGCCCCTGGGAGTTCATACACACACACACACATCAGCTGACATGCAAGTACGCTAAGCTAAAGTGGATCAACATATGTGGGTGTTATTTTCCAATAGCGATGGTTCCGTGACTATACGACAAACTAATTTTAACTCACGAAAAACATTTCTAAAATTTTTGTTATTCAATTCTACATTTATTCATTTTTTGAGAGTTCTTACTGGGCACTTTTTAATGACATAGAAGCATATATTGACTATCTCCAACAGATCATAAATTTTTTTTATATATGTACTATGAACAATCTTACGGTGAAATGAAAAAATTAAGGGTAGTTATCAATAACAATAATACAATTTTCAATGGAATACAATTTTAGAATTAGTATTGCAGAATTGTGTTACAGAAAAGTTATTAAGGAAACATTATAAAATGTTCATGCATTTTACTGTTTCTATTGTAAATAATATTTAAAAAGAATCATAATTGAATTCACTTATCAATTTAAATATAAATGACGATGTAAATAATATTTAAATAATTTATTTAAACACTCCAAATAGTTCTAATTAGTTTGCTAAATTATTTTCTTTTAAATATACTTAATTTGTGTAGTGCAAAATATTGCATTCAATGTAATCTGTTGTCTTAAGGTCGCGTTTTATTGTCCTTAGAGTATAGTATCTGAACTTTTATACAATTATTTGAGACTAAAGGAGTAAACAATAATTGTATAATTGTAATAACATATTTTGCTCGATGATTTGTAATTACTTTACGAGTTTAATGGGATAAATTGTGTATTGCTGATAAACAAAGGCGATACACACAATATTTACAAATACAGTTATATGTAAATTTATTTATATATTATAACGATATTGAGTAGTGCGTCGTAATTATTAATTATTGCTAGGAATATCCGTTACACGTTATCCAAGAAATTTAATAATAGCATTTCTATAGTCGAAGTTCAAAATGGAAGTTGAAACACTTATTAAACTTTGGTATTGATATCGTGGTAGTGGAAGAGTGGTAGGGGCAGGGGGCCGCCATCCGTTAAATTAAACTAATCAGTTGCTCGGCTGGCGATTATTGGGTAGGCGCCTTAAGTACAAATACAACAAGAACCAACAATAAATAAATCAAATAAATCAACAAACGAGAAGAAAAACAAAAACAAAAGGAAAAACTGGCGACGTAGCCAAGTGATTTGGATAAGTTAAAAGCCAAAAGCGTGGGCTGCTTGATGTTGGCCTGTGATGGGGATTGAGAATGGGATTTGGATCGAGTTTTGTTTTGGGATTGCGATTGGGGTTGGGGAACAATTGCCCGGCGAATGTTTGACATTTCTCCAACGGCCATAAATCAGTCAGGAAGCGTGACATGATTTCTGTGCGCCTTTGTGCTCATAATTAGAAAATTAGTTGGAAACTGAATGTGGCTCACAAAATCGCAAGCTGAAGTTGTTTTTTGGTTGTCTTTGGGTGGCAAAAGGAAAGGGAAAGGGCAGCTTGAAGTGGGTTAAAGTTGAGCGCTAAGTGCTAAGTATCTCGGAGCATTCAGCTGACAGAGGGAGCTGCAGCTGAAGCCGATGCTGGAGCTGACTGACACTGCTGGTGTCGGTGGTGGCAGCCACTTTGACAGACTATTATGCGGGAAAAGGTTTCTTTCACTTTCATGGAGACTGTCTCTCTCCTAGGGAGAGGGATGCTGCCAACTGCGAAGATGTTCGGCGCTCGCTGCGGAACTGTCATTTCCGTTTTACTTGTAAAATGAACATGGAAGTATTCGAGGCAGCCGACAAAGTGGCGTACAAACGGACAGACCAGACCAGACCCAACCAAAAACCAGAGCATGAGCTGAAGCTGAAGCTGTATCTGTAGCTTGTAGTTGGAGCAGGAGCAGCTGACGCTGACTTGTTATATACTAAACTGAGACGGGGACTGAGGATGAGAATGAGACTGAGACTGAGACCGAGACAGGCAAACGGAAGGATGAACCAAACAGGCAGACAGACATACAGACACTAAGGGGCGGGCGAACTGAGAACTGAACTGAGAGTTGAGAACTGAGAACTGAGGGACAGGCCCTGATGCTTAAACTGGAACTGAAAACGTGGGACGGACAGCATTGCGTTTAACGTTTTTCGCAAAAGTTTCAGTTTCGTGTGTTTTCGCAGCTCGTCTAAAGGAAATTGCCAGCATCGTTGACTCTCTAGCTCTGAAGGATTGGCAAAGTGGCAGGAGAAAGGGCAGAGAAGAAAGAGGAAAGCCAGCCAAGCATTGCCCCGGCTGAAGGTAACAACGCAAGAAAATGCCAGGCAGCAAGACAGGCAGAACTGACGTAAAAAGATTTCTGTATGGTATCCCGGCAGCCCGGCAACTGGCTGCTGCTTTTTCTCCCTCACTGTTAGCGGGGGTGGCAATAGAACCCCTCCTCTTCCCGCCTCCCCTTTTTGGTAATCATCATGAAGTGTTTGCGCATTTGCCAAATAATAAATGTATCTTTAAACGATTCTCTGTATTTGAAATATTGTTTATTTACTCTTACTACCTGGCCAAAGGTTGTGCAAGTAAAAGGAAAATCAAATGGAAAACAAGTGAAAAAGAGTGAAAATAAATGATATTAATTCAAATGAAATGTTAAGAAGAGAAACGTAGAAACGTGTTTCTATGCCGGATAAAATATTTTAATATCGAATTTAGAGTGGAAGACTGGCAAGAGATCATAAGCTAAGCCGGTAAAGGAGTGTGAATCGAAATAGTAATAATTTCGAAAAGAAATCAATCTGGAATCGTTGTAGGTTTTAAATCTAAAAAAACAGTTTTGCTTTTGTGGAAGTTATAATAGCTAGAAATACGACATGTGAATTACTAAATATCTGCAATCTAAAAAATAAGAATAATTTCGAAGTTTAGGAATGATAACAGCACAATATTTTTGCATTGTTACATTTAAAGAAATTGTATATTGCTTAATCAATCTTTTATCTAATTCCTGGTAAATCAATGAAGTTTTATTATGAGAGCCTTGAGATCATTTATTCCGAAATATGTATATATTTGCTGTCGTTCAAAAATAAAGTGCTTACTGCTGGTATATGGGTTGATAGATTGGCATTTCAGTATGTGAAATAATATTTACTAAAAATAAATACCCGCATATTTCGAGGTAAATTTCGCATATCAACGGGAAACTCTACAATTCAATTCCATGAATTACTTTGGCAGCTTATCGCAAACTCTGATATTTTAAATAGGTTTTATCTTTTATTTTAAAATATTTTAAAAGTTTAAAAAAGCGATTACTGAATGAAGACAAAGTCAACCTCATGCCTTTAGGCTTCTCACATTCAAAGGATGGACATTTTAGAATAGACAAAAAAGTAAATTATTTTTGTAGTGAAAATTGGCTATAAATTCAATTTAAACTGCAGCCTAAGCATAGTAATTTAATAATGTGTCGCATTTAAGGCAGGATTGCATCCTGGTGTGAAATTCCTTGGTCTGCATTTGACACATATCCGAAAAGCTGAAGTTTTTCACTAGCAACAGCAGAATTTTGCCTCTTGTATAGAAAATAAAGCTTAAAAACTATTAAAATTTGTAAATTTTAATGAAAAATCTATGTAGAATGCAAAAGCAGAAGCCACTTCAAAAGGCTGGCAGACACAGCTTTCCTCAATCCCCTGTCCCTCCTCTAAGGCCCCCTTTGGACCGGTGACATGAATGCTGACAACGTGTCTTAGTTTGCACAAAACGAGCTACACACACACTCACTGTAGTTGTGGCAGTGCAGGACAAGGATGCTGCCACACATACACACAAACATTCACAGTGGGCGCCAGTTGTTGACTCCCATGTTATGTATGTGTGTGTGTATGTGTGTCGACACTTTTCCCAAGCATGTCATGTAACAGGAATTTTAATTTAATTACGCTTCCAGGCTGCCTGAAGGCGCCCCTCAAGAAGCACGAAGCACAACAACTCCAAACTCTGAGATTGAGGCGCCTCAAGAGTTTTGCTTGAGCTAAAGTAAATATGCACATTAATAGATTAGCCGGGTACGCAGGCTAAAGCTGATAAGAAATCAATAAAATCAGCTTGGCATAAATCATTTGCCCATTTGTGCCTTGTCTACCGATGCTTATCACCCAAATCAGCACCCACTCCCCCTGTTCTACTCCCCCTGTAACCTCTACCACCTCTAATTCAATATTCATAATTTGAGTTGAAAGAATTTCACTCGAAGGCAAACGGCGATGACATAAAAATCAATAAATGAAATTCCTCCGCAGGCTCTAAAAACTTTTTACAGGTAATTTTCCGGCGCTTTTATTTGCCATTGTCATATCAATAGACTTGGCTGGCTGGTAGAGAAACACCTCTTCCTTCACCTCCCCCTTCTCACACAACAATCTTTTTCCTGCTTCGATTTGTGCTCTTTCTCTGGCACAAGGACGCAATGAGTTCGTGCCAAAAAATAATTTCCTACTCGCAGACGCGAGGCGACTTTGCTGCACTTATTGTTGTTATCAACGCCTGAAATATGGCATTTTAATTTTATTAGCTGCCTTGGTGCCAGTATACTCACACACATACAGATGCAAATACACCCAGGCACACACACACACACAGATACTCCCAGTGAACGCAATGCGTTGTGTTGCTGGCAATGGCGTTGACAATGCTGGGTAATTTGTACAGTGGAATGGTGTGCCATAATTTGACTCAAATTAATTAATACTACTTATCGAAAACGAATAATAGTTTAGCTTACAATGTAAGATCCTATTTCTAAACCTTTCATATTATGCTCTATAGCTTTGGAACCATTCATTTAAGTAGTTAACCATCATCGGATACTTGGCATATCTGAATAAGGAAATGAAATTGACAAAGAAGAATTCAAACTCATTTTCAACTGTCAAATACTTTGCTTTAACACGATTTTAGCTCTTGGATAGTTTTTGATAATCACTGAAGGAATGAGGATTTTTTGGTAATATTTACAGCACGTACTTACTTTAATATACCAATAACTTTTGAATGAATGATGAACAAAATAATGATACCATTTTAAAATGCATTTGGAATAGTTCATGAAGAATATAAATAAGTTGTAAATGGGAATTCCTGAATTGAAAATATTACAATATTTATATGTTTTCTGAAATAGTAACATTTTCAATTTAAAATATAGGCAAGCTAACTTTAGCGCCAAAGTTTGGATACCCTTGCAGTGCCCTGTGTAAGACGTCAGATTTTTTAAAAAATTTGTTGATTTTGAACCGATCGATCCTATGGCAGCTATATGATATAGTAGTCCGATTTACAAAATTGGTCGCTGTTTAAAACTTAGTCAAACACAGAATGTGTATATTTGGTTAAGATATCTTGAGAAACAAAAGAGTTTTTCATACTAAATGTTTATTTCCAACCGATCGTTCCTATGGCAGCTATAGGATATAGTAGTCCGATTTACACCAAATTTGGTAGCCTGTTTAAAACTTCTAATCAAACACACAATGTGTATATTTATTAAGATATCTTGATAAACAAAAAAGTTTTTCATACTAAATGTTTATTTCCAACCGATCGTTCCTATGGCAGCTATATGATAGTTTGTCCGATTTGAACCAAATTTGGTAAGGATTATAAACTCACCATCACACAATCTTAAGTTTGGTTGAGATATCTTGAGAAACAAAAAAGTTTTTCAGACTAAATATTGATTTCGAACCGATCGTTCCTATGGCAGCTATATGAAATATAGTGATCCGATCCGGCCGGTTCCGACATATGTGCTGCGTGCAGGAAAAAGACGGATCTGTACCAAATTTCATCAAGATAGCTTCAAAACTGAGAGACAGTTTGCATAGAAACAGACGGACACAGGACAGACGGACAGACGGACCGACGGACGACGGACAGACGGACATGGCTATATCGACTCAGCTCGTCGCCCTGATCAAGAATATATACCTTTATGGGGTCTGTGAGGCCCTTCAATGCGTTACACATTTCGTGACAAAATTATAATACCCTCTGCAAGGGTATAAAATGGAATTTACATAAAAACTTCTTATTAGAGACACGCATTTACATTCCATTGGTTCTCAATGTGCGATTTATTGTTTGTTATTGGGCTATTCTTGCAACAGCCTGTGGCTGTGGCTGTGGCTGCCAGCTGAGAGTCGCTAGTGGCAACTGCGCATGTTGCGTACTGTGCCACACCGAGCTGTGGCATGCCACATTGCTGCTCCGTGGAGTTAAGAGAACGAAATCTTTTTTGGGCGCCTATCGAAGAGCCATCGAAGAAGTAACAGTTTAGCGTCTAAATTAAGTCGTTGCTTTGGAGCAGTCCAAAATGCTTATTGCCACATAATGTTGCGTTATTATGTTGCCAGCTGGCAAGACAACACGAAGCAAGCTCTCAGCTGGCAATGAAAATTACTCTTAAGCTGGCCAATAATTTATTCCATGCCTTGTGCTCTTGCAGCTTTTGGCCTGTTAACGCTTTGCTTTTGTTGTCATTTGCCATTTGTTAAGTATTTCGGTTGAGCGTTTTTCGCTCCGCGTGAAGCTTGCTGCCCTCAAATAAAGAAGAATATATATTACATTTTGTGGTTCTCTGGCGGCTCCCGACGTGGTGGCAGCTAGTTGGCAAATTGGCGGCACTGCGTGCGGAGAGCGATTCTCGTGGCGTTATTTATATTTGTAATAAACAAAATAAGAAAATAAACGAATTCGAGAATTTTCCAGTGTCATGGAAATTGATTCTAGTCGCAATTTGCCGTCGGCGATATCCTTTCAGAGTGTTTTCAAGTGATTTTTGTATCAATCTTTGGCTGATTATGGTATGAGCTGGCATTGGCGTTGATGTTGCCACTGTCACTGCCACAGCCACTGCGAGGGCATCATTGAATATCGAAGCGAACATGTGCCCCATAAAGCAAATGAAATTGTTGTGCACAATCATACTGGAAAAACGAAAACTGCGCCTTAGAACAAAACGGAAAAAGTTCCACACATAACAAGCGGCCACCACAAAGGATTTCTTCCTGTATTCTGATTTCCCTGAGTGTATTCGGTTTCAGCTCTGGCATTTTGAAAGCCTACTTAACCCCTCAACGGGACTTTTAAATCTGCAGGTAATACTCTCTTTAGATCTTTTGGTATGTTACCATTTTTTTGATGTCTGACAAAAGTTTCATTCCTAAGGCTTTGCGGTGGGGTTGTCCATGTTTCAGCTTGTTTCGACTTCATTAAAGTTTTGCAAACTTTGAACTTTGCACTTGCTTATACTGACTGCAGCAGCTGCTCATAATTTTTGGACTACTTCACAACTTTTTCCCACTTGGCCACACTCAGCGAACCCAATGACAATCTGTCGAAATGTTTTGTTGACTCTATAATAAAATAGAAATGTACTTTTGCAGTTGCTGCATGTCCAACTTTTATGATGTACACGATGAAATAAAGTACCTAAAAAATTGAACTTTGCGATTCTTTAGTGGATCAAGAAATGTTTTACTTAATTATTTAGGAATTTGACATGTAGTTATATCAATTATATTAAAAATTATCGAATTGTTAAACTAAAAATGCAGTTATATTAAATTTCATTCATTTCCACCTAACACTAAAGTAACTGTAGGGTATCTCCAAATTGGACAAGTTAAAGTTGTAGAGTTAAGATAGTTTTTCCAGGATAACCTGAGCTTAGGTAGAAACAATTTCTTTGTTTTCTTTATACTCTGTAATTAGCTTTCTATCATTTATTTATTTTATTTAAAAACCAACGAATATCCTCTGTTAATTAGCTAGAAATAATATTTAGTAATCCATTCATTCAGCTTCTTTAAAGATTGTCTGCTGTCCGAGCTCAGAAAGCGATCTAAAAACCCAGCTATTTTATCCTGTTTTCATTTTTGTTGTTAGTCTGTGCAATTTTCCAATGTTCAGATTTCGCTTGGCATCTGAAATCTGTAACATTTGTCGCATTTCGCTTACATTTTTACCTGCCAAATGTCCATGATATGTTCCTGTACTTTTGTAATGTTCCAAATGCTCTCCTGGCGCCCCGCATGCCACAAAATTTAATGCATTTCATTGCCACAACAACAACAACAATAAAATGTGTAACGCATGAGATGAAAAGCAGCGCAGGAAAATAAAAATGAAAATGAAAATAACAAAAAAGGAAGCAAACAGAAAACGCAAAAATTTTAAACATGGCGCGAACATAATGTCCTGTGTCCTTGCTGTTTCCCTCAGTCTGCCCTCAGCTTTTTCTCTGTTTCTCTGTTTCCTTTTTTTTTTTTTGCATTGCTTTGCGAATTTCCCTTCTGCTGTTGTTATGAAAATCGAACATTGATTTATGGCGTGTGTGTGGCGAGGCAAAAAGTGTGGCTACCTTGGAACAAGAGGAGGGAAAGAGAGGAAAAACAAAGGTACTGCCGAGAATCGAGCCTGATGACGATGAGGCTGATGAGCTGGAATTGTTTTTGATATGTCGTACACACACACACACACACTCACAATCACATCTCACACATACACACATACCACACAGTTCCCGATTATTATTTGTGACACAAACATACAGACATATTGAACGGTTGCAGCCTGCACCGCCTGCGTTTTCCCTCATTTTGCATTCATCGAACATGCATTTACAATAGCAACAACAACAACAACCATGGGCAACAACAATAAAAAAAATTGTAAATGCAATTCGTAGGGCATAAATTTAAAAAACGCGTGTCACATGTCGATTTTCGATTGTTCGCAAATTAATATATAAAATACGCGCCATGAACTGCGAACTGCAAAATGTTGCGGCTGCTTTTTGCGGTTTTTTGCATTGTTGCCCACTTATTGTTGTTGTTGTTGTTGGAACTTTAGTTCGAATGCGGCATGTAAAGCATCGATTTGTACCTGGCTTACTTGAACCAGGCTCAAAATGATTTTGATGATCCCCATTTAGTTGAAAGGATTACGATATATTCATGATTTATATGCGAATAATTCAGGAATCTGTCAAAAGATCGAGAGAAATGTTCATTAAAAGCTGCGGAAAATGTTTACTTAAGAAACTTAAGATATTTTGATCTGTTTTTTTAAGAATTGAGAGTCAGTAATTAGCATACAAACTTTCAGCCAAATTTTATATTTGTCGTTGTGGGCAAACATAATGTAAAAAAAATCCAATTTCCTTCGATAAAATCTAAACTGACGAATATATTTCTTGAAAATTTAATTAATATGTTAGAAAATATTCCAAAGTGACGCATAATAGTCAGTTTATGAAATTATTTTTATTAAAGAAAATATTTTGTTTTTTACACCAACACACTCTAAATTTCAGAATTAAAACTCACATTTCCTCTACCTTGAAACTAGTTCAACTAAGACACCTTCAGAAGAAGCTAGGAAAATTTGTGCCGATCAATTTTCAAATGGGATTATATATATTAATGCCTAACTCTTCCATCTCTTTCCGATATTTATTGCTAATGACAACCGTTTACAGCTGCCAGGCCTAGGAAAACAGTTCAATTAGAAGACTCGGCTCGAACTTGGTGTTGGAGTTGGAGTTGGAATTGAAGTTGAGCCTCTGGCGGTGCCTTCGCAATGCATTTGGCAAATGAATTCATTTATTTGTTAGTGCGATGAATCAGCTGCGTCTGGCAATTGGATTTTTCTTACTTTTTTCTCTCCGATTTGTTTATTATGGTGGGGGCGGGTCGGAACTTAGGGGGCGTGTTGCGGCTGCGGCTGCTAAGCTAAATATGAAATACAAAAAAATCGACAAACGATGCTGCGCCCTCGAACCGGCTGTGAATTAAGTTGTGAATCGTGATTTTGCGACTGCAAGTGGATGAGCCTCAATACTCTTGGTTCGGTTCTGTCCTGCCCGCGGTGATTAATCCATGAACTCTGGGCTCAAGCAGATTTTCAACGGCAGATACTCAAGAGCTTGCAACAGATGCAGACGCGCCTTCCACCTGGTCGCAGTTTAGAGTTAAAGTTGTAGAGACTGGGAGACCTCATGGCCATCGTCTGGGACGGAGAGCAGGCGATATTTAACCCATGATTACAATGTTTGTAAATTTTGGTGTGTGTCTTTCCCTTTCAGGCAGCGTCCTTCGTCTCTTGTCTCCTGTGTTCCTGTCTCCTGTCTTCCTGTCTTCTGTCTTCTGCCTCCTGTCTTCTGTCTTCCTGCCATTTTGTTTTCACCTTGCGGCCAATTTGTTCGAGAAACTGTTCAGACTCTGCGACTCGACAGCGCGCAAAATGAAGCTAAATTGGCCCTGGTCACTGCAGCTGTTGCAGTTGCACATAGGATGTGGCATGGAATGGGTGAAGTGGGGATCTGTGGCATATGCGGATGTTTGGGGGCATCATTTGGGTCTGCACGCCTGGTAGTTGAGCAATTTATTATTGCCGCAAATTGATTTTTATCTACGCTTAATCGATTGTTGTTCACGTATGTGCCTAGACCCCCATCCCCATTTCCTACCCTCCCTCCACATGAGAAGATCCACCAGCCCTGAAGGGGCAGTGGCAGGGTGCAGAATGGAGGTGAAGGTGGATTAAGGAAATTATTTATGTTAGTTCACACGTTGTTTTACACGTAATTTATTAACAGCATTTTCTAGCGCAAACGATGTGACCTTGGGGCCAAATGGGCATCGATTATGCCGCCGTGTTAGAAATTGTCGGCTTTCGAGTCGTAGTCGCTTGTCTGTTGTCTGCTGTCTGCTGTCGGTGTGTCTGTCGGGTGTGAAGGTGATTTACAGTGGTTGCCAACTACCAAACTAGGACTAGGTGTAGTATAGTATACTTCCATGCATGATCCCTTCCATTTTCAGCTTTCAGCTCACCTTAGATATTTATGACAGAGAAATGAGCGCCAATTGCTGCAATTACTGGCGCGTGTTTAGCCAGCGGTGATTTTGGGATCTGCGAGTTGTGATTTCAGCTAAAATATGCTGGCCTAGAGCATTATAGATTGGCTAAATCGAAAGACTTATGGCATTCCTTTGCGACACTTCTGAGCTCAAGTTGGATTCGTAATATCAATTGATTATTGGAAGATTACTATTGGATTTATTAAAAAACAATTTAATAATTTAGTTAGTACTAAAACTATTATTAACATGATATTCATTTATATTCCAAATTTAAATTTATTTCAAAAGAAAAGAATGTCATATAATGTAGGAGAAATATTTGTCTAAAATGCAACAGATTTAATTTACTATTACCTTAGTTGAAAGTTTCCTTATTTGCTTTAATATAATTTTAGAGTCCTTTAATACTGTTATTCTTTTACTGCTGAAATTGAACTTTAAAGCTAAAACCTGAAAATATTTGCACATTTTAACAAAAATCGACGGTCAACATGAGGGGGAAAAAGGAGAAAAAGTCGACATGCACTTTTATCAGAGGGTAATAATTCATTACACACTTTTTTGCCGCCTCTTTCCACTCCCTTCTCCCCCTCGGAAATTTCTCCATCTCTCTATGCTTGTATTTTACGCCTTAAACCATCAGCAGTGATGTCGGACAGAGCAGCATCGGATGTGCTGCATTTACCGCATTCGACATGACCCTGCCTCGAGTCCGTACTCGCTCTCGATTCCGTCGCTGTTCCTGTTTTCCTTATCCTGGTCTATGTCCTCCATATGCACTTAACTCGGTTGTTGTAATGGAGAAGGGGAATGGAAAGGGAATGGGAAAGGGAACAGGAATGGTCAGTTGATTGTTTCTTGTAGCTTGCGTGTTGGAAACGAGACGGGGGCAGAGACAGGGATTGAGAGAGCAGAGAAGAGGACGAGGTAGAGGAGATGTGTTCATCAGCGTTAACATGAGACTGGCAGCTTTTAACGGTAACAGAAGTAACTGTTTGTGATAAGGCCAGCAGTTTTGTTGGGCCGTGGCACGCACCTAGAAAAAAAACCCATACAAAGGAGGTGGACTGGGGTATGCCAGTGCTTGGCCAGGTTGGACAGAGCTCAATTAACTAATTGTACACAATGGACTGCAATCAAGTTTGCCTGGCGCAGCCCAAAGGACTTGTGAATAATATTCATTAATTGCGTACCAGTTAACACAGAAGGGCGCTGCCCAGGAAAAAGGGGTTGGGCCAACATCATCATGTCGCTTGATGGATAAGATTTCAGGCAACTGGCAACTGGAAATGGGTAGAAAAAGGAGCAGACACAGGATCGGGAACCAGGACCAGAAAGGCAGGCAGGCAACCAAAGCGAGGGCCATAAATCAATGTAACTGTCAACGTCATCGGCATCAGCAGAGCGTCAATATTAGCAGCAGCAGCAACAGCAACAAGCAGCAACGACAACGACAACGAGAACGACAACTATGAACAACCCCCGAAGTATGCAGCAGTAATCAGAGCTCTCGCCTGGCCACGCCCATTAACTCATGCGCCCATCGGCCATGACTCTATATGTGTGTATGAGAAACGAGGCAATGTTTAGTTTGGGTTTCATTTTGCATAGGCAACACTTTTTCTAGCGATGACGTCAGCAAACATCGCATAAGTAAATTGTTTCAAACTGTCAAGTAATACACACATAGAGGTTCACACACACTCACACACATACTTGTACGAATTTATAAATGCATATGTGTATGTGATTTCCTCGTTTACAGACAGGATATTACAAGTTGCCAGCGAGGGAAATTAGATCTTCCAACTGCGTCTTAAATATACATACGACAACATCTCAGATCCAGACTCAGTCTCTGAGTAGAGGCACACAGATACACACACACACACACACACTTGAGTATATAGATACATATAGTTACTTATGGTTAAGTGGGAAAAGTCAGAGGTTCAATTCCCCAGAGGCGTTTGGCGCCAGCAAATCCATGTTACACTTAATTGGAATGATTTCGTCTGTAAAATATGATTTTAGTTTTCATATTTAGAAAGAGACTCTCTCTTTTTACTTTGGGAGGGACGAAGTGAGGCAGTCAGTAACAAATTAAAATTCTTAGATCTGTGAATGCCACGATAAATTTAAAATTTGATTTAATACTGGGCCTTTCAAAGGTCATAATGCCATATGGATTATTTATGGATTTATGGATTTAATTATTGGCTTATAAATAACACATACTTATGTTGTCAATTATTGCTTATATTGCAAGATACTAATGTTTTTAAGCAAATAATTAAACCATTCCAGCGATCGGAAAGGCAGTTTCAGATTCCGTGTGTCCTCCATAATCAGTTGAATTATTTTGTATAAATTTATATTGTTAAATAATTTCATATAGTTTAAGCTCAATTTAATTATTCTCAAAAGAAAATGATATTTTTTACTAACACTTTTTTGCTTCCACTTCTCTATGCATAAACAAAAATCACCTCTATTAAATTGATAAATAAATTAAGCTGAATATTTGCACTTATGTATAATAGATATCATTTTGAAATGTTAATTATAATTTGTTAACCATGCGCCTTGCAAATTGAACTAATTCTTGATTGCTTCCTCTTCTCTCATTGCAGGTAAACACGCAAATAGTCTCACACACCTGTATTTGAGGTATTCATGCATCTTGGCCAAGTTAGAGCCACTTGGCTCTGGATGCATTTCAAATGCCTTAAATGCGCATGCAGCATTCCTGCAGTCGCCTGTATCTGATTTCTGTCAACATTAAAATTGCAGACTTGACAATGCAAAGGGTACAAAAAGAACAACAAAAGCATCAGCAACTAACTAAGTAACCCACAGATACTCACATAGACTGACAGGGATAATGGGAAGGGCAAAGGGGACAGGGGCAGGACTGAGACTGATGCTGTTACGTTGTTTTGTTAGTGCATGTATCTCAAAGTGTATTCCTAGCGATAACACAAAAGGCTAAAACGCCTCAAACTGGCCGAGAATGGCCATGAGGAGGGGCATACAACGGATGCAACAGAGTCGGAGCCAGAGTTGGAGCCAGTGAGTGGCAACAGAGATTATAAATTGAAATTGAGTTCATAAAACACGAATCAGCAAAACGTTTAACATCTTTATTTCTGCGAAATGTGGCACAGACGGCAAGGCAACTTCAACCTCAACAGGCAACCACAAGAGTCAGCATCGGTCGTGGCATTGCAACCACAACGGCAACATCGACTCCGACTCCGACTCTTACTCTGACTCCGACTCCCAGTTGAAGCCCAAGGTGCGAGTTCGAATGCAATCAAACAAGCGTAAGTCAATTGCACAACTATGCTGGATGCTGGATGCTGCATGCAGCATGGTGTATGCCTCAACCAGGCAACCAGCCAACCAACTAGCCCAGCAAATAGACAGACAGATGTACGCGAGTTGCAAGCTGCCAAACAGGCAATGCGTCGCAATGTCGACCGACACGATGACTCCCAGTACAGTGGAAAAAATATACAAAATTTGTTTCATATTAAGACTTTTATTAGCATGAAAACTTTAAGAAAATGGGAAACTATTGAGAAAACTGTAATAAGGCTCAAACTAAAATCTCGAACTTAAGCCTTGGGTCCACAGGTCTAAAGGTTTCCATCCCTACATTTAATAAATAATCATCAGAGTAAAGAGATCCAAATTTAATGTCGAAATTCACTGTTTGAGACCACTGTACTGTGCTGGGATGCTGTGAGCACAGAGTGTGGAATGTGCACGCGTTGAATTTCTTGTAGACGTGCGATAAAAATTTGCGACATTGCAACAGTTTGGCAAACGTGCGAGGTGCTAGGTTCGGTCTTCGGGGTTCGCGGTTTGAGATGGAGGTGCCACTAGCTCCGAGTCTGCATGGAGTGTTGCCAGCTGGCGTTGCTTACTCGTAGATCGGGGCACTCAATGCCAGAGCTCTTAGCATAAGCCGCTGAGCACAAAGCCAGATGACATGCCGATACTGTTAATCTGCGTGAATAAAAATGTAAATGAATTGAAGATTGCGCCGCCATCGAAGTCAGCATCAGAGCTGACTCTGAAGTCAGTGTCAGGGGCATCATGAAGTTGCAGCATTATGAGCTATGGCCAAGTAGAGGCCACTTAGGTGCCTACAAAACTGCCTCGACAAGTGACAAGCCAGATTAGGCCCAGACTATCAACCAGGCAACTGTGGACAACGTTTAATAAGCTCTGACATGCAGGTGAGCTCTTGAATCAGGCTGAGGCTCACAAACAGGATGATGATGCTCAGTCGGAGCTTAACACGAATGTTGATTGAACCTTTGACCAATGGCAACTCTGTCTCTGTGCCTGTGTGTGTGTGTGTGTGTGTGACAGTCTGTGGTAATAAAGTGTGGACAAGTTTAGCACCAAATGATGGCCCGATCGAGTACCCGGCAACTGGCAAAGAGACGCACCAAAAGTCACTGTTGATGTCAATGTCGAACTCCACGTACCAACAATATATAGACTCGAATAACATAGCAGCCTGAGAAAGCTAACGGCCAAGTTTTTGTTGTGCTGTGTTTGTTTTGTTTTGTTGTGTTGTGCTGTGTTGTGGATGGTCGCAAACATGTTTCAAGTCCAAGTCCACCACACGAAAGCCAAAAACACAATCAGCAAAAGTCCAGCTGCGCTGTCAGTGGCTTAGAAGGGGATACCAGTTAGTTGGAATAAACTCAAATATAGTCAAAAATGTTAATGAAATTTTATAAATTGTTAAATGGGGTGTTTAATAAATAAATGGAGAAATAGGGTATATAAATTTATCTTAATTAAATAGTTTAATGGACTCTACATTGTAGAATATATAAAGAAAGGAGGCATATTTATTAATGTATCTTAAAGATTTGTTCTATAACATCTTCTACACTCCACTCAACTCCTGCTGCCACATCTAGTAAATATAAAATAACACTTTACATAAATTCGATTCTGCTATGCTTTACTTTTTTTTATATCAGGCCAAAGTGACCGAAAATTTTAATTGTAGAATTGCCAGTTCCTTTCCCATAAAAAAAAGTACACTTTAATATTCTTAATACCTCTTAGTTATACCCTACATTTCAAACACCTCTAAGACAAGTAAGTCCCTTCCTGCACGCCACTGGCTACAGACCGTTCGATGGCTCCCCTTCGTCTTCGTTCCTAGTGATTGCTTTCACATAAAGTGTTTGTCGATAAACCGTAGCAAATGTGAGGGATGGTTGTGAACTGAGACTTCGACTAAGACTGAGGATGAGGTTGAGGTTGAGTAGATGGCGAACGTGTGCGATTGACCAAAGCACATATAATAAAAATTAAATCGCACAAAATAAAAATGTTCAAGTGGCGAGTCGGAGGCACGAAACCGACAGCCAACCAGGAAAATGAAGATGAAGCTGGAGTTGAAAGAGAAGAAAAGAAACGAGAAGAAATAAAATCGAGTCACGAACATTGAAATATGTGTCCACAGCTGATGAGGAGGACATGGACATGGACATGGCGCATTGGCAGACACCGACACCGGCTGATAAATGCGTGGAAAATGCAACAGCTGCCAGTGCTGGATAACAGCAGGCAATGCCATAGCCATAGTCACTGAAAGGAGAGCGGAGAAAGGCCCGCGATGCGCTGTTGGTAAACAAATCATTTGAAAGGATTTTCACACACAATCTATCTTCGTTTCATTGGCCTCTTCTCCTTCCTGCCTGACTGCCTTCGACTTGACTCTGAGAAGCTGCCAAACGGCGGCTCAAGAAATTTGTCAGTGCGCTGCGGGAATGGCAATGGAAATGGGAACAGAAACAGAAACGGGTACTGCAAAAAGGTAAAGGAACCTGTTTGCATGCCAAATACAATAAACAGAAAAGAAAAGACAGTCGAATCCTTTGCGGCGCACGCAGCTCAAGCGAAAGTGTCAAGCAGCAGGATATGCAACAGGACAATTGAGTTTGCGGATTAGTCCTTTGGCACCGGCTGCCGGGGAAAGAGAAAGTTGCATTGTTATTACATTGCAGTGGGCGAATTTGTTGTTATTATGCGCCCATTTGAATAGCCAAAACATTGGACCTCCCGAGTCCTTATGGAGGTCAACATAGAACTTATGTAACCGACTCGGAGTCGAACAATCCGGATTAGTTACAGCTTGACTTGTACAACGCCTGCAAGGACACACACAGTCCACAGCCAATTTGCATGGCCTCGCCCAGGATCTGACTAAGAAAGTGGCATAACATTATGCAATAAAAGTGTCCTTGTGACTATTTCAGGGTCAGCAGAAAGTGCAAGCGATATTTTAAAAACCTTGCATGCGGTTGAAAAATTGTAGCAAGGTCAATGTCTCTGAACTCTTGAATATTCCCAGGTACCTACAATTACTATAGTTATTAGCCCAATCATTAGTTTTATGACTTTACGCGGCGCTGTGACAATTTTCAACTGTAATCAAATTCGTAATGCATTATTTAAAAATTGCCTCATTTTGTTATTAGCATTTTCTCATTTGTTGAGCATGTGTTCTTAGATGCCAAATGTTCTTTTTTTGCTACCAACTTGGGTTTATTCGCTAGGAAAATATGCATTTCATATGCCTCAATTGTTATATCCTTGACGTTCTTGAGGTCTGTTTATTAAAATAAAAATGGAAGTCAGTTAAAAAAAAATAGAAATATATATAATTGAACAGTCACAGTTTTTTATAATTGCCAAAGCAATAAGTTGTTGACATTTAATCATGATCTGAAAAATTTCTAAGTTTGATTTGTATCCTTTCGTATTTATTGTACTATATTTAAAGTTATTTTAAATATTTTGTTTTAGTTAAATTTGTGAGTTTTAGCGACCTTTTTAATTGTTTAAAAAAAATTTTAATTAATATATTTTGTGTTAGGTTTTTAAAGAAGCTCCTAAAAATTCTTACAAATCTCAAAAATACAAAACAATATAAAAATAAATGGCTGATTGTGCATTTAAATATCAAGTAGAGAATTTGCATAAATTCCTTCAGACTTTAGAAAAGTTCAGAAACCTTTCCAAAAGACTGGCTCTGTACCAACTATTTAATACTCCGACCAAGAAGATTGAGGGTTGCTTTCATGTTTGTGCCATTTTTGCTTTTGTAATTTACACAAAATTAAATTCGAAGTGTCCTCGTTGAAGTGTAATGTTGAGAGTCCTTCGGCTGTACGGCAGCAAATGAAAAAATTCCAGTGCAACGTTTGAAGTTTATTGGCCATAAATAAGAGATGGCCGAAGCGGAGGACGCTTAACAGGCGACAGCGATTGACAATTTGATTAAAAACGAGGCGAATAACGAACGGGCAAATGAAATGCATAAAACAAGGATAACAGCAAGGATGCGTTTCGCATTAAAGTGAAAGTTTCTCTGCACAATTTAATGCCAACAACTGTAACAACAATAACAACAATGCCAATGCCAATTGCCAGCCATCCGCTCTGAGTAATTGTTGCTAATGAAAACGAGGTCTCAGGATCAGGATGAGGACATCATGGAGGGGCATTTAAGTGGCTAATTTCGCTGGGGCCAATTGTCAACGAAGCTCACAGGAATGCGCACTATGCCAGTCGACAGAGGAGGAAGGAGATGTGGGAGGGAAGGACTAAAAGGGGAGGGTGTCAAATGAAATTGCAGGCAATGCACAAAATGCAAATGAAATGTGCAAATGCCCTTCGCCCTCAGGGAGATGCAGGGACAATTGTGAATGTGTGAACATCCTGCATCGCTCTCAATATCTGTGTATGTGGGTGTGTGTGTGTGTATTACATAAGTGAATTGTCCTGTGCGTATGTGTATTTGTCCGTGTTTTGTCCTGTCTGGCGTGTGGACTGCTTTACAAATTTTGCATTTATTGCCAGTGACAAAATATGATACGAAAATTAATATTATTGATTAAATAATTGAAATTGGCGTGCCAGCGACATCCAATGAATTATTGCCTCCCACACTTTAGCTCCTCCGCTCATTTTAGTAACAACAACACATGTCGAAAGAAATTTGTATTCATATTTGTATATTGTATTTTGTAGCTATATTCATGAGTTTTTGAATGCGTTGACATTTTGACCTTTTGTCATTTGAAATGCTTTTGAATGCATTCATATTTGTGTGAAAGCTATTTCATAACATTTTGTTTGAATCGTGAAAGGATTAATGCACTATATCATTAAAAATGGAAAACTATATAGAACATATTTTTCAGTTAAAATTTTCTTTTTACAACTTGTAAAAATATTTGCTGCTAACAACTAATCTATAAAATTCAACATATCTGAAAATAAAAGCAAGCAAGAACCTTAAAAGTTATTTTCTCAGTGAATTAAATTTATCTTTGAACTCTATTTTCCTAAAACAAAAAATTTATAAATCATTTAAAAATGTTCTATAAAGTCTACAATACACAATCAAGAATTACACTCGTTTACAAAATGTTATCTGTTAATTATTCAATTTAATTTAATTACTTAACAATAAAATACCTCAACGCTTCGCTCTTTAAGCTTCTCATTCCCAAAACTCCATTGTCTCTGTTTCCATCTCCAGCTTCTCCTCGTTCGCCGACATTTTGCTTCAGTTTTAATAAAATATTTCATAATTCCTGCGCAGTTTTGCTATTGACACTTTCTGATGGCATCCTTCGTATCCTGCGCGCTCTCCCGCTGTGCCGGCAAACGCGTAGGTGAAAGTTCAGCATGATGGCGTGGGTCCAGAGTACAAGCACAACACAGCAACATCCTTTCCCCCTCTCGATGCCAAAACCCATCAACAATGCCAGTACCAGACGATGTCGGAGGAGGAGTAGGGGTAGCAGTATAGTAGGAGAAAGGGAAGGGATGGGGAAGAGATGGTTGCAGCTTCGGTGGTTGAATTGATTTCAACGTTGATGGCGTTGACACAAAAAGCTTTTACCCTCTGCGGTCGCGTACCGTTGACCACCTACGGCGCATCCACATCCTGTGGCAGCTCCTGCTCCTGCTCCTGCCTCTCTTGTTGTTGTTGTTGTGGTTCTGCCGGAGAAGCCGCTGGAATGATTTACATACAAAGTGAACATGGACAAGCCTGAAGCTGTGCATGGGTTTCAGTTTGAGTATGTGTGCATTTTACTGGTGCTTCTTTTCCTTTTGCTGTCCTGTCTCGATGTCGGAGGAAGTCCTGCGGCGGCCGGCTCCAAAGGGCGGAAATTAAAGTTGTGACACGTTTAACCAATGCGATCCTTCGAGTGTGGGCTTCACATTTTTGGTAATTCCTTCAATTTTTCTCCGCACATGCAAAGTGTTAAAGTTCCCATTTTTATTTTACTTTGTTTCTCCACTCAGCGAAATTGCAACCACCATTTGTTGTTGCTGTTGTCGTTTCTTCTACCTTTCGCTCGAGCGCACAAAAGGATGTGGATGGTCCTGGTCCTCTGCACATTGTTGCTGCCCTCCAGCTGCGTCCGAATTCCCTTTTAACCAGCCGCCAGCCGCCAGTTGCCAGTTGCTAGTTGCCGGCAACAACACCAACTGATTCTGATGATTCGTTGTTCGTTGGCACTGCCCTATACCACTCCAGCCCCTCCTTTTGCCAGCCCTTGTCCAGTTGATTTGGCCTCGAAACCATTTACGCCTCTCTGCTCCGTCTACGACTCCGGCTTTGGGCATCGCAGCATGTCTTCTCCTTCGGCAACAGTCACGTCAAAAAATATCCGCCCGTGTCTGCATCCAATTCGAGCAGTGGGTTTATTATTATTTTTTCATTTTCCCCTCTCTGAACCCCTTAGAGCAGTGTATTGTTTTTGCGTCTTTTTGCTTAAGAGGCGTTAATATTAAAAAGACTATACAATTTCGAGTATATTTCTGTATTTTTCGGCTAGTGCAACAAAACTACTAATTAGTTCATATATGATTCGATTTATAAAAGAGGTTATATTTTCGATATATTGTATTGTCTGATTGATACAAAGATAATGTTATAAAATGTAGGAATTCATAAATAGTCAAAGGAACTTGTATTTCATATTTTTAAGAAATCTATGAACTTTACATTTAAAAAGAACAGCGATTTTCTATATTATTTGCTTTTGCACTATACTGAAACGTTAATCTTTAACATTTCTCTTCGCACATTTCCTAATTTGTTTTATTATTTCGGGGCATCCCAGATGATACGAAACTCTACCATGGTCGTTAACTCCACTCTATGCAATAAATACTTTTTTTAAACATTTTTTAATGGTCACAAGTTCTATGTAATCCCCCAATTCAAATTGTTATTGCTTTTCAATTAAGCATGACATAATTAAACTTCGTTTTATGTATTTTTTCCTTGCTACCATATGTTTCTTATGGCGCTGACCTAACCCAAGCTCGTAAACCAAAAAGCAGAGCAGACTCGAGAGTACTTCATTAGATCCACATAAAATATATATAAAAGGCGTTAAATAATTATTTACTTAGCCAGTTGGTGGCATAAAAGCATTTGGCAGACTTTTTATATTCCGTTTAGCACATGAGAGTTGTTGGTTAGTTAGGAATTGGTTCGGTAAGAGTATCTTGGGTCTCGTACAACTCATAAATATGTCCCATAAAAGCAACACTTACATGAGGACAAGAGATGAAGGGAATGGAGCAAAGCAGTGCTCGAAATCAGAGAGAGAGATACACAGAGCAAAGGAGAGATAAATGTCGACAGAACGATTTGTATCTAATTTTATGAGGTCATAAAAAGCAATCATTTCGCCATTTGCCACAGACTAGACCCCAAACCAGACCGCAGCTGGCTGCCATGCCCATAAAATGTGGCCCAGCCCAGCTCAGCCCAGTTTAGCAGAGTTGAGTTTAGATCTGACTGTTGAAAAGGTTCTAATGCGGCAGTTAAATGGATTTTATGAGCCCTGAGGTTGGTTAAGTGAATTACATGAATTGGCTGCTTATTGGCTTTTAATTGCTGTCTGAAGACGCTACAGGCAGAGGGCGGAGGGAGGAGGGCGTGGCCATTGTCGGGGGTCAGACGGCGGAAGTATGGCCAGCTTTTCATTTCCGCAGGTCAGTGGCAAATGATCAAAAATGTGCTGCAGATAAGCGTGTCACATAATTAATTGGCTACAATGAAATTTCAACTAATTAGCACACAAAAAACAAAAACAATGTCCAAAAGCGGGGGAGGAAGCACAAGCTTGACGGTTCAACTGCGTTTAAGTTAGAGATGACAGCGTGCCGGCTTTTTTTTACCAACAAAAGCACGAAAAAAGTTATTTCAACCGCAACGCAACAAAATATATCTAATTCAAATTTTAAAACAGAATCAACATTCTTTGAACTACTAAATGTAGTTTTATGGCTGTACTGGATGGATTTCTTTGATATAAAAGGTGCACGAATTTCAATTTCAATATCGTCAAGTAAAATTCATCTTGTTTAGTCACGACACTCTCTCACCTTTGGAAAAGTCTCAGTTTGGGGGGTCACTGGGAACGTGAATGAAATAAAAATGCGCAGTAAAATTAAATTTAATGAGTTCATAAAGTAATAAATGCAGAGCCACAGTCAAAGCCAAAGCATTTCAAGGTTCTGTGCACACAAGTTGCCAGCTAAGGGCAGACATGGGTTAAGAGCAGCAATCCACAAGGAAAAACAACAAAAAAAAACAAACACTTTCATCTGAAATCAATTTTGATAATTATTAAAAATTAGATACATATGTTTCGGCGCCATCGCTGCAGCTGTGTGTCAGAGTAGGAGGGGGAATATGCCACAGGGCTGTGAAGGGTATGTGGTAAGAGCTTCATGAATGAAAATCATGTTGCAGCCACCGCAGCAAAGCAGATGCCGATCACTGTGCACCTTTGTCAGGGGCAGTGCCTCAAGCCAACAACAATAGCAACATTTTTTGGTTGGCAGTGGTATCCGGGTTCAGGTTCGAATTCGAATTCGGGTCCAGCTCCTCAATTTAGGCCCATAAATCAATCGATGCGTCGCCCAGAGTCCCAAACTTAACCCAAAGAAAACTATATGTGAGTATATGTTTTTGTGCGCTTTCGATGCTTTGTTTTAGTTTCTTAAATACATGGAAAAAAAAACTAAATAAAAATGTTGCAAAACATTTAGAAATGTCTTTTAGATATTTTCTTAAGCAGCATCACTTTTCACATGTTTGTCTTTCTTTTTTTCTTTCGAGTTTCCCAGTGTGACACTTGCGAGTGCTAAAACTGTCAAGTTGCCTGTCTTGTCATAATTAAAAAGGAAAATTTTTAAACAAATTTTTTGACCATAAATAATTGTCTTTGTTTAGTTACGAGATGGGGAGTGAAATCTATTTGGCAGAAGGCGTTGACGGCTGATTTGGCAGACCCACCAAAGCTAATAAATTCAAAATCTTCTTTTTCCAAAATAGAAAAGCAAACACAGGCTGACAAATAATATCTTTGCTTAATTTATGAAGCCTTTTTAAATACCAACATTGTATTTATATACATATTATTTTTTAAAATTCTCAAATTGTTTTTATAATCCGAATTGACAGCCGAATGTGTTAACAAAGCAGGTATAAAACCAAAAGAAAAGCACTCAGATAAAGTATTCTATACAATCTTAAGAACATGGAAAATATAGGCCAACTTTAAATAAATATATTGCCCAACACTTGCTTAGTATAAAATAAAAATAATAGTATAAGAATATTCGGATTACAACGAAAAACCAAAGTAACCAAACCCATAAAAATACCTAGCTAAAAATTTATTTAGCCAATCTTAAATGGCGTCTTTCCATGAAAGATACGGATAAAGATTTTTACCCCAAGTCTGGAAAAGTGTGCAATTCAAGAATTGACCAAAAATTCCAACACGCATTCGGCGTAGTATATGTAGTATGAATGTACGATATGTGAGTAGCTATATCCGGAATTACAGCACACACATTTTGAGTAATGATCTACTTAGTAATTTCTCATTTCTGAATTATGAATGGTTCTAGTAATTAGTGCAAGGAGCACTACAAGATTCTTATCGCAGTCCCAACAATAAAACTCGATTTGAGACTGAACGTGGAGTATAATACACACTCTGGGTTATCGCCTGGTACTGTTGTTGTTGCTGTTGTTTATTTTAATTACGAATATATTTTTAAATGCTAACATGGCATACAAAATGGAAATGAGAAATGCTTGCACGCACATGTCATGTCAACTAGAAACGCATAAAATTTTTATTTATTTTTTGTATTTCTGTTTTTTTTTTTTATGCGGAACACGCAAATCCAACAACAAAGAAATCAACACGAGCCGAACCAAAAAATTGAACACACGCTAACCAAAAATGCAAAAACAAAACCGAAATAATATTTATAAGACAAAAGGTACCCACAAAAATATATGTAAAAACATGGATTTAAGCGCCGTCAGATCATTTTGAAAGTCGCCGTTTGCCAAACAATGTATGAATCCCATCGCAAGTGATTACTAGTTATTATTAGGGAGAGATAGAGAGAAAGATAGGGAGAGAAAAGGAGGGTAGGCAAATCTGTGCTGGAGCTGAAACCCCCAAATCAAAGTACCGAAAAACCCAACGCTCGACTTGAATGAAAGGTGCAATTTTTATGATTTATCGCCGTTATTATTATGAAAGCCGCAAGAGCTCGAAACGAAAGCAAACCGAACCGAACTAAAGAATTTCACAGCGCTAAATTATTCAAAAACGAAATAGGAACGTGGGTCGACGCCATCGCCATCGCCATTGCCATCATCGTCATAAGGTAGCTCCGTCTGTAATTTTCTAAGTTAATGCCATCTCATTCTATTGTCTACCCTCTTGCTCTGGCACATGGCCAAAACATTGCTCAAGGCGGTGTGTAGAACAAAACATTGCAGCGTTGCTTGGAAGCCAGACCCAGATCCAGACCAAGACCCAGACCGATACCCAGGGCCAAGAACCAGGCATAGAGGGTCTTCAAGGCAGTCAACACACAAAAACAAAAACAAAAGGAAATTAAAATCCAAGTGGAAGTGGAAGTGGAAGATGGCGCGTCAAACATTAACATATGCAGCAGTTCACACGATATATTCACCCACACACTTATACACACTTATAAACACACACGCACACTCGCACACACACACACAGACACACTGGAGCACTGACAGGTGCCAAGGCATTGAACATTGACTGGCACCACTTGGAATACTTGGTCAGGATAAGGATAAGGATCTGCCCACTTTTAGTTCTGGCATTCACATTTAATCAATAAGCGTTTAAAGTAACTGTAATTGGTGTGCCTATCTCAAATCTATCGATAATTTACCCACAATTTGCGCCTAGTTGTTATCGCCGCACATTTGAATGGCCCCTAACGTCGCCCTCCCCTTTGAAATCCCCTCACAAAGCATGTTGTCGGCTCGATAAGCCAATTTAGTTGCATAGCCAACCGATCAAAACTGACCAGTTCAAGTAAATCCTCCTTCGTTCCCTTGCCACACCTCTTGCCCCACTGTTCGCACTGTGCGCCGACAGCGACAGGCAACGGCAACTTCAAATTGCAACGCCGGTGGTGCTGCCAAACGAGAAAACAACTACGAAACAAACGGCATCAATTCACAATGGGCAAATAGTGCAGAAATATTAAATATATTTTCAATACTATTTATTAATAATAAATAAAACAGAATCATGTGAATATTTAAGAATAATTTAAAACAAGGAATGCATTTTCATAAATTAATATAAGTACACTAAATAAATCATACGGATCAATTTCCACTTTAAACCGAGAAATATTAGAGGAGTTCAGGACAAGATGAAGACATATTTTAAGCTTTATAGTGCAAGCTTTTTACTTTCAATGTGCCAATTGATTATAAGTAATTATTATTATATTTAGAATGAATTGGGCTATAAATACGACAAATATTAGAGATCTTAACTATAATTCACTTCTAATTTGCAAAATTATGTAAACTTATTTTTATTAAATTTGGAATGATAGATGTCAATTAATCCGATTGACACAACAAATATAATAAAAGTGCAGGACAAGACAAAGGCTTCTTTAGAATGCCCTATGTTTGTCTGGTAATTCGCATATTATGCCCCACTGTGTGTCCTCGCCATTAGATGGATGCATGACGCATGACGGAGACTGGCTAAAGCCGGGCCAGACACCAACACACAACTGACACACACATACAGGCACACTCGCAGTCATGTGTATAGAAGCACGCAGTGCATTTGACTGACAAGCGAATGAATTAGAGAGAGCTGTGCTTGGTGCGTGAGTATGTGTATATGTGTGTGTGTGTGTATGTGGATATGGTAATGTGAATTCTACTGTATACGAGTGTATGTGAGTATCTAACTTTGGCCACTCCGGACAGGTTGAGACACACGCGTAAAAACTACACAAATTGACGGCGCAGCCGCCTCAATTGGAGGCTTAGCGGGGGCGCTGAGTTCAAGAAATAGGGAAAAGAGAGAGGAGGAAAGAGAGTCGCAGTTAGAGTAGGAGTCGGAGTCGGAATTGTAGCCGGTACCGGAGCTATAGGCCGCTAATCGGTTCGACTGCAGCCCTGGGCAGGCAGACAGTCAGGCAGTCGAAAGACTGTGCAAACTGACCAACTGCACAGATCATAGACGGCAGATAGCAGGACAAGCTATGGAGTAGAAGGAGTTGGAGAACATGGAGGAGCAGCTGATAGGAGGGAGAGGGGGCAAATGTAGATGTCCATCCGACAGTCCCAGCTGGCTTGGTTGGACGGTCGGCCACGTTCGGCCAATTCCAGCCAATTCTGCAGTCAAAGCGTTCGTATTTTGATTGATTTTAAATGATTATGGTTGACATTGATTTATGTGCGCCTCATGCATATATTGGGCCATAAGATGGCGATGGTGATGGCGATGGTGGAATCGGAGGGAGTCAAAGACGGAGTCAGAGTCAGAGAGTTTATGTTGTTGTTGGTGTTGGACCAGCAGGCGATTCTCAGAGCATGTGAAAGGTGGCCGAAGCCAGTTCAACTGATTCGCACGCACCCGAGATTCAGGACAGAGGACTTGAGACTGACTGGACAGGACAACAACATCGATACCGATTTGGCTTAGATGTGCCTTAGAAAGGGGCCTTATACTATGGATCGGCCGGAGACCTATTCAAAGCACGTTCCTGACCTAATATAAGTAAAAACGCCCACAAAATTACCACAAGCTGCGAACTTTTTTCCTTGGCTTGATTATGGGTTTCATATGGCTCATGTGTGTGCGTTTGTGTGTGTGTTTGAGTGTGATTGTGTTGGTCATCTTGCAGCAGACGGTCAGCTTTCTTTCCTCCTTTTTTTTTAGCATCTTTTTTGGCAATCGTTTTGGGCCTGTGCCACTATTGGCATTGGCAACTTTTCGCCCTCGTTCCAGTTTGCCTTTTCGATTTGATTTTAATGAATCGATTTGAACTGTGCGCTCATAAGTTCCGGGAAGCGGCTAAATTGGATTACCATGTTGGCCCTGTGATTGGTCCTGGGACAGGCAATCAGCCTGGAATGGGATTTGAACATGCAATTCATAAAGGCTGAACCCAAACAAAAATTCATTGACGACTGAATTTATGAAACATGCTGAAATGATATAATATATATGGCATATTCTTAAATATTGTATTGAAATATTACTCGATAACTATATTTTTATCTATTAACATAGATATTGTGATAATAATTAATACATACTTTTTATACAAATTACTGAAACTGTCAGGAATGTCAGCTAAAGGTTTACCTTTTTGCTGCGATAATAACCGCTCCTTATTATTCCCATGAGTCACTCAGCTGTCCATGCTGAACCCGATATATCCATAGACGGGACCAAATATGAAAGCAAAACGGCAAAACCTTGGTTGGATTGAGTCTTGAGAATTGAGAATTGCGTCATTTCATGTCAGAGTCGTGTCACAATCAAATCAAATTGAAAATCGCGAAAAACTGTAACAACTTCATTCGCAATGAGCGAGATAAATTTGACTTGAAGGTGCGTAGCTTACAAAGAAAATGTCATAAACAGCGTACTGAACCGGTCTCTCCTGGCTAACAAAATAGAGGAGCAAAAAAGCCGACAACAACGCAACAGGTTACCAATCCAAAACCAAACCAAACAATCCCATCCCATGCTCAGGCCAGAGTCCGACATTGAGGGGGTGCTGGGAGGGAGAGGAGATTCAGGGGCAAGGGGCAAGGGGGTGGCTACTGGTGGTTACTGGTACATATATCATAAATACGCATAACTCGTGCGCAAAAACGTCAGACGAAAAAGGCAAAAAATGCCACGCAACAATGCGCGGGGCAAAGCCGAAAGCCAAAAGCTGCATTAAATTCATTAGCCAGGCCCAGACTGATACTGAGACGGAGTCGAAGACGAAGACAGA
This sequence comes from Drosophila testacea, assembly GCA_035043265.1. Classification (NCBI taxonomy): domain Eukaryota; kingdom Metazoa; phylum Arthropoda; class Insecta; order Diptera; family Drosophilidae; genus Drosophila; species Drosophila testacea. The sequence goes on along the minus strand of JAWNND010000052.1, from coordinate 460,456 downwards.
GTAAGAGACAGAGACTCAGTGTCCAAGCCAGACTCTAAAAGGTGTCCCAGTGTCCACAACGAGTACTCGACTCGCACTCACACTCACTGAGCGACACACGCTTCCACGACAATGATGTCAGGCACACGAACATGCATCAACTTCAAGTGGCCAAAGGGGAAGGGTAAACAGGGAAGGGGGTCAGTTGAAGAATAGTGAAGAAGGTGGAGAGGGGGGTCACAACAATGGGTAACCTGGGAGCAATTGCAATGCCAGTGGCAGCGGCGGTGGCCTGGCATTTGGATCAGCGATTGAGTTATAACCCAGTCAGAGACCCTCTCTGTCCCTCCGATTGTCCAATCGTGCCACATGAACATGCGACATTGTTGTAAGCGATCGCACAGATCGGATCAGCACCGCAATGCTGCACCAATTCCAACTCCAATTCCAATTCCACATCCACATTGCCAATTCCAATTCCAATTCCGTGGCGGCACCTGATGAAGATGTCGAGATCAATGATCGCGGCGAGTTCATAAATTTGTTTTATGAAGTGCGAGCGACATTTGTAACGAATGCTGAACGATGCCCGATTACAGGCACGTATTCACTTTGTATTCGTAATTGTATTCATTGTGTTCAGATCTGTTTTATGATGCTGATGAATGTCATTATTCAATGTTGGGAAATTGAATGAAAATACGTGTCTCAGGTTAAGTTAAGAATCTGTTTTAATCTGTTTTTTCTTTCATCGATTACAAAGAATCTCAAAACTTCCATTAAAATTCTCATTTTACTCTTCCCAATATGCATTCCTCTTTTCACAAAATAATTGTTCATTTAATTCCTTAATCTCAGAGTTTTCCACCCGCATAAACAACATGCATCATACGTGTGTGGCAACTTTGTCAGCAACAGATTTTCAATTGCAGCACACAATTCATTAGAAAATGAACAACAACAACGAAAACATTGCAAAAATAAACTGAAAAGTCAACAAAAATGTTGCCATTAACTTTTGGCGAGGAATCGAAATCGAAACTGTTTCCAAACATTTTTGTGCACTTTGCTTTTATTTGCCCAACTCCCATATTTTTTTCTCTCTTCGACGAGACGGCGTCGTTGTGTTTGTCCCTCAACTGGTTCCACTTTTTGGACCTGGTCTCGAATGGGAAACGGAAGCAGCCCACGCTGCCGGCCATCGTCGTATCGCCCTCGGAGTGAAAATAATCGAATTACTTTCAACAGAATAATTTCTAATTGAAAAATATTGTAACTCATGTATGGGAGAGCGGACTGTGCGGCCAGAAAGGACGAGCTGCAGACAAATCCTGAATGCCAAACCCCAGTCCCTTCCCTAGTCCTAGTACCGAACTTTGCTCCTTTTTGACTTGGTTCGGTTTGGTAGGTAGCAACATTTGTATGCCACTGACATTGTTGTCATCTCGCTAAATGTTCCGGATACATTTAGATACTTCAAGAGTTAAGAATAGTCTTTAAGCTTCTCATTTAGAATATTGCTTTCTTTTTGTTTACCAATTGTATAAATGTTGCTTAAGTATGCGGGGGAATAGCTTTTGGAGTTGACGGAAAAAAGGGAAAGTGGTCGTAATTCAATTTCCTTTGGTCACGTGTTTGTGTGACGAATTTTTAAGTGCATTTCACTTGTTTACACAACTCCCCCAAAAGAGGGATGTTTAATTTTGCTCTTTCTAACCAAATGCTTTTGTTTTCTCTTTCATTATAGGTACGTTGCAAACAGTTCCCTGTGCGATCCTCTAGAGAAATGCTCTTAAAGAATTAATGTAAGTGAAGTTACTAAAAAAAGAAATTATTATTGAATTTGAGTTACATTGCGTCATTATTTAAGCGGTTGCTCATATTTTAGTCTATTGTAATCCATCTTAGTTCCCTTATATAACAATGTTACCAAAATGAAAATTATTTTCCAAGTCAATTTTAAGTAACTTCTACTACTCTTAGTTCGTTGTTTAACCACTGAAGAATACCCCATAAAGACATATAATACCTCTTCAACTCATCCGACTGGTTCTCAAGCGTAACCAATTAAACTTTTGTACACTCACAAAATTTCAAAAAACCCAACCCAAAAAAGGCCTACAAATTATTCATGAATAATTTTTCGAAATTTTTTTTTTGGGTATCCGCCTGCCGTGAGCTCCAGCAAATTGCGTTTCAACACATTTTGAAATCGAGGAAAAAAACAAAAGAATTACCTTCAAAATGGAAAACTTTAATACATAGACGCATTCGCATTTTACATTTCCATTTCCATTTCCACTTCGATTTCCACTGCGTGCGCTTTCGACTTGAGTGCGTCGCGAGTCAACAATTAACATTTTCCATTTTCCGGTTGCCAGGTTTTTGTTGTTGCCCTTGTCTTTGTTGTAGTTTCAGTCTTGGCACCTTTGTCTGCTGCCGGCAGGATATTTATGAATATTATTCAAGGTGCATGTCGCGGAAATAAAGAAAAAGTTTCCCCCATTTGCATTTGTATTACCCAACCCCCAGTGCATGTCTGCAACCCCAACTAGAAATTGAAAGCTGAACTTGTGTAATAGTCGCAGCTTCTTTGCTGTTGTGGCAGCCATTTTCCAGCCCATTCTGAAAGCAATCAATCTGAGATCTCCATACCCTAACCCTGCCACACTGTCCTTGCCACACAGGAAACACGCCATTTCGAAAAAGAATCACTCGCTGTGAGTGACAGTTCGTCAGTTTGGCTAGCTCCGGCATGATTTTAGACACTTTTCAGCCCTAATGACAGCACCAGCACAACGCACAACACACACACACACACACACACACACGCCACTCATTCGTCATTGTCCGGGGGTGTTTTCCCGGCACACGCACCCGAAAGTGTCCAAAAAACGCAGTGCTCATATCGCAAAGACAGCTCAAGGCAGCTCTGTCCTTGTATTTGAATCTGTAAATGTATCTGTGTCTGTATCTGAAATGTATCTGTATCTGCATCAGTGTCGTTTGCTGTCCAGCGTGTGTGTAGCTCGCACAATTTTTCTTGTTCTTGTTTCACCCTCCAATCGCTCGGAGAACATTTTTGGTAAAAAAAAAGCCGGAACACGTTTCTAAAATTGAAATTCTTTTTTCGGCACTCAGCAACAAGAAGAACAACAAGAACTACCAGATATGCAACAACAACATGAACACTGGCAACATGTAAGTGTAATCATGCCATGTACAGTTTTTGTATCCGTTGCTGTGTTCGCTTAGATTGGAACATGTGCGTTGCCAACACCAGGCACAGGACAACATCGCCTATCCTTCCTTGCAACCAACAACTGGCAACTGACACTCAAACCCTAACTCCAACACTGACTCCGATCCCCCTTCTCTACATATGCCGTTGCCTCTGTCGAGCCTAGCTGCGTGTCCTTTCCTGTTTGTTCCTTGGACTGTTGGACTGGGTTGTACAAAATGTCGAAATTGATATTCGTTAGAAAGAAAACATTTCAATTTTCACTTGATGTTCAAGTTGTGTCGAAGGTTGCTCGAGGCGTGTTTTTTTCCAGCCCGAACCAATTTCTATTGAAATTGAAATGCTGTAAAGAATTAGTTCATTAAACAACAACAGGTGTGATTTATAATGCTCGATAATTACGCTTAATTATCACAATTAATTTGATTAGTTCTGTTTTTAAAAGAAGTAAGAAGTTTTGGATGGATATAGATAAAAATTTGCAGAAGATTTATGATCTGATAATCATGAATTATTCATAAAAAATATACCTTAAATAAACTCCATATAATATTTTATTTATACTGTTGATCAAGAGGATTCTGGATTCAAACTTCGAAACGGCTTATGGATTAATGATTAAAATGTTATACCAAAACAACTTGAGATACGAGTACTTTACGAGTATATCTATGTATGCTTCATACAAAAGAATAAAAATAATTTTTTTGTTTACTATTCAAAACTTGAAAATCCCTAATGACAGTGACTGTTTCAGTTACAACTCATCCCAGAGGTTGTCGTGTAACAATTCAGTTGGAATCTTGTTGAAAGCCATCATTCATCTCCCACTCGAATGCAGTTCGATGTTTTTTGTCTCACAACAATTCTATTAGCGTTAATTAATATTCAGTCACTCGGTGGCAACAACAGTGAGTGGAACCACAAAACAGCAACCACGTTGCGACCAGCAGCGCGGCAGGACGAGACGTTGCTGCCACACATTGCCAGTGGCAACTCTTTGGCAATGGCAACACCCACACAGGGAGCACTTCGGGGGTAAGCCCTGATGCCTGTCTGCCCCAGTCTGTGGCAGCCGCATGATGCCTGCTGCCTGCTGCCTGCCGCCTGCTGCTTTTCCCGTTGCCTGTTGTCGTTGTCGTTGCCTGGTGATGATTACAATGATGGCCGTTGGTTTCCTTTTGCCATTGCTTATTTTCGGCTCTTGTTGCGAGCTTTTGTTTTGTGGATCTGGATCTGCCACAGACTCTCTGGATGCGGCTGTGTGGCATCAACATGGGCCTTGGCCTCGGCCTTTTCGCTTTTTGGTTGATAATTTTTTGTGTTGTATTTGTGTTCTCTTTTTTTTAGGTTTCGCTTGGCTTTTGTTTCGTCATGTGTGCATTTCATTTCATTTGATTTCCTATGGCGGTGGCAGCAACAGCGGCAGTGGCAGAGGCAGAGGCAGCGACAGCGACGCCGTTCGCCCATGTTTGTTCTTTTGACAGGCAGTCAACCCGTCGTCATTTCATTTGTTCAGCAGCGCGCACTCAGCCATGTTCAGCCCCGCTACCCACCACCACCGCACCATAGCACCACCGCACCACCCGTTAGCAGAGAGCTCCCTGGCAGAGCCAGAGACAGAGGCTGAGGCAGAGTCAGACGCAGAGCAAAACGCCGTTTCCTTTCCCTTTTCAGTTTCATTTCCCGTGTGCCTGCCTGCCTGTCAGTCTAACCAAGAGCAAGAGTGAGAGAAAGAGGGAGAGAGAGAGAAAGAGTGAGTGAGTGAAAGAGAGTGAGAGAGGGAGAGAGCGACGTCCGCTGGCCCGCTGTCCGGCCATTTTGATTTATGTGCGTTTCATTTCGTCGTTCAATACTCATATGCGGAATGTGGAATGTGTGCGGATATGGGAGTTTGGAATATCTTTCAGCCTTACCCTGCCCCAGACCCTGTCCTTGCCACAGCCCTCGCCCTTGCCTCTTGCCCCTTGCCACTGCCACAGCCCGCATTTCAGTGTACTAGTGCGAGTGCGCCCATTAGCTGTGCATGGGAGGTTCTAATTTCGAGTCTAGTGGCTGCTGCCAGGACATGCGCCACGTTACGATTTCTGATTTTCGTCTTTGTCAGCTTTGTGTGGCCAGGAGACATAGGACACGGGACAGAGACAGGGACTGGGAATAAGGGTACAAGAGTAGAAGGGACTGCCCTCGTTTCAAACTGACATTTTTGGTGCGTAAGTTGAAATTTCAATTCAACGGATTTGCCGGGAATTGTTTTTGATACGTTTGTTGGACATTGTCCTTTTGCGTTGATTTTCTACATCCATTTGACCATCTCAAATGGAGGGGATCTCCGCCGCTAATGACGCCCTGCGTCATTGTCACTTACCAGAAAGAGTAGCCAACAACAGGCATAAGAAGGGGGAGGCAAAGCGGGAGTGGGAGTGGCAGCAGAATGGAAGGGAAGTGAGTGCAATCAAGAGAATTGCCTAACCTAATGGATGTTAAATGTGCTTGAAACAGATGCCCAAATAAATTAAATTAACAGCAATGTACTCACAAAATGGTAGAATTCGAAGTTGACAACAGTTTGAAAAGTTTTAAAGTATAAAGAAAACGATTTGATAGATTATGTAGAGAAATTGGGTATTATGATATAATATATCATAGTATTAAACCTTTACTTTTTCTATGCTTTCCCAATCAATTTAATTTTCTAAAGCTATTTATTCAGTAGCTAATAATTTTAAATAATTGTATATCTAATTATTTTGGAACCATCTGCTTTGATATCTTTTCTATATTTACTAAATCAAAATCTTTCGGTTTTTCTATTTAATTAAACAAAATTCTTTATAGCATGTTTTTTCTATGGTTTCCCATTTAGTATTTACATCTAAAACAATTTTACTATCAATTGAAAATTCATTATAATAAATTTAAGGAATTATACTATATATTTTGTTAAGACCTTTTCATTTCATTCTATTTAACTAAACAAGATTAATATATGTGCAGCTGTTAATCTCAGGCTTGAAGTGAGAATTGCCTGTAATCGATTGTAGATGCCAACTGCAACAACAACTGTTGCTCTTGTTGCGTTGCAAATCCATTAAATAATGTTATCAAATTTGTGTTTTTTCTTGCTGTAGTCTCTTCTTGTTGTTGTTGTGTGCGTAGTCAAATAAAAAGCAGAATTTTAGATTTATGGCTTCACGCAATTAGCGCTTAAATGTATGCAAAGGGATATTGAAATCAGAAATTTGAAAAAAAATAAAAATAAAACGAACACAGCCCCTGGAGTTGAATCCGAGACAGGACCTTAGCATAATGAAGCCATTCGCTGACCGACCAAGCAACAACAACAACAACATGAGCAACAACAACAACAACAGCAACTGCAAGAACAACAACATCCACGACAACGACGACACTCTCGATGACTTCCACGTTTCCACGCTTTTCACTTTCAATTGTAGCTCAACTTTTTACTATTTCATGAGCTCTTTATCGCTAGCTCTCTCACTTGCACCGTCGCTGTCTCTCTCTTAACAATTGCACCGCCAGAAGCAATAAATCTTGTTGTACAAAAAAAAAAATACAACAAATATTTCGTGTTTGTTGCGTGCGCTTTTGGAGACGTCGGCGTCGACGTTGGCGTCAACGTCAGCGACGGCATATTTGTATTTCATATGCATGGCGGTAATTTTTGTGATTATGTTGTTGTTGTTGCTTAACTGGAATTCAAGTTCAGCCTGTTTCCCACCAAAAAGTATCTGAAAGGGTTTTCGGCTAAACAAACAGCAGCAGCAAATTCAGATTTCAAAGTTTCCCTCCCCAACGGACAGCAAAATATTGTATGTGTTTTAGAATTATTATATATTCACGACCACAATTATCGGCACAATATCAAAGGCGCCATGACATTACAGAAATTTTGAATTTCTATTTATTATTTATTATTTACAATTTCAATTCCGTTTCAATCTCAATTTCAATTTAAAATTTTTTGTATGTGTGTGATTATCGCTTATCAATTCCATTCCCAATAAGTTGGATATCATTTGTATTTATTAGCTTTTAATTTGCCTCAATATGCACCTAATTTACGTTTTAGTTTTATTCATTTTCATTTGCTGTCAAATGTTTTAACTGCAATTATTTCGTTATTACTTCATTTGGGCTTGGCAACATGCAGCCAACAAGTTTGTAGCGCGCGCAACATGTTAGCAACATGTTGGCAACATGCCTGCAGGCAAATGTTTCTCAACTACAATGCTCGTCATGCCGTATAGAAGCAGATATGCACTTTTTTATTTAAATAAGAACTAAAAGGTCCACTAATGGAAAACAAATTAAAATGTTCTGATAATATAATTTTGTAAGTAAAATCTATTTGGGATATATTCAGTTGTTTTTTAATGACTTTAAGAATTACTCCGGCTTATAATAATATTGACTGTGAGTATTTACAACGAGTGAGCTATTCAAAGTTTCTTAAATCTTCTTGTCCATTTTTATTATTTTGACATCGCTAATTTCCTATTTTTGGTCTTTGGCCTATACCAACTCGAGCTGTTGAAATAAATTGTTAAAAACCACATTTAAACTTCAGAGCAGTTTAAGCCAACAGCGTTCCAATTTGTTTCTATGCATATGGCCTGCAATGTGATTTGAGTTCCGTTGCCCAAAACAATGCCGCCATTTATCATTTTCTGTGTTGCCGGCTCGCTCATTCGCCAGCGCGCCAGTTTACGCTCTCAGTCGTTCGAGGGAACAGGGCAACACGTTTCGTCTGCAACATGTTGCGTGTATCCATAAGTTTGTTTGTGAATCCGAAAGATACATGTTTACGAGCATTTACGGTTAGTTGTGAATGAATGAACGTACTAAATAGACGTGTTGCCGCCGCTACTCGGGTACTCGTTTTCGCGAAATTCATTCCAAACTGACGTAAAAATATCTCGTAACGAACAAAAGAGTTGACCAAAATAACAATACAAAAACAATTCCGTATTTGTATATGTGGTTTCTTAGGAAGTCTTTCGGATTAATTTGCAAATTAAATCAGTTTAAATCTCGTTTCAATAATAAGTGACATTTCTGGCAAATAAGTATTTGTGCAACATTTTGGCGCAAAATGATGGAAAACAACGTGTGGATCCAAAAGAATAATAACTGTGCGCGAAAATGACATGGAAAATACGTAGAAAATCGTATGTGGACTGACAAGCAGCCGCTACCAAAAATATAAAATAAAATAATTCAATTTAATTGATTTTTTTTTACAATATTTGCAATAACATTGCGCTCAATTGCCTTATCAGCAGCAGCACGAACAGAACTCGCTCTCTCACTTTTCCAATCTCCCTCTCTCTCCGTGTTGTTGAGATGTCACCGGCAGTGGGACATCGACATCAACTTCATCAGCATCATCGACTCCAAATCTCAGGCAATTTTTGGCGCTGGCTCAGCAAAGAACGCCGAACTCGAGCCCGAACCTGAGAGTGAGACTGAGCCCTGAACGCAACTGATAAGCAACGTATGCTGATAAGGAAACCAGACCCAGTTCCAGACTGAGACGCGAGAGTTGCCGAATTGATTTTGACCGTGCATAATATACAATATATTTGTTGTTTATGGGTAGAAAACGCAAGTCGACCCGTCAACATCGAAATTATTTGCGTTTGCGTCTTCTCGTCCTTTCGTTTATCGTTCTGATTGCCATCGTTGTGGCGCGAGTTTTGTTCATTTTGCTTTTGTATCGTTTGCAAAATTTCAAGAAATTCAAAAAGTTCATCTCCCAATTCTACAACAACAACGATAACAACAATTCAATAACAACAACACAATCCAAAAACTCAACATCAAAACATTCGCAACGTTTTATTTGGTGATTTCTATATGTACATATTGATGTGTGTGCGCGTGTATAATATATAAATTGTGCTTAGTTATCGCTTATAAATTCACCAAAAAATTGTGATTGTCAATTTTTGTAAATATAAAAATTCAAATAAAGTAAATAAACTAAAACTACGGAATCGTTTAATTTAAGTGTAAATCTCTAATAAAGCGTCGACGTTTTTAAAAAGAAATTGTGATATTAAATATATTAAATTAGACATACGCGAGTCTTAAGAAAACACGTCGATTTGTATATACACATATATATAGCCAAGCGTATAAAAACATCAATTTATAAAAGAAAAAACAAAGATCATAAATATTTACGCACTAAAGTAAGCTGAGCAGAGTACACAAGAATATTTAAATATATATATACCTACATATATATAGAAATATACACTCTTATATATTTTGGGCACCAACTTTTTACACAACCAAGACATCAAGAAAAATAAGAAGACACGAATTATATCGAAAAGACACGAAAACAATCACAAAACTAAGGTAAATATTTTTTAAACTGTCGTGGACTACATTTTTCAATAAAAATCAAAATATTAAAGAAATATGGATACTAAATTTTATTAAATACAGTAAAAAATATTTTAAAGAAGGTTTAAAAATTAGCGAAAATATTATATTTATAATATTAGGGCTCGTATTTACTTATCCCAAAAGTAAAGGATTCAATTATAAAAGACTACAATTGATTTTATACTTTCTTCAATCTTATTAGGAATTCAAAACTTGTATATAAAAATAACTTATTTGAACTGCAACTAAAATTCAAATACTTCCTATAGCGAAATCATGTTGAAACCCAATTACTAACCATAATTTAGATTTTCTTTTTCGATACTTCCGTTCAATTCTAAATTTTGAAATTCAATAGGAATGTATTTTCTCAAGCTGTTCAATTTCTCACAGTACCAATAAATATTTTGCATAATAATCAAGAAAGATTATCTAGTATTAATTAATTAAATAAATTTGCATAAACGCGTGTCGATAACTCAAAACAATCACAACGATAGGCTACCCCTTAGATGGTTTCCCCTAGCAATAAGTTTTGCTTCATAATTATAATTGATGAGGAGAAAAGCGAGTAGCAGTTGAAGTGAAGTGAAGTGAACCGACTGATGTTATTCATGGCTAGTTGCAATTTAATTAGATCATTAAAACAGTTCATAAATCTTTTCGAAGCTGCCAGCCACAAAGCAACAAACACGTTTTATAAAACAAATTAGCTGTAATCGGTAATCACATATCGCAAAATCGTAAAACGCGAATCGCGAATCGCGAATCGCGAATCTCGGAATCGCAAATTGTAAATTGCGGGTTAAACACTTGTGTGGTTCAATAATCAAACAAGTTGTTCTAAGTAAATGGCAGCAAATGACACAAAATGAATAAACTGAATGAGTAGGCAATAGCAGATGACCAAAGAGCGAGACAGAGAAAGAGAGGAAGTAGAGAGAGAAAGAGAAAGACAGCACTTTACAAGCATATGAAATAATTAGCGCATGGAGATGAAACAATTCAAATGCTGAACAGATAAGAGAGTCAACGTATGTAGTTCCAGCACTGCATATGAATGTGAATACTCACAGTTTATTCGTACACTTGCACTCACACACATTCACTCGCTGTTGTGAATGCCATAAATCATTTCTCACTCATATTTTTAAGTTTTTCTGCTGTTGAATCTATTGAGTGCCGTTGCACATGAATATGTTTACACACAGCCAACTGACTCTGTGTATAAATTGTTCTTCTGTATATGTGTATGTATGTGCATGGTAATAATGATGTTCCACGATATGGCGTCAAGTATTTATGCAACAATAACAATTACATTAAACGCCAACTGCATTGCAAACAAACTTGAAAATTACACGTAGTTTTTTGATTAACATTGCCATTTAATCAAATTGATTTTTTAGATATAATATAATCATAGTCTACACGAAGAAATAACAAATGTAATTAAGCATTTCAGATAGAAATGTATAAGAATTTATAAGGGGAAAAATATGCAGAATTTAAATAAAAGTTACAATAACATCCTATTACATTGTCCTTTCCTCTGCTAAAATAAAGTTAATCTATAATGATGTTATCGTTCGAATATAGTTTTTTTTATCTCTTGCCTCACAATTTGCACACACATTGAGACAAACTTTTGGCCAGGTTAGAAAGAGGCATTGGTCCCGGTAATCGTTTTATCTATATAGTAAATATTATATAACAATCTCAGGCAATCATTTCAGAATTCAGAAGCTCACCCAAGGCTGGACAACAGCAACAAAAACAAACCAACAATAATAGAAAAAGCAACTGCCAACTGTTTGGCGAAACTAAACCAGGCTCACAACCTCTAGACTTGTGGTCATAAGGGAGACAGGGAGGCAGAGACGGAGAGGATTGACTACTGCAGCCCCTGGGCAAATGGACGAGTGGACAGGCGACCCAGTCAGGCAGCCTCTTTTGTTGCTGTCATAGTTGTTCTTGTTGTTACTGTTGATATTGTTGTTGCTGTTGTCTATCGGTTTCATAAGTTCTATGAATAAATTTCCATAAATGTGTTTATTTTTGCCGCCACTGTTGTTGTCGCAGTCGCAGCTGGTTGAGGTAAAACTCGCAATACACTCATGAGTGTACTCGTAACTAAACACTAAACAGTGAATACTGAGTACTGAATACTGAACACTGAGTAGCCGACGGATGCAACAACGCGGCCCATGCAAAATGCAATGCAGAAAACAATTTTCAATATAAGCATCAAGTGACTAAAATTGTTGTTGCTGTTAGGTTGTTGCTGTTGTTGAGCGTGTGTTGGAAGCGACAGTTTGACTGACATTTTTCTAGCATATCGTTTACATATTCGTTAGATTTTCCAGTCGTTGTTGTTGTTATAGTTGCTGTTGGCGTTGCTGTGGCTGTTGCTGCTGCCGTTGCTTGTTGCTGGCGTTGTTCAACATGCTGTTATATTGAATAACATACGCACTTCGGCCCAAACTGAGCTCCTGAACTGTAGCCAGAGAGACAAGTGCAACATGTCTGACAGTAGAGTGCACTGTGAGTGTGTGAGTGTATGTGAATGTACATATGTGGGTGTCCTGACTGACTCAGACTCCTATGTGACTCCTGTCACTGGCAGTTTGTCGCAGTGTGCCTGTGTCTTATTAAAAATTAATTTGCCAGACAGTCAGTGCTCAGTGTGCCCAGCTGCAAATACAGTCAACACACACACACACACACACACACACACACACACACACACACACACACACAAACACACTTTCACACACAAATGTACATCACACTAATTGCTTTATAATGAAGCTGTCATTGTCACCTGTCGCTGATAATCTCTAACAAAATATGCCGTAAATACAACACAACACTTAGAGAATGTGATGCGAATTGAGACTTGGGATGATATTGTGGTCTAGTTGAGTACTCATCTAAGTGTCTGCAGTCATTGAAGTGCTCGAAATTAAGTTACAAATTTATCAATCGATACAGATACTCGATACTCAATAAAAACTGAAGGCAATACTTTTGAATAAGGCGACGATCGATCGCAGAGTCTGATAATACAGCACAACTCGTTCAGCATTCGTGAATCCATGAATCTATTAAAACGACATGAATCCGATTCAAATTCGTATTCGTTTTTGGATTCCGATTGCGATTACGATTAATCTGCCATTAATTTCAATTTCTTTCGGAGCAAGCAATAGAAATGTCACAGCGCTTAATCAAAGCAGCTTGGGAAGATTTTGCAGCTGAGATTTGTGATTCGCCAACTAGTTCCCATTGTACCAGCTGTTTCGGCAATGGATTGGTCTGAATTCAAACTGTGTCACCTGGGTTTCGAATCGCAAAATAAACAACTCTTTGTGGAACCATTAATTAGCGGTTGATTAACCTAATGCTGGCACAATAGATTTGTCAAATTTAACTTTGGAAGATGTTTTTTGGCAGAAATAATCTGGATCAGCTTTCGCAAGATCTACAACTCCAATAGATGTCTCTGTCTGCATACCTTCAAAATTTATGCAAGCCGAACATAAAACTTATTATCAACGAGAAATAAACATTAAGCTAGACATTTATAGTTGGTTCGTCCTATTTTTGTGATCCATTTCGCATGTACGAAATTAATCTGAACAGCATTAAGTGACGACATAAGCATTAGGAATAAAAATGATGAATCCTACTACTCTAGAGAATTTCAAAGGTTAATGTTGAGTACAAGTTGGAGACTTTATTACAACTCTAAATACTGTGAGTCAAGCATTAAAATAAAGTTATTATTCGTTATCCTCTTTTCCATTAACATATCAAATTGGGACAACTTTTGAATTATCTGCTGGCCACGATTATGGCCCCTTTTTTAACCTAAGTTTAGGCTGCTTACGCGTGGCCTTTTGCCTGTTTGCTTTTTGGGTCAGTTTTGTTTAGCAACTGTCGCTGTTGTCGCGTTTATTGTGGCTGTTGTTGCAATTGTTGTTGCCGCTGGTGTTGTCATTACCATTAATGTGGTCGCTATTGTTGGCCGCGGTCTCATAAGATGCACATGGCCAATGGCAACTGGGAACATTAATGTAGGGAAAGCGAACAGGATAGGGAAAAGGGAAAGAAAAAGGAATAGGGATGGAACAATGCAAAAGGGCCAACAATAGCCAGGAAAGAAGCCACGTTAATGATGACACGCGCTAGCAACTAGACCAGGCCAAAAGCCATCCTGAAGATGGCTAAAAGATCCCAACTCCAACAAATTAACATACATGTACAAGGCGAACGCCAAGCCGCCAACGCAGAGACAACTAAGTTGGCTTATATTGTTGTTATTGTCGGTACAAATAAGGCAAGAGCACAATGTGAGCTGCCAGTGCACCTCAGCGGGGGCAAGTGGCAAGGGGCAGCTGCAGGCAGCGACTTACCGGGGGATTAAGTCAATTGCACTCGAATGTCAACCGAATGCCGACGGCAACAAGTTGCCAACTAGCAGCAAATAACTTAATTAGCCAAGAGTGCTATTGTTGCTGTTCCACTTAATGTTGTTGTTGCAGTTGCAGTTGTTGTACGAGTAGTTGCTGTTATTAATAGGTCATTAGCCAGTGGCTGTGGACAGTTGAGTCACTGGAAAGGATTAGGCGTAGGAGTTGCTTCAAGTGAATGCAATTAACAACATTTATGGGGCAGATAATAAAGTGATTTCATTTTAGGGACAGTTGCTGTTGTACTTCAAGCTTCTCTATAACAAGTCCTCCGAGGAAATATCAATGCCTAGACTTGAGCTAAACATAACGCTTAAAAGATTTTCTTTTACTTAATATTTATAGCTTATATTATCTTCATATTTTTTTATAGCTTTTAATAACTCACTTATTTTCATACTACTTATATCATACCCATACTCTCTTAATTGATTTTCTTTGTGTTAAAGTTCACCCACTTTCATGTCAGTTCCAGCCCACTTTCAATCGCCATCTTTTTTTAGATACATCTCAGTCTCTGTACAAAGCCCCTTGTTTTTCTCCCTCCCCTTGTGGCACGTTTCAAGGCTTTTGTTTTAATTCGGAATCGGCTTTTTAGTGTCGCATAATTGTCGTTTTCCTTTGAACTGCAGCGCCAGCAATTTGCTTATCGCCAGCGATCGCGATTGCCAATGGGGAGCTTGACTTGGTTCCACATGCCGTATACTTACTATATTGTTGTTGCAGTTGCTGCCGTGCATTGTTGTTGCTGGCGCTGTCTTCTTCATTGCTGTCGCACTGTCGCTCAGCCGTGAGGCTCGAGTACATTTCAATTAATTAACATTCAGCTGCACATGCGCAACGACGCTGACGACGCAGTCATCGGTAGCTTTGGCTTCAGTCTCAGTCAGAGTTTAAGACAGAGTCAGAGTCGAGTAGTGTCTCAGTCTGAGACTGTGACTCAAAAGCGGATACCGAAAATTGCTGATTGCGCCAGATAAACTCATTTACAGCGGTTAAATGCCACCGGCGGCGCATATTGCCAACACTTTCGGGCGGTCCGCTACCAAGAGACTTGGACGTGGATAGGGAATACAGACTTGGATGAGGCGGCGTCTATTGCGCATTTCAAATGAAGCTACAGAGCGACCCGAGCTTACTCGTTACTCGTTTTAGTGCACTTACAAGTTGTACGGCTATTCACATATAATTGAGATGTGCGCGTGTCGTGACACGAAGCCGCATGGCCTATCACAATTTGTTCGTATTTATTTATTTATTCATTTAACGTCAACTTGTAGAAATCGGAAAAGTTAATTAAAATTAATAAAGATTAGTAAATAATATCTTATGTAAAACAATTAAAATAAACTAAAAGTGAGTTTAATTTAAGATTCAAAACTGAAGGTATACAATAAATAATTGATCCAACATTAATTGCAAGGATTTGGAAATCGTAGAAAAACCCAATCAGATCAATAAGTATTAGTATGCGAATTAAAAATTAATTTCTTAATTGAACATAATTTTTTAGTGTACAAAAACCAACTATGCCAGCATAGTTCTACAAAGTCAGATTCATATCGTATTCTGAAAGTTTTTCTATTATACAATATTTATTTTTCCCAAAGTAAGCCACACGCGCTCATCTTTAGTTCAGAGTACTTATCTTTAGTTGTTGTTACTGCTGGCCAAGTGAAGCTTGTGATTGACAACACTGATCCGCTGATTTTTATCGCTGCACACGTTACTAACCTGGTCTCTGGCTTCAACTGTACCCATCTCCAAGCTCCTTGGCTCCATCTACAACTGGCCTCCATGTTGGCCTCATGTTCGTGTCGGACTCTGCAAATTGTCATGTTGTTTGAATTGAACGGGCTCTAGGCAGATGCCTATCGCCACGTCACGTTACAAATTTTATACCAAGCGACATTAGAAAAATTATTGTAATTAGCTTTGCAAAGTATATACAAGTCAACAAGCCGTGGCCATGTAAGCCACATATGAGGGGAAGCCCCTTAGGGGCGGAGCAATAGAGTGAGGAGCTGAGAGTTACAGGTTGGACGCAGTTGGTTGTGGCTGGCGCTTAATCCTCAGCACAAACATTCAACGGCGCCAATATCCTGCACTTACACAAACACACACAGACAATCGCATACGAGGACATATGCCAACGGCAGATTATGAAAGGCAACCCCGTGTAAAGTGTAAAGTGTAAAATGTCTTAATGATAAACAAACAGAAAGTTTGTGGCACCCAGTGACTGGTTAGGATTGTTGCAGGGGCATCAACGGAAGGGGAAAGAGGTGAACGGGAGAAGGAGTCATATTGACGGAGGGTTCTTGTTGGCAAAAGTTGCCACACATCGTTGAAATCTCACAAAATATCTATGTGCAGCAAAGCACAAAACCGTTTGAATGCCGTGTGACGCTTCGATTCTGTACACGTGGCGTATACGTACTATTTAATCGTATGAACAGTGGAACAATCTAGTTATAAAAATGTCAAAGTATAAAATATCTTATTTAAATTGGGAAGTAATTTATAGACAAAGAAGTTAACAGTTGAAATTCCAGTTATCTTCTTCACAATACACACAAAACTAAACTATTTTAAAATTATTTATTAGGGCTTGCATTTTTTTATATTTGTCAATCTAAGATCAAATCAAAGATATTTTTGGGGTAGATTATGAAATTTCTTAGTATGTTCCTTGACAAATTGAAATATTCTCTGTTCTTGTTTTTTTTTCAATATGTTTGCTTCACTGTGCGTAGTCATCGCTTGGTTGCTATTTGGAAATTTATTCACAATTCTTTATAGACGAGTGTTTTTCCCCTCTCTCATCTACCATTCGGTTACATTGAAATTGCATGTTAGCACGCAAAGGTTGTTGCTGTTGTTATACTTAGTTGTTGTCGTTGTGGTGCTGTTGGTGCTGCTGCTCCTGCTGCTGTTGTTGCCACTGTTGTTGGTGTAATGTCTTCTTATTATGCTGCGACACTGTTGCGGTTTTCCATATACCAACGTGGCCAGTGTATCTAGCAGTGGTTGGGGTGGTGCCAGGTGGGCTGGAGTACTCTGCGGTGGTGTGGTGTGGTGCCTGCTCGTTGGTTATTGGTAAATAAACGTCTAAGCGCGCAAAGAAACAAAAAAAAACACACGTATATAAATAAAATATGGTTTCGGTATCAGTGGAAGGGATCGTGTATGCGGCTAATGCTAATAACATGCAATTTCCACCAGCAACAACACGCATGCATGCCACACACACACACACACACACACATACTCATACTCATACACGCAGAGAGCTTTTCCAGCGACAGCCCGAAAAGGAAGCAGGTGAAAAGTATTCCATTTGCATGAACACCAACAGCAAACAACTTGCAACAAACTCGCCACCAACTTGCCACCAACTGGCGACGTCTCTAGCAACCCGCAGAGCCACCAGAGGCGAAGGTGTTGAAAATTAGTAACTGTCTGTATACCCAAACCACTGACCAGGCGGTGCCAGCCACCAGACAACAGCCAACAACCAACAGCCACATCTGTCGATGGGAAAGTTGAGTTATCGATTGCCTCCTTGATGGCTCAAATATGATTTAAGATAGCTGGGGAAGGAATACTATATGCATATATTTTTAGATATACTCCAACTAACTCAAGGTTCTAATTAGGGAGAGTCTTGAACCAATGAACAACCCCAAGCTCCAAATCATTTTAATCAAAATGGCATGTAAAAAAATTCTATGATTCTTAAAAGAAACTTACTAATAATAAGAAATGTATAATGTAAAAAATGTTTATTCTACTTACTATTCTTAAGTATTCAGCTTTATTGAAGATCATGCGAATTCGCTGATACTCGGCTCTATATATTAACATAATTGTTCTTTTATGACTCCCCCAATCCCCAAATTTAAAATCTGTTATTCTCTCTATTGTTTTTTCTTTCTTTCTAACTCTCTTGTATATCAATTTAATTTCATTCGCTTTGAAAACTAATCTTAAATATGCCAACAACAATTCACTTAATCATCATCTCAGCTCGCAGATCGGCTAAGAACTCAGCGCTGAAATAATTTCATTTCATTTGGATGCCAGGAAGAATATTTTTGTTAAGAGCTTGGGAAACGGACAACTTTTGTGACGACAACTTTACAACGTGAGCAAAACGAGCAGAGCAACAACAACAAGAACAACAACAACAAGAACAACTATGGACAGACACAGCCAGGGACAAACATGAATAAAATTTGCGTAAAAGTGGACAACGAGCAAATAAACAAGAGCAGTGAGAGGAAACGAAACAGAAGAGAAAGAGAGAACAAGCAAGTGTGAGAGAGAGGGAGGGAGAGAGGGACATTTGAAGTGGAGACATCGCTTGGACTTTGGGATTTTTGTAAATGTAGATGTGAATGCGAATGTGAATGTGAATGTGGATGCTTAATAAAATAATGCGACAGAAGGAACGGCAAACGACAATGGCAATGATGATGATGCTAATAATGATGATGATCGAGTGTGCATGTGTGTGTGTGCGTGTGTGTGGTGGGTAAATTTGCTTGTGTGTGGCACAGAGTGAATTAATGGCTTAATTGAAAAATTTGTTCTCACCATGAGAGTTTCTTTATGTATCGTCGCCAACGTCGCGACATTTTTACTGGACAAATTGCGGCGACTTTTCATAGAGTTGCAAGTGGCATGTGGCAACATCAACTGGTGGCAACTCTATTAATTTATAATCAACTGTTTAAATGAGTGAAGTGTCTAAATTTGGAAAGAGTACAATAGATTCAGCATCCTCCATTTATTATTATTTATACATCATTAAGTTCTTTAAGTTATCACCCGTTTGAATCATCATTATTATATTTTTAAAGTGTGATCAAAAAACTTCACTGATCGGAAAACGTTCCTTAATGGGCTGCCAACAGTCACATCCTTGAGTTTAACACCTTTTTTGCCCATTTGCAGAGTTCTCACCATGAAATTAGCATTTTTGCTGGCCATTTTAATGCATTTATTAAATGGCAAAAGGCAAACTGCAGATCGAAAAGAGAAGAAAACAAGTTTTGCCAACTGTTGCCCATCTCGGGCAAGCTGCCAGCCAAGTTGTCTTCTTGGTCAACGTCGTTCCACTGGGGCACTAATCAATTTCATATCAATTTGTAAATTTGCAATAATTACGATAATTAGCTGCGAGTATCTGACGATTCCGATGACGATGCTCTCGGTTCTCGGTTCTCCGTTCTCGAATCTCGTATCTCGACAAGGACAGAGACAGAACAGACTTGTGAAGTGGACCTGAAATGCATTCAAAGAATGCGTCGAGGTGATAATGAGATTTTCAATTCAATAAAACATCAACGAACGTTGCCAATTTTGGGTCTCCGACAACGTCCAGAAATCTCTGCATGAATATTTCATTCAATTTACACTTGGCCCGAAGACTGTTTTTTTTTTTGTTTGTTTGTTGCTGTCTTTGGCCACTGGAGGAGTTGGCCAGCCATCTCCCTATTCAGCTAATTAAGTAATTTTTTCTGCAAGTGTTGTTGTTGCTGTTAATGTTGTTGCTGTTTTTGCGCCTTGACTTTTATGGCTGCTTAATCAACACTCTGTCCAAGTTGCTGCTAACTTGATTTTGAATTGGTTAGCAGTTTCCACTTGCCAGCTAGTGGTTGCTTCTGCAGTTGACTTTTTCTTAATTGCTTCTTTCAGCCGATTAAGTGCCTTATAGCCAGGCCAATTGAGCACGGGAATTGGATGCAATCAAGCTTGAAATTGTGTAAACTGTTCTAGCTCTACGGAAACTGTGAATGACATGAAACATAAACAAAAGACAATTACTTACTTATATGTGACTATAATTGATTATAGACATTCCAGTAGAGTTTGCATTAATTAATGAGGTGGTCAGGGCTTGTATATGCCATAAAACAGACTCTGTCAAGGCTCAAAAAGATAATATAGTTTTATACATACTTATATATAAATAAATATTTTAATCAATTTATCTATAAATAATTATTTTTATTAACCATTTCCAATTGTTTCTCTCTCATTTCAGGTAAATCTTCACACCTTTTTGCAACCCATATGACATAAAGATTTTAAAACAACTCGGAAAGTAAGCAAAAAACAAAACCCATTAAAATGCAATCCGATATTGTAACTGTCCTTCCGAATACAGTAATTAAATGTGTGTGCATTCTAAACCATGAAAATGGGAAAAACCTATTGATCAGGGAAACGCACTTGCGACCAAATAAAAGCCACCCCATAAGAAACACACACACATAGAGAGTTAGATGAACGCATGAGGAAAAACTTACCCCGTGGACGGGGTTGTTTTTCCGTTCTGCGCCTGTGAAAATGAAAATGAAAATCCACCCGAGCTATGCGGTGGCTACGATTACGTTTGCTTTAATACCATTTTTAGTTTTTCATCCATATGGCCAGGAGCTGGCCAGCTGGATGGCATAGCTTATCAGGCACAGGCCGAGTGTCCAGGGTTGCCATCCGTGTCAGTTTCTTAGCTGTTGGTCAGTGTAGCTTGTTGCGTTGTTGTGTTTGGTTATTATTATCGCACACACACTCACACACACTTGGTTGAATTCTCCCGTGGGGATACAACTAAATCTCAGTATCTGTATCTAATGTGGGGACAACTCTGTGTGACCATGGCTACTGAGCGAACATATTGTATCTACAAGTAGTTGTTGTTGCTGCTGTTGCCACTGTTGCCAAAAAACCGATAGCCAAATTGCAGCTGAAATGTTTTTATCGATTAAACAGCTGCGTTTCGCTGGAGGAAGGAATTGTTAAGCGATGCTAGATTCCGCTATGGTTTGTTATTCGATTGGAGTTTCGGATTGTATAAATGAATGTAGAAGTTGGCAAGGTGATTACCAAAATTATGTGAAAAATCTAGAGCTGAATATATAAGAAAGTTGATGTAATAAATTAGAAAATACGAACAAATACTTACAATTAGAAATCTGATTACTTTCTTAAGGAAGGTTAGATGTAGAATTCCGACAAGTACGTTTATTATATTTACTAGAAAAGTAGCAATCAATCCTTACGCGTAAAAAAGGTTATATAATATGTTCTTAAAACTATTTTAATTTATATTTTTGCAAATTTTGAAGTTTTAAAACTTTAAAAAGCAGGACATTTGGACTTTTCTAAGCAGCTTTGAGAAATTATTTCTGAATTATTCTATATATTTTTCAAGTTCTGTTTAGCACGCATAGATTATAGATTAGCTACCTTTATTTTGGGTTATGGTAGGATAACAAACCTGATAATTTCCGAGCTTACTCCAGTTGTACCTTTATTCATGTACATTATATAATAAATAAATAATAATTATTCAATCTGATAAGCCGATCTCTGCATTTAGTAAGTTTACATTTAAACGACAATTTAATTTGGTTTAATTTATTTGTGGCTGCTTTTTGGGTAAATAATATAAATGCAGTTGGTTTTTAGTTCTCGGCCATTTGTAATAATTAAACTAAATGGTTCCGCAGGACGACAGAGGGTGGTGCGTTGGCCATGTGGCAAGTGGCAAGGGAGAGGCTGAGGTGAGTGAAATTTTTTTAATTAGCAGCAATGGCAATGCCAACGCCAACCGTTGCCAGGCGTCTCTTTGTGGCATTAGCTGTGGCGTCGACGTCAGTGGTGTTGCTGCGGTGTTGCAACACGTGCAGAGTCCAACGTCAAAGCCCAATCTAAGGCTAAAGCTGGAATTGAGGCGTGGCCAAGGGGCAAAGCAGTGGCGCCAGTCCCGTGTTAGCCGAGGCCTGTTGGTTAAATCCCCAATGGGACCTGAGTATTTCGGCTTTAGCTATGTTTTTGCCGTTGCTGGTTGTTGTTGCTGGTGCTGTGAATTAACCGCGCGCAGCAACAGCGAAAACTACTTTGGCAAGGTGTCAGCTGCGCATTAGGCATAGCTGCCTCTTTCCCCACATCACATTTCTGCCATGAATTCCCTGATTCCCGACGCCTGTTAATGGGCGTGTTTGTGCCGCAGGCAGCTCGTCATGTTGCCAACTAATTTCATGAAAGTTGACATAGAAGCACATGTGAAATCAGGCATACAAAGGATAAGGGGGAAGAGAGGTGGGAGGTGGGAGGTGGGTGGTGGCCACAACAATGCCCAATGGAATTGTTACAACATTTGTTGTTGTTGTTGTGTTTCATTTCGTTGTTTGTGGCGTTGACAAAATTAACATTGACGTGTGCGTTGTTGTTGCTGCTGCTGCTGCAAGTTGCCACATGTGGCATTTGGAACCGCTCGGTGCTACGTTTTTTGTGTTGGCTTTTGCCACACAGCCAACCAAATGAAATATTCACACATTTTCCATTTTATATTTTGACTTGTAGTTGTCGCTCCATGTTAACCCACCTCCTCCTCCTCCTCCTCCCTCTTTCTCTCTTCTTCCTGCCGTGTTGAAGTTTTAGGGCCGTTTGCATATGAATTTAACATTTTGTGTGTGCTTTTTGTGGGCAGCATATATAATTATCATATCATGGTACCATGTCTAGGAGGACTAAGGACTGACGGTAAGAGAATCAGTCTCTGGAGGGCAATGAGCGAGTCCTCTAAAAGGGATTTGGGGTCAGGCTCAGCCACATTAGCATAAATATAAGAGAGTGAATGGGTTGGTTAAAAGAGTGACTCTCTCGAGCACTTAATGGCAGTCAAATGGAACAGAGAAATTACTAAAGTATAGTCGTAATACTTTGACATAAGATAAGTCAGAAGAATACTTTAATCATTGGGTAAAAACTAATTTTAAATTAACATAAATAGGTTGGGGTTTCAGCTAGACTTCTAACCTTGGAAGCACTGTAAGTTTAAGTTTATTTAAAGTAATAGTCTTAACAAAGAATTTAAGCATTTCGTATGAATTCTCCTAGTAAAAATCTTTAAAAGCTAAGAAAACTTTTGAATGAATATTAATATTATATAATTTTTATGTGAATATTTTGCGAATCTATTTTAATGCCAGCCTATGTACTTTTAAAAATTCCAAAAGTTTAATTAAGTTTATATTAAAATAAAATTGACCTATTTTATAACTCTTCATAATTTCTAACACTTAAATAAATTAGATAAGATGTTCAACAGGTTTCCTTCCAAACTAAAATTGTATTTTAGGCTTGAATTCAATTGGCGCCAGCGCAATTTGTAAATTTGTGGGTCAATGCAGTAAAAATCAATTAAAAACTTGTTTAGCCGCAGTGCCAACGAAATGCGCAGATACACAGATAAAGATACAGTGATGCAAAGATACATTTATGAAGTGTGCAGCTGAATTCAGAATTAGCCAGCGCATTTACTCTGATGTTTCTATTCTTCTTTTTTTACACAATTCACTTAAGAGAACGCTTCATGATGCTAAAGATGCAGATACAGATACGTTTACAGTTTGCAGTTGCAGATACATTTTACACTGTTGCTGTTGTTGTTGTTGCAGCTGATTTCTCAGTCAAGTTCAGTTTGCAATTTGTTTTTTTATTTGTTTTTTTTTTTGGCGCGCATTTGATTTGCATTGTTGGTGTTGCTGTTGTTCGCCTTGCAAGTGTTGCTGGTGTTGCTCCCGAGGCATTTCACGCTGCGCTGCATTTTCTTTTTGTCGTTGGTTGGCAGGCAGGCGGCGGCGCCGACGCCAACGTCGACGCGGGCGCGCCCGAGACGGAGCCAACGAGCCATTGCTAGACGGAAAGACGAACTGACAGGCAGGCAGACTCACTGTGGGAAGCGGGGGCGACGGGGAATGGGGAACAGACAAAAGCCAAGTCAACTCAAGTTGTGTCACGGCAGCAACAGCAACAGCAGCAGTAACGGGAGGGGGAACGGTGACTGCGACTGTGACTGCGACTGGGGCGGTCGCGTTTTCCATTTCGTTGAAGTGGAAAATATTTTGTAAATATTTTCATGTGTTTTTCTTTTGGTTTTCTTTGATTTTTCGTTCATTTTGTGTTCGCCTGCTGCCTCCGCAGTTGTTATTTCTGTAAAGCTGTGAGTTTATTTTTTTCCTCAACCCCAACCCCAAGACCAAGATACGCCCCCGCAGCCTCCCTCCCCCTCCTCAGTTTGTTGTGTTTTGTATTTTTACAAATATTTTGTGTAATCTTTAAAGCAGACAATGATGACAGCGACGACGATGGCGGCATTTTGTGTCACATCCTGAAAAGTATTCTCTCATTTTGTTGTTGTTGTTGTAGTTGTTGTTGCCAAAGTATTTAAGCACGTGCGCACAGTGGGGCCAAATGTGATTATATGGCCACATCCCTTTCACCAACTGTATGAGAATAGATACTCTGCGTATCCAAGAGATACACGCAGTGTATCTGTGTATCTTATGCTAAAATGGACTCATATTTCGCGACAGGGCTGTTAGTCAGCAATTCAGTATTCAGTTTGGCCGGGTCCTGAAGTCACTGAGCCTGTCATGACATTCACTGGCTCTGCCTCCAGCTCCAGCTCCAGCTTTAACTCTGACTCTGGGCGACTCTTTTCGTTTTGTTTTAGCATTTTTGCAACTTGGCTTTGCTCATATTCTGAATAAGGCGACACAGAAAAGAAAAAGAAAGAAAAATGAGGAAAAAAAATTGTATATAGAACAAAAGTTTTGCTCATGGCCTGTCGCTGTCAGAGAAGTGTCAGGCGGCAAGTTGAATAGGACAGGGATAGAGACAGGAAGACAGAGAAACAGAGACAGGGTAAAGGGAAGTCAGGCAGTCAGTCGACATGCGATGGGAAATGGAAATGAAATGGTCGATGTGGCCATGAGGGGGAAATCTCAACGATTTGAATAAGTAAATAAGCATCTATATGGAGCAGAGACATTTTGTGGAAGTGGCAATTCAAGCACATGGCTGCAGATGACGATGACATTGTTAATAGAGCTAAAGATGGACATAAAAGTTGTGTGAATTATAAAATACCCTGCACTCAATGAGAGACAAGCTTTTGACCTATTATTATTATTATTAAATATTCAAAGTTATTTGAAACATAAAGATCTTATTTGCTCTTAAAGCTGTCCTACTTGCCGACAAACAAATTAATTAAAGCTGCTTAAAACTTGCTTTTTTTTCTATAGCATTGTCTGCTTTCGGCAATTGAGTTTAAAAACGATAAAATTCTTAATACATATAGCTAAAGATGGACACAATAGTTGTGTGAATTATAAAATACCCTGAGCTCAAATTAGATTAATATTGAATGTTCAAAAAAATATACTATGTACATAAAACTCTCATCTGCTTTTGAACATTTCTTAATTTCTTACAATCAATTCAATTGCGTAAAGTTTCTAAAGATCTAACCCTTTGAGCAACTTAAGGCAATTGAATTCGAAGACGTCATCGCAACGAGCTCAAATAAAATACAGATTGTTCGATAATAAATTAATTACTGACTGTTGTTAATTAAATTTAAACACACGTGTATGACAATTACGTGATGCCTTTATGACATCGCCTAAAATCGACCCATGGGCAGTAATCGCTAGACGGACTGTGAGTTCCGGATTTCCACGCTCCGATAATCGCAGTCACTAGCTGACAATTAGGCAAACGAACCGAATGACAAACGTGTCTACTTAGTTAAGGCCTAAAGACATTGGCTGTCACGTAGACAAGGTTAATTGCTCTATTTTGGTGAGCGTCTGTCCAATTTCACGGCCCGTATCTCAGGTATTCTATGAGTACCTGCGGGTCATCGAGTTCGGGGCCTTGACGGTATCTTACGCAATTCCTTTGGACTGTTTGTCTTATATTTCTTTTGGAAAAAACTATGTACAATTGCATATCTTTGGTTTTGATTCTTATGCAATGCCAACTTTCACCTTATATCCCGCTGATTCTCAGTTCTCTCAATGGGGAGTCCAAGGCAGGTCTCTAACTGTTTTTGCCAAGCTATCTCTGTTTAGTGTGTTCGTATTCCATTTCAGCTAGCAGTTCTTAAAAGTAAAACAGTTTTAAAAAGAAGTCAAATGTGAATGTTAGAGGTATTTTTCCATAAACATAGCACAAATTTTTAGGAATTATACTATAAATAACTATACTTAAAATATAAAAACAGTTTAAATAAGAGTTAAAGATCTTCAACAAAAATATTATTTGTGAAATCTAGAAAGTAGAGTTTAGTTCCAGAAATTTTGAGTTTGTACTGCATTTATGTGTCATTTAATTTAATTTCTAATTTTGATTACTATTATGAAATTTCTATATTTTGAGCAACTTTCATTTTTAGAAATTGCAAACGTATAAAATAAAAAGAAATTAAACAAATGAAGCACAAAACCGGAAATTCTTAAGCAAATTATTTTTTTCCACCAAATATCAACTCTGACCTTTTGCATAACCCGTATGTCTAACGGTAAATTGGCCAACTTGACAATTTCAACACGATTTCAGAGCAGAGCAGAGCAGACAAACAGAGCTCATTAATTTGTTGCAAACATTTAAAATGTGTTATTTATGGTTTTGCGAGTTGAATTTTATGTACCACAAAACAAGAAGAAAAAAGTAGAAAAAATTAAATTATGTTCACTTTCATCTGCGCAATAAAATGAAATTTAATTAACACTTAAAAGTTGCTCGAAACTCGAAACGAAAAACTTGCAAATTGTTGACAACATTTAAAGTAAAGTTTCTTTGTCGTTGTCTGTGGTGGTCACACAGTGGTCACTGGTCGGTGGCTCAGTGGTTTGGTGGTGCACACACGAAATTATAATTTTCACACGCAATCGTGCAACTTGGCAACTGGTTGCAAGGGGCTTTAAGCTGGTAAGGGGGAGGTACCTACTTTGAAATGGTCGCAGTTGTTGTTGCAGACTGCGAACGCACTTAACAATTCAATTGTGGAACAATAATGCAACAGTTGATGAAGAGATGGGAAGGGGGGCAAAGGGGCAGAGTACTTAAACTTGCGCTCTCATTAAAAAAAGAAAAAAGAAAAGAAAAGCGGAAAAAAACAGACGACAAGCGATTGCATTTGCACTTAACAAGAGCAGCAACAAAATGTCGATAAAGCTGCAACAGATCTGTGTGTGAGTGTGTTGTCCCATACTTCCTTGCCCCCCCTTTTGTGGCATGTCGACCCCCTTTAGCGTGCGTGAACTGCTGCTGCGTGCGTGAGTGCGTGTTTTGTCTGGCAGTGCAAATCTGGACAATGTCCGTGTCTGGCAATGCGCATGCGTGCATTGAGTTTACGCATTGCGCCTTGTAATGAAGGCATTGCTCATTACAACACTGATGGAGGAAAACAACCAGCAACGAACAACCAGCAACAACCAACAACAAGCCAGAAGCAGTGCGCTGGCCATGTTGTTGCCAATCAATTTCCAATAGGCAACGGCGCATTTTTGCCTGCCAATCAACACAGGCCCAACACAGATGAAGTCCAGTGTGGACAGTACAGACAACACATCCACTTGAAGATCTTACCCCTGGCGCGTTATCACAACAGGCAATGGGCCCAAAAGATTGATCGATCGATCGATCGATCCAACGATCGACTGACAAGTGCCATGTTGCGATGCATGATTCGATATGATCGTAAATGAAATTTATGTATTGTTTTGTCATGTGTGTTGTTGTGTGTTTGTTGTGTGTAGATTGTCAACTCTTTAGGCATAATTACAGCAATGGCTGATCGATGTTTTATGCTGTCCAGTCCAGTACAGGTACGATTCTTACGATCATTAGCAATGCAGTGCACTTTTTAATTGCACGCACTCACATATTATTGGCCAGATTCGTCTTTGGAGTCATGTCAATTGTCCTGGGAATAACTCTGATGCAGTCTACCGGCGCAAATGTGTCAATTAGATTTATTATCAGTCAGCTCTTGTTCTTCTACTCTGTCTCTGTCCCTTTCTTTCAACATATTCCCCACTGACTCTGCGCAGGTGCTTCACACTGTGCCATGTCCATTAGTGAATGCTAAATAGCGCCAATTAAATGTAAGAAATGCGTCTTGTTGTCTCTAAACTTAGTCAATGCTCCTCTTCCACCTCACTCTCCCTCTCTCTCTTTCTGTTCCTACTCCCTTCTCCTCTCCCTTCTTTGTCAATAACCAATTTCCAATTCAAATGCAAAACTTTATTTATGAACCGGCAATCGTCAAGCGGCTGACATTTTTATTATCAGCGGCCAGAACGCGCGCCCAAAAACTCCAGAGCGAAGCCAGCTGTTGGCCACGTTAACTGCCATTCGGCAGACGTTTCCCTTTTTCCCCCTGTCCATTCCCAATTCCCCCACCCTTCTTCTGGTCTGTACCTTCATTGATAGCCGGACTAGCCAAGCGTTGCCGCACTGCCGCGTTGACAAGCTCAATTTCCAATCGCAATAAAACGCAGCACTCGAAAAAAGATAAATGTGAGAAAAATGCAGGCCTTGCTGCGTCCAGTTCCCCTCTCTCTCT
This sequence comes from Drosophila testacea, assembly GCA_035043265.1. Lineage (NCBI taxonomy): Eukaryota > Metazoa > Arthropoda > Insecta > Diptera > Drosophilidae > Drosophila > Drosophila testacea. The sequence continues at coordinate 431,904 of JAWNND010000052.1, read as the reverse complement.
CTCTCTGTCTCTCTCTCTCCCTCTCTCTCTGAAGAGTCTCTGCCTCTTCCGTCTTCTTCACCACTTGCCTCTTACGTTATTCGTCTTTATGCAACACCGTCTCTAAATCGCGTGGGCTTATCCTCAGCACCAGGCCAAGTCAGTTCAGGCCGGGCCAGGCCAAACCAGACCAGGCCAGGCTAAGAGAAGAACCTGCGTTTCGTCGACCGCTTCAAGTGCTGAAATTTATAGTGGTAATAAAATTTTATTTGCTCCTTTAGTTGATGGCACAATAAACTCTTCTGGCATTCGCCCTGAGCAAGTGCTTCAACTTACCAGCTTATTTATTTCTTGTTCTCTCGCTTTTCTCTGTTTTGTTTTTTATGTCTTTTATTTAACTACTTACTACATGTTTTTCTTCGAGTATTTTGGGTAATATTTCAAGGTCATTTGTTTAGCGGTTTGTAAGAGTTAAGATGGGAATATTAATGAATTTAAATGCCTGTTAATTTCTGAGGACTTTTTATGCAAGGGTGATGAGTCTTTTGTTCTATGGGGTAGTACAATATGTTGAAAAAAACCTATGGAAAGTTTTCATTATATTTGCCGAGATTATATTTATATACTGTGTTAAAAAAGTAGAATATACAAGTATAAGAGTCTAAAAGCAGTTCAGTATTTTGAAGATGTTTTCCAGCTTATAACTTATTGTTTGGAATAGAAGTATAAATGTAGTTATAGAATTCGTAATAAATCTTTAGCTAAAAATCAAATTCGAAATTTGTTGACTTCAGTTATAAAGTTTAAAATATTTTGGAATTACTGATAACTATATGAAATTATTATGCGTTAATTTTATATATGTATGTATGTAGTTATATGTACGTAATACATTTTTTAGTTGTACGCTGACTTTTAAATTTAAAATTGCATTGCTTTGGTTTTTACTTTCATAATAAACTTTTAAATATTTTTAATTATCTAGCTGGGAGAATTTTTCTAACGCTCTTCTTAGTTTAGTTGGACCAATTAGTTGTTATTAAAATAAAATGCAAATTAGTAATTTAAGCAGCCGAGCAGAACATTTTCAACTGAAGGCTTGAGGGAATATTCTTAGTTCATTCTCTTTGTTTCCCTTCCCTTCTCTTGTCTTCTTAACTAAGAGATAACTCGCGTTAACTACCTTTTGTAAGTTTACCGTTGCCTTGGCTCACAGCGACTCTCTGATGATGCCGACAACAACAACAACTACATCATACTATAGCAAAGGCAAATGTATAAAGAAGAAGAAGCAAAGCAACGCAGAATCGACGCCGACGTCGACGCCAACACCGACGCAATCGTAAATCAAAATGGCTGCAGTTGATGGCTGAAGAATGAAATCATTCATTTTCATTTTCATTCCATCAGAAAACAGCGCATGCGTGTGAGTGTGTGCGAATGAAACTTGCATGTGTGTGTGTGTAACTGTGTTGATGTGTGTGCTGATTAACTGCAATGTTGAGCTCTTCTTATTGTTGTTGTTGTTGTTGTTTGTCGCTTTTGATGGATTGGCTGCCATTTCTATAGTGTTCCTCTTGTTGTTGTTGTTGTTGTTGATGCATGCGCAGCTCTCAAATTAGCTGTTGGTGGAGGGGGACGGGCAACTGTCGTTGTCGTTGACGACTTAAACAGGTAACGGGACTGCCCATATGCCATGCGCATTCCCGTTTATACACACATGAGCGTGAGTGCATGTGTGTGTGTGTGAAAGTGGGCTGGGCTTGAAACTATGGTTGCTGTCTTAGCTAATTGCACGAGCATTTGCACAGTGGTGTGTGACTTGTGAAAATGCATGCATGCTGGCTTAAAGCAGTCAAGCATTCGTAAAATTAATACATCCGAAAAAAAAAAATTATATTATAAAAACTGTCCTATACAGGGAGATTTTTAATGTTGAGAGGGTCACCATAGAGAAGTGTTGTATGCACTTAATATAGCTAAATTTGAAAACATCATAAATTTTTCACCGTTGAATAGAATTACATACTTTTCCAAATTATAATGCTAATATAAATCGTATACATAAATTAACAAATCAGATATTAAAGACAAGTAATTTTTGGTGTTCCTAAAATCAACAAGCAGGCAGTTATTTTACTTGTTGAAATACTTATAAAATAACATAAGAATTTTTTCTATTGAGAGTATCTGCTAGTCGAGGTATTTGTTTTTTAATAAATAAGAGTAATATATTTCCTTATTAAGTAAGTAAACTTTATAGTTTAAATGGTTTGCTTAAATCTAATCTTATTTATTGTTTAATTAAACAAAAATCTGTCTTTAATTTACAATTACGCTTTGTCCGCTTTTGCTTCACTTCCAAAATAAAGTGACAGATGGCGCCAGCTGTCAGTCATAGCGAAAGCGACGTCGATATGTAGTTCTAAAAAGCTGCGCTGTAAGCAAATATGCCACAAAAAAAGCAAATAGATGGCGTGATACCGGGAAGAGTCAAATCAGCCATTAATGCACTAAGCCTAAAAGTATGCACCAAAAAAGTAAAAAAAAAACAGTTTGGCGCCACGTTTAAAAAAACTTGCTTTCTTTTAACATTTCAATAAAATTGGAAATTAGATAAATTCAGATTAATATAATTAAAATGAAAATAAATAACTACTTAACAATAATAATTATAATTATTAAAGGAGTCGTATATGATTTTTCCTCGACTGCAAGTCTTTTATTGCAAATCAAATTTTAGCATTTGTTCGCTTGAATAAATCACATCAGACTAACATAAATCATAAAGTAAACACACACAACAATAAGTGGCATGGCACAAATAACAACAACAACAACAACAACAACAACAACAACAACAACAATGAAAGCAACAACACAAAACACACATCAGACATTATTATCATCTCGCTTGTGCTTGAGTGAGTTTCTTTACACCCCCCTTTGGACCCCCCATTGCGTCCAAGGTCCAACCGCCATGGCCAAGGCTGCTGTCTCGTCTGCAGTTTCCCTCCCTTTCTCCACCCCTTCACACTCCCACTCCAGCACATGTCTGATAACCACCTACATATCGTATACTCGTTTATGGGCATCTCTATAGGCAGAGCGAGCCACCGATTTTACCCGCATCCGTTTCAATGTTGGTTAAGAGAGATGGGAGGGAGGAGAAAGTTGGGGATGGGGTTTTTGGCCTTTTGGCCCGGCTCAGCTTCCTTCCGCCAGGCATTGTCCTTTCGCACCGAGACCGTGCTCCCGTCCATCGTCAGCGGGAAATGTGTAATTGAAAGGGAAGCTTTGGCTTTGGCGGCGCAAGAAATTATTTCGTTAACAAAAGCGAAATAACGGAGGGAAGGAAAGCAGGAGAATGCCATACACACACACAGAGACAATACAAATACATTTGCCTGGGGAATGCCAAAAGGAAAAGTCGGGAGAAAAGGCGGAAAAATATGCAAGCAGCGCTTGTCGCCGAAATATTTTAAAGTTTCACGTTTTCCTCTCTCTCTCTCTCTATCTCTCTTTTATGCTTTTTGGCCATTTTGCAAAGTTGCAAAAGTTTCATTTCCGACAACAAGTTACCGTTAGTTAGTTTTTCGGCAGCGTTGTCACCACCAAAACAGAACAAACAGAGATGGAGAGTCAGCAAGAGAAACAGAGAGAGAGAGAGGAGATGCATGCATACTACTTATATGCATGGCATGTAACGTGTGTCTCTGTCTGTCTCTCTGTATGTGTGTGTGCGCTTGTCTCTGTCTGTCTACATTGTTCGAGTTTTGATTTATGAGGTCAGAGACTCGTGATAATGAGCCAGGAAATTAAATCACTTTGACCGGAAGGATGTCAGGTCAAAAGGGGATAACACAATTGATTTCATATTCATAAATTCAACGAATGTTGTCAGCTTGTCAGCCAGCCAATGAATGACATTACTGTTACAATGCAAAATAGCATATACATATAGTAAAAATAATAAGAAAATGTCATACAATTAAAAACAAAAACATTACAATATTACCTTCAGAGATCTATAAACTTATTTATAAATAGTCTCTCATATTGATTTAAAATATTTGAATTTTAGGAAATTTTATTTGTTATTCAGATTAACAGCATTGCTCTAAATGTTGTTGCAGTGTTACATCTTCAGATTTAAATAAAAAAAGCTATTGGAATATTTATGAAATATTACCCAATTTAATACAGTTCAATAATTGATTTTTCCTCATCTTGCCGACAACCTTACGGTCTATATAAAGTTTCCGATAAGGCTATCCGACAAGATTTGAAAACAGCTCTAAGAGCATTGAGTGTTCCTCCTTCTCTCTCACTTCCTCTTTCACTCTCTCCCTCTCTCACTGTAATTTCTTATATCCCCAATATGATTTCGATAATTTTAAGAAATTGTCAAAGCGTAGCATAAACAATTTATCAGAAGAGTCTTGCCTCAGATCGTGTAGCACATGTTTTAAAGCACATGCGCCGCAAGCTTTGAAGCCCATTTCCAAATACAACTTTGAACCGAAAAGAACAAGAAATATTTAACTAAAACAATGAAATTTATTTATTTATTTGCAGAGTTTCAAAATCAAAATTGAAAAATACCAATTAGAGGTTAAGGCTACTTAAGGATTTAGACAACAATAACAACAACAAATATATATATATAACTACAACAGCAACGGAATTTCTACCAAACGGAGGAACAGCAAAAAACGGAAATCATTTTATACCTCACACACACCCACGCATAACCCCACACACAAACACACACACACAAATCTAGAGATTAAGGCGCAACTGTACATTGTACTTAAGTGTTCAAAGGATATTTAGGTAAGTTTTTTTTTGTTTTGGGATTAACAATGATAATAATGATAACTGAACCATTTGCAGTTTACTTTGTATATAGGAAAGTAGCTAAAAGCACAAGGAGTCGAGTCACAGTCACTAGCAACTAAGTCAAAGTCAGAGTTACAACAACACACACACACACAACAACAACAACCACAACAAAATGACGATGAGTACAAATAATTGCGAAAGCATGACGTCATATTTCACAAACTCGTATATGGGAGCGGATATGCACCATGGCCACTATCCGGGGAACGGCGTCACCGATCTCGATGCACAGCAGATGCATCATTATAGCCAGAATCCAAATCAGCAGGGCAACATGCCCTACCCGCGCTTCCCGCCCTACGATCGCATGCCCTACTACAATGGCCAGGGTATGGACCAGCAGCAGCAGCAACATCAGGGTTATTCCCGTCCCGACAGCCCCTCCAGCCAGGTGGGCGGTGTGATGCCCCAGGCGCAGACAAACGGTGGTCAGTTGGTGGCAGTTGCACAGCAGCAACAACAACAGCAGCAGCAACAGTCACAACAGCAACAGACACAAGTACAGCAGGCGCAACAAGCGGCGCAGCATCAGCAACAACAACATCCTCAGGTGACGCAACAGGTGACACATCCGCAGCAACAACAACAGCAGCCCGTCGTCTATGCCAGTTGCAAGCTGCAGGCAGCAGTCGGCCTGGGTCTAGTGCAAGAGGGAGGCTCCCCGCCCCTGGTCGATCAGATGGGCGGACATCACATGAACGCACAGATGACGCTGCCCCATCACATGGGTCATCCGCAGGCACAGGTAAGAGATAGCCCATTAACTAATAGGTATATAAGATCTGGTTGCTGCTTGACATCCTTTAACCCCGCTTATAACATTCTAAACGCTTCCATCTCTCTCTTCCTTGCGCTTTCCAGTTGGGTTACACTGACGTTGGCGTTCCCGATGTAACAGAGGTAAGCACCCCGCTCTAATCCTTAAGCTTATCATTTTTTTTGGTTCCATTTTATGGTGATGGTTATCCATAATTTCTATAAAGATTTCTCATGGCGATCTTTCGCAGGTGCATCAGAACCACCACAATATGGGCATGTACGGACAACAGCAGACGGGTGTGCCACCAGTGGTGGCGCCACCGCAGGCAATGATGCATCCGGGAGCTGGACAGGGTCCCCCGCAGATGCATCAAGGACATCCTGGACAGCATACACCGCCATCCCAAAATCCGAGTTCGCAATCTTCAGGGATGCCGTCTCCACTGTATCCCTGGATGCGAAGTCAGTTTGGTAAGTGTCAAGGAAAGTGATCGACAATTCCACGAAACGTATTAAGTGGAATTTTTCTTCTTCTTATAGTAGTGGGTTGCTGTAGTTAGTCAATGATTGTAGTTTTAAACTAGTCGTAGTTTTGCATACCGAAAACAACATAACAACAACAACAACAACTGAAATTATCTATAATTAACACTGGGTAACTGAAATTATATTCACGCATTTCAAAATTATATTAATCAGAGTTGGTATTGTTTAGAAAAAGCTTTTCTTTTAAATCAAACAAAGTCGTTTTGTCTTCTTAAGTCATCGTTGATCTCTTCGTTAACTTATTAGCACTGCTTGCTGCAGTAGCTACGTCTACTCTCTACTGCTTTATTGACGAGCGAATTAAACTGCTTGATGTTTCGTTAAGTTGCACTGCTTAATGCGTTGTGTACGCGCGTTGAATTCAAATGGAATTGAGAAAAGACCTGAAATCAATTGAAAATGTTTAAACTAATATAATTTAATTAAAAGTTGTAAACAGAAAACCTTTAATGGATGGTAGGATACCAAATTTATTCTGTTGAGTCTCAAACAACTAAAAATAAACCAAATTTAAACATTTCTGCACTGTTTAGAGGACTTTAAGCAGAATAGAACACACAAAAATGTCAACCCTAAACCTACTGTATTTGATTACTAATAATAAAAAGTCAGGTAAAAGTTGTTTTTTAATACATATTGTTGTGAAACCAATCTCGACAAATTGCCAAATGATTTTTAATGCAGATTTATTCTTAAATCAATTTAACTTAGTTGCAATATTTGCATTTGCAATATACGATTTAACGACTTACAAAAATGCTAAAAGAAAAATTAGCTGACCTTGACACGTCTGGGTAATTTCACTTTATTGCCTTGGCCAATCGGTCACATTAAGCGTAATCCATCTGCAATGAGGACAAAAACGTCGTCCAATATACCTGACACTTTGCCAAATTTGCAAATTTCCCAAAACGAAATCGATGAATGCACAGGACAACGCAGAAGGATGTGACAAGATGTCATGCAGTGAGAAAGAGGTCGAAAGAGGTACCAAAAAGAGACTTTGACTCTGACTTGAACATTCACAGAAGGCGGTCTGTTAAATAATGCAAATTGACAATAGTTTTGTTTTTCAAAACGAAAGCGAAATGGTTGCAAAATCAGAGCGTATCTAATCCAATGACAATTTCTCTAAAAGGCTCGTCTTCTAACAGGATCAGGATTCACTTTATTGGGATCGGTGTAGGTAGTTGACCAGAAGGATGCGTGAGAGTTGCATAAATGGAATTTTCTTAGCAAATATAGAATTTGCTTTCCCTTTTTAATTCTAGTGAAAGTAAGGGAAGTACACGCAGTTTCCTTATCCTGCCTCATTACCAAATGGCCTGCGAGTTGTTTTGCCCACATCGAGGCTCAGTCATAGCTTTTTTTCTTCCACTTTTGCCTTCTGCCTTTTCTTTTCTTGTATTTTTGTTGTTATTTTTTTGCCAACGCCAGATTGAGATGTAAAGCAGAATTGATGAGCGCCATTAGTTACACGTTATGTGCAATGGATGCCATCAATTTATTAATCTCCAGAACACGCCGCGGCCGCACTTCATTCATGGGCCCGACCTGGCCGGACTTGAAGCCGGCCAAAGCGTCGTCTTAATCCCTCCCTTCCTCTGCTCCACTCGCCCATTCCAGAGCTGCTCCTGCGCCTACAACAGAAAAAAGAAGTAATTCTGCTAAGGCAACCAACGCTGCGGTGACACGAAGTTTTTCTTTTTTTATATATTTTTTATCAAAGAAATAAAGGAGCGACACTGCAAAACAGAGACAACAGAGACCCAAGATCTGAGACCCCTGAGAGTCAGAGTCAGAGTCTGAGTCTGAGTTAACTGGTGTCTCCCGCGGAGGGTGCGGCATGTGGACCCGTGGTTAGCCATAGACTTGGACTCTGATTCGGACTACGACTTGGAGCACTTTGTGACTCTGTGGGTCTGTGGCACAACATGATCTCGAGCTTAAGTTACGATGATTAAATACATACGAGTTTATTTTTGCTTAGGTTTTGCATTCCGATTTTTTACTCTTGTGGTGCAACCAATAAAAATAGCAGACACAGTGGGTCGAAAATTAAAAATTACTTTACTTTAGCCACATCCATTGACAACTTAATCGAATTTTGTTCAATTAGAAAAATCAGCACAAAATATAAAACTATTCGCCGGCAGCTGAAATGAAATAATTATATATGTTATTGCATTTTAACAAATGGAGTAAATGGAAGTGTTATAGTTGATTTTTATTGATCTGCAATTGGAATAATTAACTTTACTTCGATCTATTTAGTTCAGAAATTGAACAGGTACAAAATCTAAACGACAACGTTTCTCATAGAGGCATAACATGAATGATATTTATATTTTTTTAAATTTAAATAAGTGGTGAGCAATTTCTCAGATATTATTTTGTTTTAAACACTCTGATGCAATTTAAACAGTGATTGTTGCTTAACGTTGTCCTAATAGCAAAGTCCTGGAATAAGATAAATATACATATATTCTTCAATCATTTTCGTATTTGAATAACTCAGATACTCTTGAATAACAAATCTCTTTACTTTCCACTGTGTTTTGCTTAGTAACTACTTAACGCCTTGTCATATTTCACGCGGGCATTAGGCAAATGACTAAAGAGTGCCGATCGTGACTGGCGTCCTGGCGAAGATCCCGATTCTGGACTGTAGAAGGAACATTGTCGCTGCCACAAAGCGCACTTTCAATTAAGTTGTAACTCATGAGCACAAAAAAGAAAGACATAATAACATGCAGCAGGAAAGGGCACAGTCAGCATCCCAAGTTCAAGTCCAACTCCAAGACCAAGTGCAACTCTTCGAGGCAGTTGCCTTGTGGTGGAGCCTTTGGCAGTCGCCTAGTTCTGGGTCTGTTAATGTTGTTTTGATGCTGTATTGGTGTTGGCAAAGTTTTCAGTTGGTTTTTGATAATTTGCTCATAAGCAGCAAAAACTTGCGGCCTTTTGGCTGCCATTTACCTCCTCATCCTTTATCCTGCCGTTGCTGTTGCCATTTCTGTTGCCTTTGTCGCTCGGCGTTGGGTCATAAATTTAAGCGACAGTCAACAAATTCTTGCAACAAGTGTCTGTTTGCTGCTGCTGCTGCTGCTCTTGGTCAGAACTGAACCCAAGGAGCATCCTGTATTTGGGTTTTCTCTATCTACTTACTTGGAAGTGTGTATGAAACGAAAGAGTTTTATTTTTGACCTTGTTGCGCCTCGATGTTTATCTAAATGTGGGTAAGTTTCCAGAGCTCAAGCATTTCTGAGCTGAGATTTTTATGTTGTTGCTTAAAATTGGCAACAAAAGTAAGCCACAGAATGTTCTGACTGTAATGTAAGAATAATAAGGTGCCAATTACTTGTGTAGATAAATGAACAGAAAAAGAGAAAACTAGAGGGAGATTTGATGTTACGGATAGAATTGATATCACATTCTGTACTATAAAGATGGTTGATTTTCTTCAATTCATTGTAAATGTTGTCCCTCAATTAAAATAATCCCTTGTACAGAATGAAAATTCCGGTAGAATTTTAAAATAATCCTACTCTATCAGCTGCGGCTTACAATAAAATTGCAAGTAGTTTAAGTTAGCTAAAGTTTGGTAAGCCTGCATCATTCATTGAATGGGTAAATTGTATTCGAATAAGCGGTAACTGCCCATCTATTTATCGAATATTTATTCTGGAAAACAACTCAAATCGAATTGGTAGACGAGAGAAGTTCTATATATCTCATCTCTTTTGGCTCGTTTGAGACGTGTTGGTGTGGCAAACAACTTTTCAATTCTTTCGAGTATGAAAAGTGCACTTCATTGTGCGCATTATGTGCGACAGCTACCAATCCCCTTCAACCTTAAACACATCCTCCTGTCCTTGGACCCGCGTCAGTGTCAGAGGGCGAAGCACAATGAAAAGAAAGAACTTCTCGCCAAAAAGTTGCACATTGAACGTTGCCCGTTGTCTGCTGCAAAAGTTTTTTACGGCTCTATGGCTGCTCCGTAAAACGTTGATCCCCAGCCATCATCCGTTGGCAGAATGCCCCGCTCCCCCGCCCTACACTCAGCTTCCCTCTTCTTTTCCCCCTTACTGACACTTGGCGCTGGCTTTGGAAAGTTTGCCACGTCGCTTGCCCCGCGACTTTGTTGTCTGTTGGCGCTGCACTTAATGTGCCTTGGACAAGTCCTGGTCGAAGTGGTGTGGAGAGGAGAGCAGAGGAGAGAAGGGGTCCTGGAGGATGTGCTCGTGCTGGAGTTTTGCTAACTTGAGGATTTGCGCGCAAACTACTTTTCGATGGCAGCCCGAGACATTTGAGACAACAACTACTTAGGCAGACGATTGCCATGGCTTAGTTTTGTTGCCAACAACGTCCATTGGAGATGTGGCACTGTGTTGACGCAGCCACCAGTATCTGTATTTGTATCTGCCACCTTCCTTGGCGGAGCAATTTAAGCGTGCGGATCAAAAGATAATTTGCCAAATGCGTGAAGATTTTTTCAAAATAAAAAACTGAAACCACAGCCTGCAACATCACCACCACCACCTCATCAACCACTCACTGGCAGCTGCTGGCCAATGTGACACGGCCTGTCAAAATGAAAGCGACAACGACAACTGAGCGTCGAGTGGACAGCAACAACATCAACAACAGCAACAACAACAAAGCAAGAAAAAACCAAAAAAAATGACACAGGAACTTTTGGGATTTCCATGTGCGGCAAAAAGTTTAATAAAGCGCAGCAAATGCGAAAAGGAAATTTCGCTTTTATTTTTCTCCGTTGTTTACCCCGCTGTCCCCCCTCTCAGGTCCCATGTCACTTCAGTGGCCAGCATAACGCAGAGAAGTCCAAAAAATAATGGCAACAGCTCGCCAAAGGTCCTCGGGGTATTGCCCTAAGGCATCCACAACAACAACAACAACAATAACAACAACAATACTTGCCTCAAATTGTGGGTGTTGTATTGTTGTTATTCTTTTCTTTTGCCTTTGCCATTCATTTCGCTCAATCGCAGCGCTGTTTTTGGATTTCGCTTCGTTTTTTTCTGTTTTTTTGTTTTTTGGTTTTATTGCGTTTTGTTTTTATTTTGGGATTTGGCCAACCTTTTTGACAAATTACGAATATTATTCATGCAGCAATGAAGTGAGGAAGCTCTCTCGTGGTTCTGTCCAACAACATGCCCCAACTGTCCAGATCCCCAGCTGGATTCCCAATGCCTCATAGCCATGCTCGTTTCTTTAATCAAAACTTTTGTTTAGTAACATAACATTACCGCAAATAGTTTTGGCAATTGTTAAAAACACTCGAAATGCTAAAAATAAAATTAATCAATTCTCATAATTAATAATATATTTGATACAAGTGTATATTTAAAATAATATTGAGCCAATATTATTGACAGTTAACTAAAAAATTAATAACGTTTTTTTTACTTTAACTAACGACAAAACTAGAAGCTCTTTTTACAACAGAAAAAAGCTTATGTTTTACAATGGAAATGGAATATAATTAATAGTCATTATTGAATTCCCTATAATAAACTTAACTAAATTTTTCTAAACGGATAAATCTAAATAGCTCATTGAAGCTCAAATTCATTTAAATTAATTAGAGAAAAAAATACACTGAAATGTATGTAAAAAAGTCAGTGTTTTATTAAGTAAAAAAATCATATTAATTTGTGCAAACTATTAAATTTCTAATAAACAGTCTAGAAATCATTTTAGAATTAATTAGATTCAATAAATAAATCGGTTTTTTTTACCAAGTCAAGTTGGATGTTTCCCATCACACTTTGATACACATTTTAAAAAGCAAAAGCTCAGGATACAATCTGAGTCGTGGCAGTTGTGGGTTGATCGGCGGCGTCGTCATCAGTGTCAGGCCACATGTCTCATGATTTCGCTGGTTTCAATGGCCGCCAGCACCGCCTGCCATGATGAAACAGGCGCTCAGCTCGCATCCCGCTTGACCAACAGAAAGACAGAGACAGCAAAAGAGAGATAGAGAGAGAGAGAGAGGGCAACCGAAAGATTGTTTGAATTTTGGTCTGACTAGGGATATATGATGTGCCCGACTGCCTGACTGCCTGGCTGTCTGTCTGTCTGTCTGGTTGCCTGCCTGTCCGCCCCCGGGTTCGCTCTCTCTCTAGCTGGTTGGTATCCGTTCCCGTCTCGCATAGCATGTTTTAGTCAGCTGTCAAATATTTTGACATGGGTAGCCATGGCCAGCCATGCAGCCAGCGAATGCTTGAATCTGAATTCGAATACATTCAAAATGGGGAACATAGAAAAACTCACGAACTAAACAAGTGAGCATAGCTAAAAGCTGAAGACCTAACTAACACATACCCTGCACTTAAATAAGTATCAAAAAAAATCTAGCCAGATGAGGACCAACTTTAAAAATATTATTCTGCAATTATTTTAAAAGTATGTTCGTTGGAAGAGATCCAAACACTATTCCTATTTAGCTTCAACCGGACAGCCTAACTAGCAAAAACTACTACACTATAAAAAATTAAAGCCAGATAAACAGCTGAATTTGAATACATTCAAAATAAGGAATATAGACTAGCATACGAGTTATACGAGCAGGCCTAACTAACAGATACTCTTTACTCAATTTTAATAAAAAATTAAACCCGGCCACGAAATATATTATTCTGTAATAATAATAGTACGTTGTTTGGAAGAGTTCTAAATACAATACCTGTATACCCCACTCGCGCAGGGTATACTCGCATTCAGAATTGAGTTGAACTGCATAGTTATTTTCTGTTGTGCCTTTGTTTAAACGATAGCTAAGTAAAGTTTAAAGCCCCCTTTACCCTTTCTACTTCCCTTTCCACCTCCACTGCACATGTGCTAGCGTCTCTAATGAACGCATTCATAAGGCAGGTTCTATACCATCCCAACTCAGTTTCCTTTTGCTGTCCTTTATGCGCATTTTAGATGTGTGTGTGTGTGTGTGTGTGTGTGTAGGTATGTGAGTATGTGTTTTGTTGCTTTTTTATTTCTGTCAACTTTTGTCGATTTTTAACCCTCTTAAGTGCTTAACAAGTCCCAAATTAAAAAGTCGCTGCGTCTCCTGAGATTCTGGTCAGCAAAAGGGAAAAACGAAATTAAAAATGTTATAAATGTGCTGCTGGTCAATGGTAATTTTTAATTGTAGCCGCTACCTCTGACAGGGTTTTTTTTTTAATACCCTCTAATTGTAAAATGTTAAGATAGGGTTTCGACACTATAAAGTCCTGACATTTTCTTATCCTTAGCCAATGTCTTTCCATCTACTTCCTTTCCTCCTTGCCAATTCTTATAAAATTAAAAATCCAAGATCTAGATCTACTTTATATAATGGTACACATATTATATACATATCGTATGTATTTTCCTACTGTCTTTATTTTCCAAAAATATCCAAACAAAGACTCTCTTGAGAGGTACAAGGTATTTGCTAGGCGATACAGAGACTTCTCTTAATTTTTTTGTTTAATTAAAATTGAAGAAACTGCAGCCTGAAAATAAATTAAAAACCCACCTATTCAGTCATCAAATATCGCTGTGGATAAACCTTCCAATTTGACTTGTTTCAGGAGTGTGGAAATCAAAAAGTTTTCCCGAGTAGCAGCAGCTGGAAAATGTTCAAAATGCTTAAATGTAATGAAAACTTTGGACCTTTCAGACCTTTAAGACTTGTACTAAATGGCTAGTATGTATGTCGGCAAGTGTTGCCGTTCCCACCGCTAGAGGGCGCAATGTTTACCGTTTATTTAGCACAAAGTCATTGACTGACTTGGCAGTTTTAGTAGCCGGAGAACGGATGACATCACAGCCAACTTAAATGCCACACACGCGGTATTCTTGACTCTCTTGCTCCCTCTTTCTTTCCCTCTCTTTCTCTCTCAGGCAAAAATTTATCAACTCGAGGGCATAAATAATAATAATTTGCCAGCATTTGTTGCAGCGGCGCGCGTTTGTCTGTAATTTCCGCAATTAAAAAAACATTTACTCGCATTTGATGTGTGCTTTTTACATTTTTTTTATACATTTTTAGTTTATTTTTTTACATTTTTACTTATTTTATTTTATTTATGTTTTTGCCATGACATGCATGTTTGATAAGTGAACAGACAACCGACCACCGAAGACGACGACTCCATTGAAGCCTTAACCTGGCCAATGAGTTAAGGTTACAAGAATAATACCATGTTGTCGTTTTTTACGAGTAAAGTTCTAATAGTTGACATACTGTGCTCAATTCTTCTTAAGGAATTAAGGACTGAATAAAAACTGAAATTAAAAGTTTATCTCTTGGTTTACCGCACTGAAACTTTGAAGAAGAATAAAATCATCGAAGTTGATGAAGATATTCAAATTTGCAAATAAAATCACATTTCGTATTTTCAAATAGTTATCTTTATTGTCAGAAAGTTTTTACTCAGATGCAGCTTCTACGTTATCTGCTTATGAAAGCTGTTCAGAATCTTTAACAGAGATATGTTACATGACTTCAATAAAATTGACATATAACTAGAATATTATAACTATTATTATTACTATCACATAAATCGTTTGCTAAAACTTTTCGATAATTTACGATTTATTTATTTTGTTTTTTTTTGTGTGCAAAAAAAAGCTTTCAGTTTGTCCATTTACACTCCTTTCTTTGCAAAGTGAATTCTAATTTCTCTGTTCTTTTTTTAGATTGTTGTATTTAGATAATTATTATTTGTTTGCAACTTCAACGAATTTCATAAAATGTAGCCGTAATTATTTTAATGATTTCCTTTAAACGTTGCTCGACCCGATACACACACACACATACTTACACACATGTGCACAATAATAGTAATGTAATTGTATGCTCATGGAGTGGGAAGATTGAAGAGAGAGGAGGAGGAGAGAGAGAAAAAAATGGAATAAAATCCATTATGGAGCAAGAAGAGTAATATGCAAGTAAAATGGTTAAAATGGTGGCCTAATCGCAATTTAATTACAATACGCTTTCATATCAAAAAGCATTAATGCCAGACATCCAACCACTCAACCAGTCAACCACTGAACCACTCAGCCAACCAACCGACCAACCGACCAAGCGACCAAGCGACCGACCGACCGGTAGTTCAGCTGGCCAGTAGTTAGGCGTTTGGGGCGTGGCATGTGGCGGCGTTTTGAGAACTGCGCCACATTCGGCGCCTCGAGTCAGTCGAGTGCGTATCGCAGCTCCTTTTCATATTAATTGTTTCACCTTTATTATATTTTTGTACTTGATACGCCGACCGTTCCCCTACTCCCTCTCCACTAACCTCTCTCTACTCCCTTAAAGCGCCATTAATGCGTTTATAATAATTTTTCAGTACACAATTTTAGTTTACTCCCAAACCTCGACAAAACTAAGCGCCTTGCTCTATAAAAAGAAAAATAAAAGCCAAGAAAACAAAACAGAAAAAATTTCATTTTGTGGCCTTTTGAGTGATGGCCACATGAAATGTGCAAAAGCATCATTAAAAACTAATTTCAGCCCGCTCTTAAATTGCCAAAGACCAAACGATAGGCCTTCCTTACCCCTTTTCCTCTCCCTATGCCATTCCTCCACTCTTCCTTGTCGACTTCACTTCACAGTCGTCATCGACTTTTGAGCCATGAAGGTGTTTTTATCAATTAAAATAATCATTTATTTGCCTTGCATGAGCTGGGTAAGCTCAGTCCTTGAGTTGAGATCTGGGTATGGGACCCGGTTCTGCCACTGACCGTGTGCTGCTAATTACTTGAAGTTCTTTTTGTTTCCATTGCTTCCGTTGGGGAAATGTAATATTTTGAATGGGAACGAAGCACGACATTGAACAACCGACAGGTTAAGAAGATATTCATATGGCTTCTTATAAGAACTGTTTTAACGCAGGTGTTCTGAATAGAAATGATCTATTCTTAAAATTTATATATCAGTCAAAAGTTGACTCATTCTATGTTCTTTAGCATTTAAATGAGAATTTTCTGAGTAGGTGAAAGTGCTTCTAGGCCATATCCAACACAACTTAGTCATAACGAGTCTCTTAATCCCCGTCTACTCACTCCACGACTGTGGCTACAGGGAGGTAGAGACCGCAGGAGAAGGGTAAAAAAACACGCACGCTTTTTACCACAAATCTCTCAAGTTTTTTTTTGCCGCTGCGGCGACTCGTCTAACTGATGATGATTAAATGCGAACGCCTTGGGTTATAGACATGGCATCAGTCGTGTCATTTAAAAGAAGGTAGCTGAGCTGCCTCTGTTGTTCCCTCTCTCCCCTCCTCACTTTGACTAACCCCTCCCTTCAGGCTGACCCTCCCTGAGCTATGAATCGGATTCGCGCGCATTAATGGCCGCCGCACAAAAAGAAGCTTATGATGTAATGACCTCCAGCTAGAGATGAGAGAGGAAAAAACAAAACAAAAATTGAACGAGCGAGTTGAGCAAGACAAATGCTGAAGATGTTATTAAAAAATAGTTAAGCGAACCAAAGTCGAACGCCCCCATTTCGTTACTCTTTGGGTTCTTCAGTTCATTTTCAACTTTATGTCCATTTCCATTTCCCTTTCCGCTGCCCGTTACAGTTGAGGGTGGACTTGGGCGACATATTCAAGGCCCCACCCAGCGCTCTCACGCTAGCTGACCATTTCAAGAGGAAGGAGAGGTTTTCACCAAAGCGTTTGCCATTGACAATTATATTAGCTCGTATTATATTTGACATATTTTGTGTGGCATTTTCATGTTTTGCTTTCGGTTTTTCCTCTGCGTGGTTTTTTTTGTGTGTTTGTCATTACCAAAATTATAATTATAGTGAGTGTCATTAGGCGCTGAACTCATTTCGGGTGCAGTAATTATGCCGAATTATTTTACAGTTACACTCTGTGGCAATGTTACTCCAGACTCATGATACTTGTAGTCAGGGCCAGGCATCTTGGTAATTAGTTAGCCTGCTCCCAGTCCCTGTACCTGTCTTCCTCTCTCCCTCTGACTCCTCTTTCGATCTATCCGCTTGTCCATAAAATCTCCAACCTTAATCCCAAAGATGCCGCGCCACTATCGAGGCCTGTTGGGATTTTGACAAGTACAAATATCTGAATTCGGTAAGGTCGTCTTTTAATCAGGTTCGGTCTTCACTGTAGACGCTGCATGCGTCTCGCTTCATGTGGTTTTCAGACTTGGGCCCGAGATTCGAATAGGGTCTAGAACAAAGCCCGCAGCTATAGATACAGATAAAGATACAGATACAGCTACATATATAAATGTTGCTGCATTTCAGATCTCACTTTTGAAGTTTTATTCCATATGTTGTTGTTCTTGTTGTTGTATGCATTGTATTTGTTGTAGTTGTTGTTGTTGGCACTGGTATTATTTTGTTTTATATATTTTGTTGTCTCTTCATTATGCGTTGATTTTAATTGTGAACTTTTCTCTTCTCCTCTATTTTATTATATATTTTTTGGGGTACCTATGATCATCTTGGAACCAACAGAGCGCAAACGTGGCCGCCAGACCTATACACGCTATCAGACGCTGGAGCTGGAGAAGGAGTTCCATTTCAACCGTTACTTGACACGACGACGACGTATAGAGATTGCGCATGCGCTCTGTCTGACCGAACGTCAGATCAAGATCTGGTTCCAGAATCGACGCATGAAATGGAAGAAGGAGAACAAGACGAAGGGCGAACCTGGTTCTGGTGGCGAGGGTGATGAGATAACGCCACCCAATAGTCCACAGTAGGAGCAGGAGCAGAAGCAGGAGCAGATGCTAAAGGAGCAGGAGTAGTCCAAATCCAAGTCCAAGTCCAAATCCAAATCCAGCAAACAAAACTAAATGAAATTTCATGCTAAATACAATTTACAATTTATGAATTTGTTTTGAACTATCCAAGAGGACTAACAATGCGTTGAAGTATACTACACTACACTGTACTACACACTACAACTTAGTTAATTGTTATTATTTTCATATTATTATTTAATTTTTACAAAATGCAAATGGAGAAAGCGTAATAAGTTAAATCAAATAAAATACAATTAAAGCGTAAAACTCAACAAAACCAACTCATGTGACCTCAGAATTAAATAAGGTATATGTATATATGTATGTGTATGTGTATATATGTGTGTATATACAGACATATATAGATATACATATATATGTGTGTGTATTAAACTAATGCATAATAATAACTATAATAATAATATGATTAAAACATAATAATAATAACTATATATATGAAACATATATACGAGTAAATACTATATACTACATATATACACGATAATATTAGATCTAAAGCATACTTTATGATTACGATTAATTTATACGGTATAGTTGTTCGTATATATACATATATTCTAAACAACACAGCAAGATAACATAAACGTAAACATACTATAATATATATACTAACTAAATTGAATGTTTGTAGCAAAAACGAAAGAAGAAACCCAATTGCTAGACCCATGCAATATGCAGACTAGCGTGTTTTATGTTGCTAGGAATTAAAGATACAGAAGAGAATGAGGAGGAGGAGGACAAAAGTAACGACCACTACATAAAATACAAATAGAAACCTAAACTAAACAATAAGTGCTAAATGTCGCAGGACTAGACAAAAGAGATACCAAAACCGTTGAGAAAGTGGCTAAAAGAAACAAATATATGATAAACCAAAAGGATAACCGAAAAGCGTAAACATTGGCAGAGAGGAAGCTCGAGAATCACTTGTGGAAGGATTAATGAAATGAGAACTTCTCGTTGCTTTTCAAATACTTATACTATACTTTATTTCGTGTGCAATTTTTATTTGTTTCCAATATTTTTTTTTAATTTTCTCAATTGTAAAATTACGAAAAATTACAAACACTTGAATTAGGTCGTAAAGGATATAAAGTATACCGACAAAACCAATTGGCAACATTATAAAGAAATTTAATAAAAAATTATATATTGTTAAAAAGGAAAAATGTAAACGCTGTTTTCAAAAGAACAAAAAAACAAAAATTACTTAAGAAATGAAATAATCCATGTAAAGTAGAAAAATAAAATAAATAAAACAAATGTACTATGCATATATTCAAAATGCATTTCTGAATGCAGGTGACTCGATAGGCCGCCTACTCTTAAGCCTATAAATAAATATATTGATTGTATGTACGTTACTCAACTCAATTTCTACGTTTTTCAAACACACACATACACAAAAATACACACAGACAACTTTACTGAAAAACGAGAAATGTAGAAATCCATATACCAAAGTTATAAAGAAAGAAAAGTGAAAAAGAAAAAAGCATCATATGTTTATATGTAGATACTATATATGTATGTAGTTAAACCTTCGTAATATTATGCGTGTAACTTGTAGAGATCGTTTCGTTTTGTAAATTCCCCAGAAATCAAACAATAGCAAAAACAAAGTAATCCCCAAATAGAGAGACAACATTTGTGATTGCAAGAGATAATGTGAAAATGTGTAGGAAATCGCGTGAAAATGTAAGGCAGACCAACAGCCAAGTGTGGTATTCAATGGAATCGATTGGCATAACTATCCTAACTCAATCCAGATACGTAACTTTCGGCCTCATTCTGTAAGAAAATAAACACTTAAGTTTCGATTAACAATGAAAAGTAAAAACAAAAACAAAAAAATGAAATAACATTATTGTAGAAATTCACAGGAAACAAAATTAAAACGCATTATATATCTTAGGGTATATATATATAAATAAGGAGAGCATCACACATACATTTCACGGCGAAATTGAAATGCAAAATTTAAATGAAATGATATGTGGAAGCTAATTAATTTGTTGTAAATAAAACTTAAATTTTAGTGTAAACAAGAAGATAATGAAGATGTGAACGATGAGAGAAGAGCTGCGAAATGCAAAACAAACAGAGAAATGAAAAGCATAAAAATTATAATTAATTACAAATGAGATTTTGTTTTTATTTGTAATATTTATAATAAAATATAGTATTTAAAAATTTAATCAACTACAGTGTTTTTAATGGGTTTTCAGTGAACTTCTTAGAGAATTTGCCGATGGAATTGATGGACTGCAAGAAACCATCTGTTTCTGATTATTTAAGGTAAGTTTTTATTCATGTTTTGTATAGACAAGATTTTAATATAATTTTATTTTTTAGACTTTCAACATACGAACTGTTAAGCCAAATGTTATTCTAGCTAACACGAAGAGATCTCAATGTCAGAGGTAAGCAAATGTTGTTTCTTGTCAGATTCATGCGAATAACATGTTTGACTTTCTGACTTCTTTCGCAGAGATACAAAGAAACACCGAGTGAAGAGGGAGAGAGGGACACAGACCAAACATGCCATTTGGAAAACGATCTTATTAATCTGACATCATAATAAGTCATTAATCAAGTGGCATTAACAAAACACTGACCAATGGCCACCTGAAACTGAGGCCATACCCAGACACGACTCTCGGATCACCATTCTCCAACAGCAGGAGCACATGACACCATTACCTCCACTGTCCCGCACTTGGTTGTTGCGGTGGAGGAGGAAGTCTCCGTACTCGATCTCTGGCAGCAGCTTAAACAAATTGAATTCGCATTGTTCGCGTAATCACTGACCATTTGTAATCGGTGCACAGAATATGCTCACGTTTATGTCACAAAATCAAATTAATAATTTTATGCCAAGATTTTTTCTCTGAATTGAGACAAAATACTATACACTCGATGATCTGGCCGTCTGGCACTTGCAGAAGGCGCGAAAAGAAGCCCTCAAAAATGCTTGGAAATGTGTCTTCTTCGCCTTTCGATTCCCCTCTTTCCTGGTCTTTTGACTGTTGCGCCTCAATGGCCACTTGAAGTACATTTTATGTGCGAGTATTCCGAATATCAGAGATCCACTCGAAATAGTTCTTGAGCAGCTGCCAATTTCTATCCGCGGGCACACAAGTTGTTCGACAGCCAACGCGGATGCGCATTCCTTTGCCCGGAGCATCCTCTATCCACCATCGCAGATGAAATCCCATCATAGCCATTCTCCTTCCCCATTCCCCATTCAGATTGTAAGATTTTCTGCAAGAACGCATCAAGTTTGAGTTTCTTATTTGCTTTTCGGTCTGTTGAAATTAATTAAAAACGTTCTTGTTTGCCCAAATGAAGCACCTCAAATAGAATTTTAATTGAATTCGTTACCTAGGACCAAGCAACAGCAGCAGTCTCCTCTCTAGGTGTGATGATCTTTTTATGCAATATTACTCAGATCTATATAGGCATCTTTAAGATAATATTTATCTTGTTTTATTAATTGAGTGCAAATTATTTAAATTATGATTGCTTTGACTTTACTCATGCAAAATATTTACAAGAAATTAAGGATTCTATAAAGAAATAATACATTTTTTATACAAAGAGTCTTGTCTAAAATCAGTTAAATGTTAAACAAAAAAACATTGAATGAAGTCTAAAATGTCTAACTCATATAAATATATTTTGGTTAATCTCGTTAAATATTTAATACACGCTAAAAATGATATAAGTATATATTACATTAGGTTTCACATTTGAAAGTTCTTCAGAATCTTGAGGCTTCATATAATTTCATGAGCAGAAAAGGCTGATTGTAGAACTCAGAGACCTTGAAGAGTTGCTTTAATGTAATGATTACTAACATCACAAATAGTATTTAATAAATATATATGTATATTATATAGGAAATGTATGTAATATTTGAAAAGTTAATCGGTAATGACATTAACCAATCCGTGAAAGAGACGCGTGAATATTAGTTGCACAACAGTTGGACACAGACACCCAAAAGAGCCATCAATAATGAGTTCCGAAGAATTAAGACAACAAACTGAGAGGCTTGAATAAATCATTAATTACAAACAAATTGAACTAGGCAGAAACATGAACGCCACAAATAGAAACAAAGCAAGATGTCAGAAATCCATCCGAGGTACTCGTCTTGATGAGGCCTAGACAAGTGCAGGCTCAAACCCGAAACTGAACCTGAACCCGCTTCACACAATCCATCAATCGATCGACGATCCATCAAGGCGATATTGAGACTGCTCACCCGCTGCCCCCCGTCTGAGCAAATGATAAATTTAAAATGGCCAAGAGATAAATCATTGAATACAATAATTAGCAGATGCAGATGAAAAACAAAAACGAAAACACAGATAAACAGAAAACTAACAAACTCAAATTGAGTTGTACAAGTAAACAACTATTAAAGTGTGCTTTAAGCCAAAGAACACTGTGGGGTATAAGCGCATTACCGTATTGCCAATATTGGCCAATGCCAAACGCAGTTCAATTGATTTGGCTAAAAGTGAAAAGGCAATCGCTGGAAAATTGCACTAGTCACTGCGAGTATATCCATATCCTTGATGGCAATCACACAAATGAGCCTCTAATAGAATATTAACTCCCAGAAAGCATCGATGGCAGCCGCAGCAGGTAAACCTCAACTCGAGTTGGACCAGAACCAGTTCTGGGACGGCGGCACCTCATCGAATACTGTTCGAACTTCGAGCAGAGAGCATGCTCGAAATCCGGTTTGAGCCGCACTTCGAATACCCACACACTCACACAGGCATTTGTCTAGTCTGGTTAGTCGAAGTCGAAATTCGAAGATCTCGCCGGCACCAATACCAATGCAATGCGCTCACCAATACACTTGCAACTACTGAGAGAGCAAGCGAACCGTTTTTTTCGACCAGCGACCCAGCGACCATCGTAGCTTTCGAAATTCAGTTAGTTTTCGAACTCGGACCGCTGCAGACCATCGCCAGCAATGCCCGAGGCACTGCGCATGCGCTATAAATCCACTCAAAAGCAAGAAAAACAGGCAAGACATTCACATTTATTGTTTACTCGCTCGCACCCGCATGCGCACTTGACGGCAACAATGACTCCGCCCACCATATTCGAAATACTTGAATGATTTTCAATATGGCCGCCGATGCCAGAGCGTGTTGTTGCTGTTGTTGCTGCTGCTACTGCTTGCTTGAATGCCAGATGCGCCATGCGTAGGAACCATCAATGGGATCCGATAAATGCTACTGGTACGGATACAATTTAATGCCGACGGCGGTTCCATTGAGTTTATCTTTCATTTATTTAAAACAAAAAACTATTTAAATAGTTTTTTCTTAAAAGGAATTTGTTCTGATTTGTTTTGTACAAAACTTAAGTGTTTTTATCTTAAAAATTTGATATAGAACATTAGTTCTGACCATGGGTACTGCTGAAATAGTTAACAGGAGATAGATTAGAATATTCCATTGAATGAAAGTATTTTAAATCTAAATTTTCACAAAAAATAAATTATTTTCTACGATTATTATTATTATTAGCATAATAAATAAATATCCCGAACTTTCACTTAGTTCCGTGAGACCTAAAAATGTATTTAGAGCTGAATTGTTATAAAAATAAAAAGTAATTATTTAATAAAAGATAACATTTATTTTATCATTTATTTATTATTATTAAGTTTATTGATTATTGAAAGGTACAGCTCTATAATATTTAAATTAAAAACTAATGTTCCCACAAAATATTTAGTAAAGAATGTATTTGAATAGTTCTATTGTTAATTATTGTCATAATAATTTTATTTAATAAAAGCATATAAACAATATGTATCAAGAATATGACAAGTATTATCAATTCACATCACATTTAGTTGGCATACAAAAAAAATGATCATAAATCATCAAATTGTTAAAAGAGTTGTCAAAAATCACATACTTAAGAGCATCTTAATCTTTCGGTGGCTTATTGCCAGCCATTGAAATGAAGTAATTTGAAGACAAGCTGGGAAAATATTGTCACAACATTCCCAGTAATTACCAGTAGGACCCAAAGAGAATACAACGATGACTACTCCTCAGTGGCGCTAATGATCGAATCATTTCGGATAATGTGCCCAAGCGGGGGCAGGGATAGAGTAGGATGGCCGCACTGTGTTATTGTTAACTGTAACAGAAGTGTGACCATAAGGAAGCCTCAAGAAACCAAAAGACCAAAACTCGAGGCAAAAGTCAAACTGAAAATTGAGCTGCAGATGTAAGTAAATCAAATAAAATCACGTGTCATTTGTCTCGACGATTCATTGAAAGATAAGAGTGCCGGGTGAGCCAGACTGCAACTGCTCCGATATGAGTACAAGTGTTGTTCATAAGTTTGAGGCAGGTTAGTTATATTCAACGTGAGAGAGAGAGATGGGGAGGAACTGAGACTGGGCTATCAATCAACGCTTTACTAAATTTAATATGCGGTTAAAAGTGCTAATGACGTTGGTCTGGCAATCGTTTAAGCCTGGCTACCCATACTGGTGGCCTGTCCCCCGTCCTCGACCTCGTCCTCGTCCTGGTACTGCTTATCCGCCCACACGGACGGACAGACGTGGCAGTACATAAAGTTTAATGAGAAACCACTTAACACTTTCAGAGCTTTTTACGTTTTGCTGTCATTAGAATGATTTTTGCCACTAACTACGATGCTCGACTGTTGCCATCCCCTCATCCTCTCTCTTCTTACCACTCCCGAGTCAGCCTGCGGCCAGTGCACATTTCCTTCCGAGTCGTTGTCGTCATCGTCATCGTCAACGTCGTCGTTGTCGTTGCTCAGGCCGCTGCCGTTGTCGTCATTATCCGGCCATGTTCGCAATATTGCACTCTCTGCCCCGCCCATGGGGCAGAAAACCTGGTAGTGCCACCGCCCGCATGCGGCATAAGAGCTCCAGGGCAGAGTGTTCCGCATTGGCGAAGGCGTCAAACTCCAAGGAGAGACCGCGCGTGTATTTCCAAAACAAATCGGCAACAATTTCATTAAATGAGTATCATATTAAATTTAATGATGCAGCCGTATTTCAGTTTTCGTTCCGTTTTTTGTACACACCGACACTTTTTGTTCTAGCCCGACATCGTCCATGTTCAGGATAGCGGGTGTGAGTACGGGATGTGGAGCCGGGATCACTCAGGGCACACTCAACGGGAGCTGCCAGCAAATCTTCAGTTGAACTGGGCCTTTGCCAGAGCCGGAGCTAGAGCCAAATCCACAGTCAGTGCCAAATACATAGATACACAGTTACAACTTGAACCAGAGCCCTGAAATTGAAGTGTGATGCACACTTGTCAGTGTGGAATTTCTATTCGAAAAGTTATCCATATTGTTCTTTGCCTTCTCCAGCAAAGTATTTCTCTCTTTCTCTCGGTTCAGTCTTAGTCTGACTCGATGAGGTTGCCCTTCGAGTGACTGATTGACAGCGTTGCGCTCAGCGATTATGGATTGTAATACATCTTAAAAGTTCTTGTATCTCACGGATGTTTATTTTTCTCCAGACTGTGTTGACTATATTGACTTTTAATTATCGACTGCCATATAATGTATTAATTTAGATGCCAAAATGAACACTTTAACAATGAGATGGGTAATTAGGAAGCAGTTTGATAAATAATGTATTAATTAAGAAGGAAATCAGTCTGACAATAATATAAATAGAACTTAGGTGTATTGATATTATTAAAATAATGATATATAAGTATCTAGTAATAATTAAGAATAGACATCGAATCCCGGAAACTGAAGACAGCTGTAAGGCTTAGAAATGCAGGTGCAATGCTGTTATAGGGTTGTCTTTGATGACCTTTGTCAAATGACTCTCTGTGGGATAGAACAAGGTCAGACAAATACCAAATTTAAAGGTCAGATGCCATCTTAAATGTATACTTGTAATATTCAATTGAAAAATAAGTAATTATACTTAATTAAATGTTTATGGAGTATCCTTAAGCTGACAGCTTAATATACTAACAAGAAAATAGAGATGACAGTCTAGTCCTAGTTAACCCGACTGGCCGTTAATAGAAACACCAATTGTTGTTCTAATTTGTGTTTGTTTAATTTAATGGGCACTTTCAACCAAAGAGCGAAACAATTTTCTTAAAAAAAGAAATAGAAAAAAATAATGGAACTGGCCAAGAGTAAAACAGAGAGAGAATTGAGAAGACAAGGAAACAGAAGTAATGCGTAAGCTCAGCCAAGTCCATTACCAGAGCCAGGCATCGATTGATGGCAGCACAACAATGGCTGGGGGAAATTAACCAATTTATCTTTGTTTTCTGCAGAGCAAAAAAAAAAAGAAAAGAAAACAGAAAAAAGGAAAAACTAAAACCGTAGGGAAAGGAAAAAGTTTATAATAAAAAGAAAACGCTGAGGCAAACCAAACAGCAATCCACGACAAAAGGGAATGCTCTGCCAAGTTACTCGACTGCGTAGGAGACATCAACAATGTCGACAATGACGGAACCAGAAGGAACCCCAAAAAAAAGAAAGAAAATAAAGAAAAACTTAGAAAAAACACCCAGTAGAAACAACAGGCGGGGCTGTAGCTCTGCGCTGAAAGGATTCAGCCATTATATTTGAAAGCATCGGGGCAACTCAAGGGGCAGAGAGAAGAGTTTGTAGGGGAGCTTGTCGCCAACGTGTGACACATTTCTGCTTTTAAGGAGGATTGCATTTGTTACGCGTGCGTTGCTCCGTTACGGTTCAACGGCAATCGATCAAGGGTAAACATTTCGGTTGTCGCTATCCCTGCCCAGTGAAAGGGCTCGAAATTTAGTCAGTTTGAGTGAGTGCACTCATATATTACGAGTAGCTGTCGCATTCGCAGTCGCAGTCGTCAGTCGCTGTCACTGTCTGTGTTGCTATTCGTTTTTTGCATTTGTAGTGCCACATGCGTGTGGCACATACTGAAATGCAAATGGAGCGATCTCCAGCAGTGCCACGCAATGTTGCATGAAATTCGCTGAATGACCCAGGCGCACTTTCACTTTCACTTTTCCCAGAAGCTGCCTGTTTAGGTAGCAAGCAGCTACTACAACAACTGCTGTGGCATTAGGCTAATGTTATTAGGTCGGCAGAGCCATGCCTCATTTTGTTGCAGATGTGCTGACAGGCAGTCGCCGCCATTGAGAGCGTATGCAACCGGAATATTACGTGTCGCACTTCAAATTTTCTCACATCCTTTTAGCATCTTCGCGTTTAGAATGTGGCACTCGCTCTGCCTCTCTTTCTCCTTGGTAGTATCCTATCTGAATTGTCCTGTTGCCTTGTTCGAGATGCTGTTGACACACTACACACATGCTAAACAGTGCCACACGCCCACACACATGAATACTTACCACAGCTTCAGCTTCAACTCTAGAAAAAGATACATCCACTCGTTGCCTCGGATGCACAACATTCCAAATGACTTTGGCACGGCTCGCCGCTCTTTGCATCGAGAGCTGAGCAACAGCTCAGGAAATTAAAACTCATAAATCTTTGTCCCTCATAAGAGTACTATGTCCTCGGGGCACACCCGGCCGCGAGCTTTACACTCTGACGGAATTGAATCTCAGCTGGCAAAATAACATGAACAACAACATTAAGAACGGTGTATGCTTTTTAATATCATAAGTGAGACTGTTGCATGCAACATGTGGTTGACTCCAGGTGTGATCGGAAATACGTTAAAGTAACAGGAAATAGTGTTGTTCAATTTAATCTTATTTAAAATTACAATACTGTAGTTTCAAGTTTAAATTTCAATCTATTCGTAGATACGATGTGTCAAGAAAGCTATCGGATGCTATGCCTTCTACTCATAGAAACCAAACAACAGGTCGTAATAAAGTCTTCTTAATGGGTAAAATAAATATGAAAGCATTTTATTTATCAACACTAAAAGTCGAATTGAAGTAAACATGACACTCGTCCAAACTACAAAAATATGAATTATATTTTTCTTTAATTATCAGATTGTTGAATAGTAAACGAGCACAAATTTTGTATTTTTTTAATGAATTATTTAAATACCCATTTACGAAAAATAACGGTGTCAGTGATCAATATTCTATTTATAGTCCAAGGCTTACTAAGCCTACAATTAGTATGCTTAAAAAGTAAACAAAGGCCTTATCAGAACTATTCTAGATCGTCAGTCCTACACATGCCCGGGTAGCTCAGTCGGTAGAGCATTGGACTTTTAATCCAAGGGTCCAGGGTTCAAGTCCCTGCTCGGGCGATATAAGATTTTTTTTTTTTTAATTAGAAAAAAGATACAAATCTTTTACTTAAAGAAACTCAAAGCACTATTTTTAAGTTGAAGATGCAGCAATATTCGATATATATTTTAATCTATATGGTGTATGTATATTGTATGTATATTGTGTAGTTTTTATGTGACAGTCGAACAAATTCTTCTATTAACTGCAAGGTGGTACTTTATTAAGTTTTGGGTAATGGCACTCTTCAAGAACGGAAACAAAATATTTTAATTTCAGCGCTTATGAAAGCTTTATATATACAAATACAAAATGTTGATCAGTCTTCACTGAAGCAGTTATTCGAAGACTGTCAGACTTGTACATTTTAATACTTAATTTCAGAAATGAATATAATTTTAAATGTAAACTCCACATCCTAAAAATTTAATTACAATCAATCATCAATCACAGATATTATCCGTGTGTAAAGGCTATCGAACAGGTCCATCAGATTTACATACTTGTACAGCCTTGGGCAAACGGCTTTAATAGTAGGTATTCACATTTGTACACATATTTGATGTCTGTTAAATTGTTTCTAATAACGCTATCTTTGATTTTGCCTTTGACCCCCTACCACAACATGATTTGGTGAAGAGCCAAGAGTTGAGGCAGAGACGCAAGTTGTGGCAGAGACTGAGGTTTGATGGAGTCGGCAATGGTGCCAGCAATTTTGTGCCGCTGCCAGCGGCCATCATCATCATTAGAAACTGCGAAAAATCCTCCAAATACATAAACTCTTACCCCGATCCGGTGGTGGCCTTAAGTCGTTTTTGATGTTCCTCGAAAGCAGCAGCAACAAACGCCACTACTCGTTGGACAGAGGCAGATGCAGAGGCAATCAACATAGCATCTGAATGATCTACCATAAAAGGTGGGGGGAGGGGGCCGGGCTATAGCAAAATCGACAACAGCAACAACATTTATTATACACGCACTTTTGCGGCATCATTCGATGATCTGCAGGTGCCGATTAAGGCACCGACTCCGAGCTCAACTCGGCTGCCACGGCTGTGGCAGGTAATGCAACTTTAATTGTTGATCAGTCGTTAATTGTGGCAAATTACTTGTACGGGAGAAATTGCAAAACAGACACCAAACCGACCAAAAAGGAATCTTTTAATTGGGGTAATTAATGGCAACGCTTTTGTGGGCCACTTATGGACTGCGCCATAAGTTTCCTCTAATCTATCTGCTCATTTTTCAGTAAGTATACATTTAAGTATACATGCCTCTGTGAAGTAAAACCATAAATTTCATCTGTAAAAATGATGTACTGTTTAAATAATGTACAAAATAAATTCCAAAAATAAGTTTAATCTGTAAGTTTAAAAAGTATTATATTCTCCCAATTTCAAAATTAATATTTCAACATAGATTTATTAATCTGCATTTTATACCATACACGCACAAGATGCTTTTCTATCAATATTAACTAAAAACAAAAACAAAACAAAAGTTACTTTAAAGACGCTTATTATAGTGAAATAAAGAAAGCACCAATCGAAACTATTTTTTCCTCATACTACAAAATATCGAAAATTGTATACAATTTTCGAAAATCAATTTTGTTTTATGTTGGGCTATCAAATTAATTTGCTTTTAGCATTAAATTGTAAGAGGCGAAATTTTCGATTGGCTTGCAAGTAAATTTACTTGATATCAAAGCCGGTCAACTGATCGTTCTTCAAGTATTCGTGACCATCCACCGTGGATCGACCATGGAGCACCTGTGCCAGAGAACCTCAATTATGGTTCTCTCGAGGAGCTCAACATCTCTCGAGGACTGGGCGTTTGTCCGGCACTCTGAATTTTAAAAGCTCATTAATATTTCAACGCGTATTTAGATGAGACGCTACTGTATGTATGTGTGTGTGCGTGAGTGTGTGGAATATGATTAACAAGAATGGCTGCAATTACAGGAAATTGCTTCCTTGCACCTTCCTTCCGCTTACGTGTGTGTGTGTGCGAGTTTATTATGCCATGAATAATGCGGCTGCACTTTTTATTTAATCACAATTTTGATGCATGCAAAATGAAGACATTGCCTCAATCAACTCTTTTCTCTCTCTTCCTTGGAACTGACTGCTGCTCATATTGCAATCACTTTAAAACCCATAATAAGGGTGAAAATTTAATGACTTCATTGCGGGCCAAAGACTTTCAGGAGAGAAGCTTGCAACCAACGGCTATGTGGCTGTGGCAAGTGTGGCTGCCTCCTCTTGCTGTTGACATTGTTCCATTACTCCATTACAGTTCAATGGGCAGTTCCCGGTGTCCGTTTAGTGCGTGTTGCGTTTAATTCGCATTGAACCGCACATGTTTTACAATATAATTAAAAGAATTTTATTTTAAGTGGCTTACAGTTTTCGAGGCAGAGACGAGATGGCTGCCAAGTGGCAGTGTGGCAAGTGCATTAACCTATTTCCAACAGTTTGTGTCGCAGTTTGCAGCGCCATTTTGTCATGCAACCCAAATGTAGGAATCTGCCGCACAATCAAAGAAAAATTTCCTGTTTATCTAGGGTGCCATTAAAGGTAGCCTCATCTATTGACAGGTAGAAAATTTATTGACTGCATTTTCGACTTGTACCCATTGCTTTACGATGAGGTGCGGTGCGGGGTAGGGGTCAAAACTGGTTCTCAGCTGATCGCCCACTGTGAGGTCAATGGCTGATTTTTGGGTTTTGTTGTTTTTGGTCGTGTTTAATTACAACGCTTAGATCGAATCTGCATCTGCATGATTTGAACAAGAAATGTGCTTAATTTCTGTTACCTTTCAAGGGGGAATTATTTAAATCTCAGATGTAAATAGGTATCCAATATTCAAAAAAAAACATATGAAAGTATTTGACTGAATGTTGCTCTGTAATCGGTTCTAACCACCTTTTGCTTTTTAATATAAGTATTATTTTAAGTTTGTTTCTTATATACATAGTATATAAATATACAAACAATACCAATTCCTAAAATGTTGTTGACAATAGAAGAAGATTTATATTTTATTTCTCTTATATTTAAGAAAAGCTATTTTTTTAAATACTCATACCTTTTTACTTTGCAATAAACTTGACATTAGAGCACTTATAATACTTTCATATATTATTTAGTTGCCAAATACTAATCAGTTACTCATCGATTTTAAAATATTATTCTCCTTTTTATATTGTTTCCCACTGAATTCAAGTAAATAAAAAAAATTGAATCAACTTGAAGCGCATGGAGTAGTTACACTTATTAAAATGTTCCCGAACTAATTGAGAGTAATTATTATCGCCATAATTAAAATCAAATTAAATTTAATCACAAGTCTCACACTAATGCATATTTATTGATGATTACAATAATTATGCAAATATGCATAATTTTCACGAAACACGTTGCCAACCAACTTTCAGCATCACCTTTCCCCCAAACCCCTTTTCAACTATATTTACCCATTGGTTTTGCGCAAAGTGAATGCACTTGGCAAACTGACAAACTGTCTGAATGACTGACTGACTGCACATCGCGAGTTCCACTGTCGAAGAGAAAAAATTAACAAAAGCAAAAGTTAAACTGCGAATTGGTTGAAAGGGCAGGCAAATGTAATTGCTCAATAACGAACCTTTCAGACCTTGAGTTGATTTGCATAAAGTATATGAAAATGGTGTTAATGAGACTAAAGGAATACCCTGCTAGAAAAGAACATGAAATGTTTTTAATGTAGATACATGTCTCACTTCTGAATGATTTGTATATCATCCTGACAAAATTAAATGTTTTATTTATTTATATATTATTATTTTATTTCCTCCTGCTTTGAATAAAATACAATATGCCATCTCTTTTCATTATTTTTGTGTAGGGTATTGTAAAGCGTAAAATAAACGAGTTTAATTCGCAATAAGCTCTTACCTAAGACATATTGTAGGCAAATTAACCAGCTGATTCTCCAGGTAGCTAACTCCCTAACCAAGCCAACTCTTAATCCACTCAAGGGTAAACATGTAACATGTGCTTTAAACCCAATACTTTAGGATCTATCTCTTCTATTTGCCTTCCATTTAAATTGTGTCTGTGACCTTGACATTTTCCGGATGCGTAACATTCGCATATGCAAATATTTGCGCTACAATTGTTCGGCAATCCTTTGTAATCTTTGCCGTAGGTAGTCCATGTCCGGCAAGTCAATTGTCATCGATGACCGTCATAAAACTTCTCCGACCCCGAGCCCACGAGGGTGTCTGTTTGTTTTGTGTTTTGACTCTGACTTCTGACTTGCTCTGTTAGTGACTCTTGATTTATGACATTTGACTTTGGCGACCAGTTAAGTTGGCCATGTGTATTGGATTTGCTCTGAAACAGTTTAGTTTCGTTTTCCATCTTGACACAATCAGTTCATTATTGCAATTGTGCTGCGGTTCCAAATGGTTCCAGTCTGCTTAAAGGGAGAAGAGTGAGTAAATATAGTTTGAAATAGTTTTAGTATATTATATCTGCTTTTAGATGTTGCTTAATTTGTAATTATTTTTAAGCTCAATGTGAGTGTGTTTATCGTTTTAATTTTATTATAAAACTGTCCAAATTGAATACATGAGGTCAAAACAATCACTTGACCGAATGGAGCACAAGTCTTTAATTTTTTTTCATAACCATAAACGAATTCAGCTAATGAAAGTTTCGTTCATTTTAATCGATTTTGAGTCGCGCGTGACGATGATCGATTTATGCAGCAAGGAACCAGAAACCATTGACAGGATGATCGCGTTACCAACCCAGTCATGGCTGTAACCAAGTCAGCCACTATGTGTTTAGACTCTGCAACCATCGGCACACCTGTTTGCTCCACAAATGCTTTGACTGCCTTCTTGTTTCAATGGATTATTAATGATTGGCAATCGATCGTGCAGCGATCGCGCGAATGCTCTTATAAAAATAGCCATAACATAACATTTTGTCTGGTAGCCACTTTTGCGACTCCTCCCTCTCGATTCTCGATTCCCGATCCCCTATCCACATTTCTGTGCAGGCACGAGGCGTTTAGCGTTAACGTTAACTCAATCGACCTGTCATTTGCGTTTCAGTTGGCTCCTCGCATAATTGCCACCGTCACTTGAAGCTGTTCCCTGGCACATCATTTGTCAAACAGAGCAACCCAGCAGCCAAAGCGGCGCGTTCTGGCTATTAATAGGTATTTTTCTCGGATAGTTGAAGTTTCAAACTCCATCGGTTAGGTTTAGTAGAAACAGTGCACTTGGAGAAAATTCAAGTATTAAATCAAATGAAAGTGTGGTCAAAACTTGGTCAGTTTAGTTATAACTAAACACTTGAAGAAAAAAACCGTCTGTTTTATTATAATGACTTCCGGTTTAATATTTTTTAATTAATTATTAATTATTGTTATTGTCGTCTACAAAACAAGATTTTAAAATTTGCATCTTTATTATATTCCCAACGTTTCTTTGTTATTTTTTCCATTTGTCTATGCTCTCTTTTAAATTACTTAAATTTAAATCTCAAGATTCTTTCAGTGTTAAGTTGTAAAACTAAAGAATAAAATACACATATCTGAAAAATTTTTGTTAGTGTGTTAACTGAATTTGCATTGACTCTTGTATTAGAAATCATTTATCAACATTTACTAGAAATTAATTACCACTCGTTCGGTTCTGTCTTTAATTCGATTTGTATGCGATATCTTTGGGTGTGAAACCACGTTTCGAGTCGATTAATCATTCGCACAGCACCATCGAAGTCGAAATCGATCAAACAATCGCAACGTATTCGTATTCTTATTCGTATTCGTTTTTGTCGACATAAAGTCTAGTAGCCCTGTGCGGCCAGGATACAAGGTGTCTCTGGCTGTGCAGACACGGTGGTTCCAGCTTTACAAAGCTGCCCGCCCATTGGCAATTGGGTGGCCCTTGTTCACGCTCCTGCCCCGCTACTGGGCCAATTCTTTCTGGTTCTGTCGTCGGCACAATTTTCAATTGTTTATGTTTCGGTTTTGTTTGCTTTTGTTTTTAATTTCTGGGCATGCGTTTCAAACAGAACTTCATTAATTTCCCTAACATGCTGGACAGTTACCCAAAGTTCGGACCCAATTCCATTTCCAGCATTGAACCTGGGCTGGACGCACGTTTAGCACATCTTTTGAAGGCATTCATAAGGCAATCATTAATTCAATTCCAGCAATTTCGTCTCTCCGTATTCTGTTATTAATGATGTTCAACAAAACGGCACCTTGTTGTTTTTGTCTTTGTTTTTGGTTTGTATTCGGTTGGTTCCTTTTGCCCATCGATGACACTCTCGGCTCGCTGTTGATTTGCGGTTAATTCCTGTTTATTTTGCAGTTGTAATACATGATCATTGTACTCTTACTCTCTTCTCTCGCTCTCCTTGGTAAAGTCTGTAATTTCCCAAGCCCCTTTATAACAGTTCCCATTCGCCCAGAGGTCGGACTCAGTCCGTTGTGTCTTATCATTAAGAAATGTTGAATGATGTCGAGTGTTTGTTTTGACATCGAATGTTCTTAGGTGCTTGTTATTATTAAACATTTAACCATTTGATTAATGATTTCACAATTCTCTTAGCCGCCCTCTGATGTTTATGCTATTGACCTGTGCTTCCTAATAAGCCAGTTGAAGTTGAGACTTGAGGATAATCAGAGTAGCTCTAAAAGTGTGTTTATCCAAAATGAATTTCATTAGACTTAAAACGGTTTAAAACTGATTTAGTAATTAATTTTCTTATGGATATTTAGAATATTTAATAAAACAGACAATTGTCGCTTCTAAACTGTCGCTTCAAAATACGTATTTACCTCTAATAGACATTTTGGAACCCCTTAAAAACCTATATTACCATATTCAGATAAGCGAGTCCACGTTGCTCAGTCAGCTAATAAACTAAATCCCAGCCAATAAACGCACCCCAAAACAATGGAGGGGCTTGACATGAATGCAAATATTTGTGAATCGAAAACACTTAACGCAAACACATTTAGTGATTCCTTTCAAGCTGATTCTCATACAATGCGTAACATGCGGGCTTAGATAGAGAGTGAGTGATGGAGAAGGGGAAAAGGGGGAAAGAGCTAGTCTACCCCAGGAGGAAGCAAGTGTCCTAAGGGAACGCACCCAGAAGCCAATTCTAATTCCGGGAAAATGCTTTTCATAAAAAAATGAGGGAAGCAACGAAAATATTTGACATCAAATTCGTCAAACTCATGCGTTGGCCGCCTTCCGTGTGTTGTGGCATGAAATGGAGCTGGGTAACAGGGGGCGTTGTGGGCGTGGGCCGACTTGCTTGCAAGTGACTTTAAGGCCAGGGACAGCAACATAGCCAGGACCTTCTCGTCCTTGCCGACAGAGACAGGCGGACAGGGAGTCTCGACTCAAACTCGCTCCTGCCATTTGAGGCTGAAATGGAAAACGAAAATGTCTGACATTGACAAATGTCATCCGTCATTGCGAACACAAGATTGATATAGATTGGAATGTGACACAAAAATACGCACAACTTCCACCACCACCACCAGCACTGCCACTGCCACTGCCCCTGCCCCTGCCCTGCCACCATCACCACCGCCATCACCCAGTAGAGCCTGTAGCAACAACCACTGCGACAGGCAGCGGCGGCTCAAGCCAAAGACACAATGGCGGCAAGGGCCGTTCTTTGCTTCCCATACCCCCCTCCACTTTTCTCTTTTCCCTTCGCCTCTCTCTGTGCCCATTCCTGTGATCCCATATACGACACACAATTGTGCGTAGCTGGCGATGGCACAAGATGACGAGCGTTGATGAAAAACGTCGTCGTAGTCGTTGTCGTCGTCGTCATCGTGGACGTCTGTCCGTCAAGTCACCCTTGGTTCACTTTCTGCCAAAAAAAAAATAAGAAGAAAAAACCAACAATGGATTCCTTTTCAGGGATGAAAGCTGCATTTTTTCACGCTTTGTTTTTCGGGTTGCTTCAAGAGTTTCTTATGCTGGGAAATTCTCACGAAATTTTAAGATGGTTTAGCTGAAAGTATATAAACTTAAAAGAACATTTCGAGCAACATAATATTATAAATGTAGAGTACAAATACAACAGTTTAAGTCCGAACTAGTGCTCCACAGCTTAAATAAGATCTTGTCTAATACAATATCTTAAAATAATTGGCTTTTAAGCTGACATTTCTTTTCAAATCTGTATGTTACATAATTTTTGTTATTTGCAGATATTTAAGATAAAAACATAAACCTTTATATTTAACGAAAAGTATAGTTAAAAGATAGTTAGAAGATTCTTTGGCTTTAATCAGATTATGGGCTACTAAATATATATTTAATCATTTCTAAAGCTTAAAACTGATAAATATTTCATGGTAAGAAAAATGTTTAAATAGTTTTTTAAAATTACTCGATAATTATCGGCCTATCGCAATTTTTGAAAATGGTTTTAAGTAGTAGAGCCATAGTCAAGCCTGTCATATAGACTTGTTCAATATCAATGAAACTTTTCGTCCACCCCCTCACGAAAGAAAAGCGGTTTTCGTACTATGTGTGTGTGTCTAAGTGTATGTGTATTTCCTTTTGTAGCTCAAAGTTTTATGTGCGTGGCACATAATAATGGTGGATTTTCTTTGTTTGACGTTAATTTTTTATTCTTGTTGCTTTTGTCTCAGCTTCTTGGGCTGTTGCCCTGCTCGCGAACTGCACTTAAGTTTATTATAAAGAACAAAGACAAAAGGTGGGGAAGGAAAATGGAGAACGGAAAAGAGGGTAGGGAAAATGGGGACATTCCGCTAAGAACGTTAAAATTTGATAAATTAATGTTTGCATTAATCTTATGCTGCAACTATTTTAACAATTTGCATCCTGCTGCTGACAACAAGTAGAAGTAGAAGTGAAAGAAGAAGGACAAAATCTGTTTTTCAGATTGCAACCGAATAGTTGGGCAAATTAAAGGGATGTCTCCCTGGTTGCATGTTAGGAGTAACACAAAGTTTGGATAACTTTTTGTCTGTGCTGAGCGCTCCCCGAATAATAATCAAGTGTTAATTATTTTATGGTTCTCAAAAGTTAAAGTTTCATCAAGCTCGCACCGCAAATCATCATTCGAGATACGCATCGATTTGAGTTCTACTGGAACTTGAAACTTGGCAACGTGATAACT
Source organism: Drosophila testacea (assembly GCA_035043265.1). NCBI lineage: Eukaryota > Metazoa > Arthropoda > Insecta > Diptera > Drosophilidae > Drosophila > Drosophila testacea. The sequence continues at coordinate 394,472 of JAWNND010000052.1, read as the reverse complement.
CTGGAGCGTGGGCAACTGTTCATTTCCTTTTGGCAACTGTAATGAAACATCCGCTACTCCTTCTCTGCCACTCCCCCATGCTTCCAGTCCAGCAGCTGGCAAACTAATGCGCAGCCATCAGTTGACGATGGCATTCAGATTAAGCTGCTGGCAATGAATGAACTCGATGCGGTGATAAAAACATTTATCAAACAAAAAGACGAATAATCATTCGTGCCAAGCCACGCGGCACGATAGCTGCTACAGGCATTACCCTTCCTATTCCTTAAGATGGAGCTCAGGGCACGACCAGGGGGACATCCTCTATAAGTAAAGTCTGAGCAGAGGCTGTTCCATGGCTAAGCGCACGTGATTATATAATTTGTACGCCACTTAAAAATCAATTAGATTGCTGTTTGAAGGATCTCATTATGCATAACAATATAAATAAACAAGAACGGAAGTGAAATTTAGTAGTTAATCCAGTGTACATATGTTTCAATAATTTTATCTTAATACTTATGTTTAGGTGAAAATTAATTCACATGTTTTAAAATTTAAATAATGCCCAAGTGATAATATTGGATTGTTCTATATAAATTATTAATGATGACACAGGAAGTATTAATTTGTGTAACTGTAGGGAAATTCTTAAAAATAAGCATAAAGTAAGGCAAATATAGGTCCGCTTATTAAATTTACTAGGAGAAATAATTGAAGCTTAGGAAAAAAACTAAACCAATGACAAAGTTTCGACAGGATAGAACAGTTAAATATCTTTTAATAAATATGTCAACCAATTATCAAAATATTGTAAAACACAAAACAATTAAAATTGTAATTTAAGCCAACTCAAACCACCGCTAACAACTCTAAAGGCAAGGTAGAAATTTGTTAAAATATTCGTGCTTTGTATATGGTATAAGCTTCAACTCTATAAATTGCTTTGTCTTCCAACATGCAGTGTTCATAAGCCCATATAGCACTAAAAAAATAACAACGACTGTGAAAAGAACTAACAATCAGACAGATACGAAACCGAAACCTTTCAAGAACATAATTCGGAACAAGATCTTCGCTTTAGCTTGTCATCGGAGACAGGGGTTGTCTGTGAACGGGAATGAAGGGGAAGGCGTCGCGGGACTCGGGACTCGGGACTCGGGAATGCGAGTCAAATATGTTGGGTTCCTCTGACAACGGTTATTAATCAGTTTCCGATAATGCAGCTGAGCAAGACAAGAGTTTTAAATATAAAAAAAAAACATTGGCAGGCACCTTACCGTGCCCCCGCAACAACGTCAGCATCCCCATTGTCGATGATCTCTGAGAACCAGACACGACATAGGTATACGTAATACAAATTTTTACACGAGTGCGAGTAAGAGTACTATATCTGAGATATGTGTCGCAGTCACACTTTTGTTGTTAATTAAACGTGGCGACTGCACGCCTGTGCATCGTACTCCCCATGCTCCACGTCCATGTCTAGTGCAACGAGTGGTAAGATTTTCCTAGTGCCGGATTCATGATAAGTGGCATGTAGTATGTGTTAGAGACCGTCGAACTATTCATAGAATCGCTGCCATTGGACCTTGCCATCGTTGCCAGTTCTTCCGGCAATTGATTAATTGCAAAGAGTGACGCACTTTTGACGCCATAGTGGCAGGAACTTGGGCTATCTGGTTGCACGTTGCCATTGCACAGAGACCCAGGCCCAGAAAGAAGTCCAAGCCTGGCTTGTTGCATATACATATATGTTTTTAAAGCAAGTCTAAATATTTTGTTTAATAAATTTAGGGTTTTTGGACGACCTTCTTATATGTAAACTATTTAGTTTATGATCGTCTTTTTATGTAACCAGAGCTGGAGGTTGTGATTAAATTTGTAATCAAGTTCCACTTAGCTAATAAAATATAATATATTTGAGTTTTCTAGCAATAAACATAATTATTGCGAACAAATTACTGCCTACAATTGATTAACCAATAGTTGTAATGAGCTTATTTTTTTTATAAAATTGCATAAAACAATATATGTATAATATTAGCAGAAGAGTTAATTTGTAATTTCCGTCTCTTGAGTGACTCTTTCCGACTGTTGAGTTGAGTCAGAGATTGTTGTTGAGTTGTTTCTCCAAATACTGACAGAAAATAGTTAGACATTTATAGTTATTTGAGATAAGTTTTAAATGGACTCACCGATCACGAAGAGAGTGTAGGACTTCCTTTCTTAGGACAGTTATAACAAATAATAAAATGCCCTGAAGAGAAACAACAGGCTCAAGGTAGTCTAAAGATGAATAATCAAAAATTCGCAAAATTACAAAAATACTAAACACTTTTTCAAGAATGGAGAACGCTCCTGTTAACATAAACAATTGGAAAAAAAAGAAAAAACTGGAAAAAAAAAGAATTGGTTATGGAGTAAGAATATAATTAGTATAAAACTCATATTTTTAATTCACTTTGCTTTATTTTTTTTCTGGCTTTGAACATCTGTTTTACTCCATTCTCGGCAAGCATTCCTCTTCTCCTTATGAAAATGTCTTCCCGTCATAATTGAAAGTGTTATATTAAACAATATCAATAGAACCACTGGTCCATGTAAATAAATAATTGCCATCCAATCGTATGCTGCAACCACAAAATTTAGTTATAACATTTATTATGAGATACACCAATTTTCGTACCATTTACCCAACAACTTAAAAGAGCCGGCTTTGCTGACCAAACTTGATTATATTTATAAGTATAGAAAAAATCAATCAGAATAATAAATATAAAATAACCAAAAGTCGATATCCAAACAATTTTATTAAATTTCCTAAAGTTGCCTTTCCATGTTGTCCCAAAGGTAATAAATGTTTTCCATATATTATAATTTATGATCAAAAGCCACAAATATGTGGCAATAATGAAATAATAACCGCAGAAACCTTATTATTATAATAAAAAATTTGTTACAATAATGAACATGTGGTATAACTAGATTTAACATACCTATTAGACCACAAAACAGTGGTGGGGGTAGTTTTCCTATATTCAAAAATAATACATCAATGGTTCGCAACGAGAAGTGCACTGTCTTACAGATAATATAGCAAGTGCAGCATTTGTTGTGAAGGGATCCGTAACGTGGCAAGTAGGAAAAAAGATACACACCAATGCTGACTAACATACAGAATACAGATGCACCACGAACTAGAAGTTAGTAAACATATTGGAAAGTATTTTACTAGAATAAAAGCTTAAACTTAAACTTAGACTTACCATAAACTTCACATACGTTCTTCGATGGTCCGCAGAGGTGAGGTTGGAGAACATAATATTTATAGTCCTTTGGTTTGTACAGTTTTATACAATAATCTGATTTGGTAACATTATATCCTGGGACAGAAATTAACAGTTTTCCGTTCTGTATTTTCAATTAATATTAATATTAATACATTTATATCACCCCTTACTTCGAACTATCAAACCTTTATTATCCAGTTATATTCTATTAGAGATTTTTCAAATTCATAATAGTATTTCTCGCATTGGGTTTTATATTGTTCTTTTATCACGAAATCCTCATATGCAACAATATTTGTGTCGTTTTCAAGTAAAAGATAAAAAACTGCCCTTACAGTATTTACATTAACATTGCACATGTTTTCATTTACAATTAAAAACTTTGCTGGATTGAAGCATATATCCTCGATAGGTAGATTATCAAACTCATTTTGATCGATAGTATCCTCATAATAACAATCGGATACAGCCGCAGCTAATTCAACCATAAGAATGCTGATTATAACTACACTATAATTTGTTCCTATCATTTTCCCCGAGAATAATTAAATAATAAATCCTTTCAACTTTATTTGCAACTTCTATTGATTGTTTTGAAGTGCTGTTCTCTCCCCTCAAATGCAAACTGAACAAATCTGACTAAAAGCGTTGTAAATTTGTACTCTGTGGGATTAATAAATATTAATCAATAAATATTATTTGCGGAAAGCTAAGAAATACCACAAATAAGGGCCGTTGATTAATGCAAATCGTATTGCAGTACAAAGGGTTACCAGACTTTAAGCATGCATAACTTTATCAAAACTTAACAGACTTTAATGTGGATTGTCGTTTTGATCATGATGGAAGAAACTTAAAGCGAATCGTATTATTTGAGTTAAATAAGTATTTATTAACTAGTTATTTGATTTAACTAGTTTTTGAAGTGTGTAATAGTTGACTCTTTCCAGTAAAATTTAGAAAAAGTTAAAAACAATTTCAGATTTAAGTAAATTGTAGTAGGGGCATTAAATAAATAAATGAAGAGATGCAATAATGTTAATGTATATATTTAAAAAAGCATATTAGAGTCAATTGATTAATGTTTGGTTTTATAGAACTTATTTTTATAAAGTTTAATATATCACTCTTTAATATTAAGTGGTCTTTAAATTTTTAGAACAATTAATTAGTAATTTCCGTCTCTTGAGTGAATCTTTCCGATTGTCGAGTTGAATCAGAGTTTGATAAAGTGTTTTCCGAATACTGAAAAAATTAGTTAAGGGTTAATATATTTTTGGGAGTGTTTTCAAACGCACTCACCGAATACGAAGAGAGTGTAGGACCTCCTTTCTTAGGACAGTTATAACAAATAACAAGACGCCCTGAAGAGAAACAAAGAGCTCAAGGTAGTCTAAAGATGAATAATCAAAAATATTCAAAATTACAAAAATACTAAAAAGCTTTTCAATAATGGAGAATGCTCCTGTTAACAGAAACAGTTGGAAGAAAAAGACAAAACTGAAAGAAAATAAAATAAATGTTGAGTATGAATATAATCAGTTAAAAACTCTACTTTATTACTTACTTTGCTTTATTTTTCTTCTGATTTTGAACATCTGTTTTACTCCATTCTCGGCAAGCATTCCTTTTCTCCTTATGAAAATGTCTTCCAGTCATAATTGAAAGTGTTACATTAAACAATATCAATAGAACCACTGGCCCATGTATGAAAATAATTGCCATCCAATCATATGCTGCAATCCAAAATAAGTTATACATACATTCATTTGCAAGATATAACAATTATCGTACTATTTATAAAACAACTTAAAAGGACCGACTTTGCTGACCAAACGTGATGAGAATTATATTGATAGAATGCTGCAATCAGAACATTTAATAAATAATATCCGAAAGTCGATATCCAAACAATCATATTGAATTTCCTAAAGTTGCCTTGCCATGTTGTCCCAAAGGTAATAAATGTTTTCCATATGTTATAATTTATGATCAAGAGCCATAAATATGTGGCAACAATAAAAAAATAACCGCAGAAACCTTATTAATAAAATTAAAAATATATTATAATAATGAACATGTGGTATAACTAGATTTAACATACCTATTAGAAAACACAACAGTGGTGGGGGTAGTTTTCCTATATTCAAAAATAATACATCAATGGTTCGCAACGAGAAGTGTACTGTCTTACAGATAATATAGCAAGTGCAGCATTTGTTGTGAAGGGATCCGTAACGTGGCAAGTAGGAAAAAAGATACACACCAATGCTGACTAACATACAGAATACAGATGCACCACGAACTAGAAGTTAGTAAACATATTGGAGAGTATTTTACTAGAATAAAATCTTAAACTTAAACTTAGACTTACCATAAACTTCACATACGTTCTTCGATGGTCCGCAGAGGTGAGGTTGGAGAACATAATATTTATAGTCCTTTGGTTTGTACAGTTTTATACAATAATCCAATTTGGTATATTATATCCTGGGACAGAAACTAAGAGTTCTCCGTTCTATATTTTTAATTGTTATAAATATTAATAAATTTTTATCAATTCTTTCTTTCCAATATCGAACCTTTATTTTCCAGTTATAATGTATGAGTGACTTTTTAAATTCATAATAGTAATTTTCGCATTGGGTTTTATATTGCTTTTTTATCACGAAATCCTCATAAACAAATATATTTGTGTCGTTTTCAAGTAAAAGATAAAAAACTGCCCTTACAGTATTTACATTAACATTGCACATGTTTTCATTTATGATTAAAAACTTTGCTGGATTGAAGCATATATCCTCGATAGGTAGATTATCAAACTCATTTTGATCGATAGTATCCTCATAATAACAATCGGATACAGCCGCAGCTAATTCAACCATAAGAATGCTGATTATAACTACACTATAATTTGTTCCTATCATTTTCCCCGAGAAAAATTAAATAATAAATCCTTTCAACTTTGTTTGCAACTTCTATTGATTGTTTTGATGTGCTTTTCTCCCCCCTCGAACGTAAACTAAACAAATCTGACTAAAAGCGTTGTAAATTTGTACTCTGTGGGATTAATAAATATTAATCAATAAATATTATTTGCGGAAAGCTAAGAAATACCACAAATAAGGGCCGTTGATTAATGCAAATCGTATTGGAGTACAATAATTTTAATGAGTTAAACGGGGAGTAAAGATGTAAAAATACATATACATGTAACAGTTGAGTGGAAATAAAACGTATTTTATCAAGAACATAATAATCTTAGGAAAACCACTAACTTGTATTATGGTTATGTTCGTTCGTCGGTTTCAAAAGATTAGTTCAATAGTTATATTTTCGTTTGAGGAAATCGGTTTGAATGTGGTTTTAAAATAGTGCAATGTCCACTTCATGATTAGAGAATATAAAAAGAGTCAAAAGTCTAATTGTATAAAAATCTAGCGTACATAAAATACAGGCCAACAATGAAAAAGATTCACAGAAATGTTTGCTCGCTGGCAGCTTCTCCAGAATTTTCGGTTGCTCGTCATGTCCATCGAGTGATTTGATGAATTGCTGTCATTAATCTATGACGTACGCAACTACCAAAGGAAATGCCATCATCATCAAAAGCAGCCCAGGCAGCAGCCGGGCAAGGGATCAGGCTTGGGCTCTGGCTCAGATCCGGGCGCAAGCAGCGCTGGCCCGCAGGGAGCCAGAACCAGATCCAGGGTAACGGACAGGCAGTCGGGGTGGTGGAGTCGCAGGGCATTGGGAAAACAATACGGAACAACAGTAGGAACAACACCCAATCCGAGCGAGAGGTTTTCACGAGTGGTGGGCAAAATGTAACATTTGGGAATTTCAGAAGGTTTCGCTTTCATTTTGCAATTTAAAGCCTCTACTGAATACCCTCTGAAAAATATGTAAATTGCGATGAAAGCTGTACAGTTTTAAAGTAAAAGAATAAAGTTTAATAGGTGAGATACAAATCATTATTGATATGTTTTGGGGATTGTAGGTAAAATTGAATAATTTGTTCTTTAATTTAACAAAGAAAACAGAATTTAGTAAATGTACAAAACTTAATAAGATTGAATGACACTCTTAAAATATTTATGTAATAAAGTGTTTTAAATATATGTATTAGCACACTAAATTAGTATGTTTCAGATCTATAGATAATATTAATCTTAATCCTGATTATGCTTGTTAAAATGTTAGCTTATGCAAAAATGTATGATTGTAATAAATTATTGACAAATTGATAGAAAACTTATTTAAAATTAAATATTTTATTATTAAGTGATTTAATTCACATCGATTAACTAATGTCACTTTGTTGCCTTAATAAAACTATTTAAATGATTTCTTTAACTGAATCACGCCCTCGACTGCAATTTGTTGTTGCAACTTTCCCTCAGGGGGTATGGTGGCAGTGGGGGCGTGTTTGAGATGCATATGCATACATATATTTTTACATTTCTACATAAATGCATTTCATGTTTACATTTTTCCAGTGACAAGTGTCTGAATCACACTGCAACGGGATGACATATTGAGGCAGGGGAAGCCAGCGACACTCAGCCGACAATCGATTAATCAGCGAAAAATAATAAGAAACATCTTCTACCAGGCCAGAGTCTGGGGAAGTGGCAAGAGAAGAGCCAAGAGACACAGCACCAGAGAAAAAGGCATCGGAAACTGGCTCTGACTCTGAAAAGATGGAGATGGAGATGCTGAACTGACTCTGCTCGAATGCGGAACTGACGGTGGGATAAAAATGAGCGACTTCAGCATTGTGGCAGCCAAATAAATACGAAACATCAGACGACAGACAGAATTTCATATGTTTAGACATGCATCCAAATTACAAAATTCTAAGACGAATAAAAGTATATTGTGATCGTTTCCTCTGTTCGTTTTATTCCCATTTATACTTCAACCATTTCGATAATTAACACAATTCGATGAACAAAATACTCATACATGTCATGAGTGCTCGCCTAAGAGATACCATATAAAACTCTAGCTTAGCACTTTTGTAACGAATCTTTAGTTTTCTGAGATCAAATTGATTAAAAAGCAGACAAACTTTTCCATAAGACCCTCCTTAATCAAAGAAATGTATACAAAACTGATTCGAAACGTCCCACAGAATAAAGACAACAATGAAATGTCAAAGCCAAATGACTGACCAAACTCATTACAACGAAACTTCAAATTGCCCAAATTAATCTAATTTCCAGTTTATTGTTGTTAATGTTTTTGTTTTTGTTTTCGGATTTTTGTTTTTCAATGTCAATGAGTTGTGCGCGTCGTCAGTTGTTTCATTCAAATCATTTCTTTTTCAACGTTTCTCGTTGTTAATTCTCACACAATTCTCACATAATAGAAAATTGTGTATGCCATTTGTTAACCTTCTCCTTTCATTCAGTGAACACCAAATGAAATCGTCAGAAACGCTTCAACTTAAGGCCAACAGTTCAAACTAACTTTTGGATGGTCCGTCATAATTATTAATATGAATACAGCTGATTAAATTTGGCTTATAGATTAAATAGAGTTAAGAGAATAAAGTGAAACAAGCGAAAATCGATTATATTTGTCATTAAAAATACAATGACAAAGTTATATTTGGGCAGCTACTTGTGCATAATTTAGACAAACTTAATAGCCTTGTAATTGATTGTCAAAGTAAACTTAATTGAAGTTCATGTTACTTAGAACCTTCCTCTCTTCTATATGATTTCTTGATTAAAAATCAAAATGGTCGAGCCATACAGATGTCGCGCCATTGCCAAAGTGTCAGTCAAGGGAGCGAATGGCAAAACGCAGCCAGAGAGTTTTTGGACTGCCTTTGATCTCAGCAATTTGAATCTGCACACTGCGAATGTCTGTGCCTCCATGTATCTGTATCTGTATTTGTTTCTCTACTTGTATCTGTATCTGATTCTATGGCAGAGTCGCGTCGTCGGCATTATTAATTTATGCCTGCTTGCGTTGCATTCAACATGGGGAGCAGTCTTGAAATGAATTTTTATACGCCTTTGGCTGGGGCATATGGTGTGGTTGCAACTGCTGTACCCCGTGTTCCGTTCCCCGTGGTGATATTCTAACCATGACGTTTCATTTTATTTTTATTTTGGCATCACGTGCGCCTGCTGCTGCTGCTGCTGTTATATTTGACATATTGCCGACATTGATAGCATGAGACGTTGCAATGAAATTTGTTGTGCTCGTCAACAAGAGCCGCGGCCATCACTCAAAAGCCCAGCCACATTGTACATTCAGACTTCTTGGTTGCATGTGTGTTGCATGCTCTAAGATTATATTCGAATGTTGCCACCCCGAAGTACGACCCTCTCAATCTCTTATTTTTCTGCTGATTATGAAGAGAAGCTAAGTGATCACGCCAACATTTAATGCACCTTTTTTAAGGCCTGGTAATTAGGATCTAAGTTAAACTTTGGATGGAAAGTTAATTTCTCTTGTCACGATTAATTATCTAACTCTTAACAAGATGTAGTTAAAGAAACTCACAGCCATATTTTAAAAACTAACTAATTTAAAAACATAATAAATTATTTTATCATACATACATATATCATAACACAAGTTATTATCATTAATTGACTTGTATTCTTAACTGGACTTTAAATTTTATATACAATGTCTGATATACTATTTTCTTTTACGCTTTTGTTTTTCTATTCTTTTTCTACTCTTTCTATATATTTTTAGCTATTTTTTTACGTCTTTGCGATATTCTGTGTTCTATTGACAGCCACTTGGTTACATGTCTGGAATGACTGTAATTACGAGTATTTGGCCAAAACGAAGTCGCCATTTTCACTTTTCGATTACACAAATAACTGAGTAATTTCCTCATTGAGGCAACCACGCATAAAATGCAATTTTTCACTTTCCCTTTTTACATAGCGGCAGACTTCAATCCACATTCGACCTGTGGTCCGCAATGACAGACAGAGAGGGGGAGGTGGTGGCTCATCGAGCACTTATTACAAAGCAACATAGAAATAATTATGGCCACTTCTGGCATAATAACTAAAGAATTTATACCTGCCAGTGTCCGGCCGGTAGTTTGATGAGAGATTTGCTGAAATTGCTTTCACATTAAAAACACTCACCCACAAACACCACCATCACCAGTCGCACCACCAACCTGTATGGAATACTGGTGCTGTTCTATGTTCTATTTCTATGGTCATTCGATCGGCCTACCTGGTTGCCGGCGTTAGCAATTAATACCTTTCACTCTGGGCCGTTTGATGTCAGCCCTGTCAGCCTATGTTCAACTCCTCCACTAGCTCCGCTTCAAATTGCTCCTGGCTAAGGTCTGAGCACAGTGGCTGCCATTGACTGACGGTCATTTGTTTATGTCAACGCTTGGACGCTTGATGCTGCACGGATTAGAAAGTAATCAGTGCCGATAAGAAGCGTCGAGTGTCTCTGGAGACTCTCTGGATGGGTGGGAATACCATGTGGTGCTGGTCAAAACTGCGTGGACGTTCGTAATTTAAATTAGAGTGGTGCGACTTTATCCCTCCATCATTGTTGCTATCCACACGGTGGCAGCAGACATTGGGCATTTTGCAGTTCGGTTACAAATGTCCATTGGGACTTTGCTAATCTGTCATTCGCCATGATGTGCTCCTAAAGGCGGCCTTTCGTTTTTGGGGTTGTACACATGTGCAGACACACCCAAAAACACCCACTCACCCACTCGCAGAGAGAGAGACACCAACTGGCAATGAAAAAGGACGAGTGTTCATATAAATGACCAAAATGCCACGCATTGACCCACACAGTGCCCAAAACCTCATCCGACCCAGTCAGTCCCCTTCCCCTTTGCGCCCCCTGGCATCGACGACATGGCAGATAAAATGTTTCAATGTCCAATCGAGCTATTTGTCAAAATACTCGCACCGGATGGACATCGGCATCGCCATCGTCATTGACATGGACATGGTCATGGGCAAGGACTTGGACAGGAACATGCACATTTTGTATTTGCCACCAGGATGAAATGTTTTTAGCTTCTTCTTCTCGTTTTGTTATTGTTATTGTTGTTTTGGGCATGAAATTTACTTCGGCTTTTAACAAATCCGATCAAGCGCATCCAAATTTCACATTAAATGAGTAAACATAAGCACATACTCCTCTCTCGATCTTCCTCTTCATCTCTTTTTTTAAAAAGCTTGTGACTTATGTCTTCCTTTAAAAATTAATAGTTCAAATCGTTGTATTTCGTAGATCTATAACAACTTGAGTTTTTTATGCATGAACATTTCATTTACGCTCTATAATATCACAAATAAATATTCCAATTTAATTATTGCTTAATTTTTTATGGTTTTATATTAATTTGGAAGAAAAAAACTGTTTTTAAATTTTAGAAACTAATATTATCTTTTCACCACTATTTAAGTAAATATTCAAGTAAATTCGACTTTTTATTTTTCTTTCTTTACATTTAACCTACCAGATACATTCTTTAAATTTCAAAATGGAGAGCTAGTGTGACCGCCAATCAAATGACCATGGAAGACAAGTATATTTGATTAAAATTTGAGAAATTTCGTAATTCCTAGTGCCGAAATGCTAAGCAATTTAATATATGAATACATTTTAATTACACGCTTCGGTTGATAGGCTAGGCAAATTGTGGTGGCATTTTAGATTTGTTCCACGCATCGCTTCGTGAATAAAATATAATGAAAATTTCAACGCCAATGATGGCTAACGTCGGACTGACAGCTCTGACGGAATGCTGTCGGTCGGACTGTCAGTCAGTCAGTCAGTCAGCCAGACAGGGAAAGGGAAATGGCAAGATGACAATGGAGGGAATAGGGAACTGGCACAAGGCACAAGGAGCAGGCGGCTGTCAGGCTATTGGGCTGTCGTATTGCCGGTCTGACTGTTTGGCTGCCTGCAGCGTGCACACTCCGAGTATCCTTTTCGCCTGTTTCAGTGCCTCCCTTATGGGCGTACATGATAAATGGCGACAAATTCGTCAATGTCAAAATCAGACTGTTACAAACAGCGCCACTGCGCAATGTTGCGTAGAGGTAGAGAGCCCTGAAACTGGCTCCAGGACGCGTATCCAGGAACATCATGAGCAACACAATAACAACAGTTAGATCTATACGAAAATACAACAAAAAGTCTGTTTCAATCTGCTTCTTCACGCTTTCCTTGGCAAATATCTTCGAAACTGAACTGAACGCATTTTAATATTAATGCAAATTTCTAAGTCATCTTTTTTGCAAAGTTAACAGATTTTACTTATGCTAATTCACATATTTAGTGTAGATATTTATACAAATGTATTGCACACCCATTGCAATTATGGGAAATTATTGAGTGGAAATTATGTTGACTAATTGTGCATCATTAATTTCAAGGCCCAAAGAATACACATGAGGCATGTTGAGTAACTGGCCAGAATTGAATTTGATACGGTTCATTGCCACTTTCTGCTTATAAATTTGTATTACGAAATAATTGAAAATTTCTTAAAAATAAATGTATTTATTCTTAAATTATATAGTTATATTAAATTTGAAGCTAAAAAATGTTTTAGCTGTAAAAAGAATGTGATTTCCACAAACAAAGTCTTGTAAATCAATCAAGGCAATCTTTAGTTATATTTAATTAAATATGCAATGTTTAAATTATTTGTAATATATAAAATTATAGAAATAAAATGTACTTTAAATAATTATAATCAAGTATTTAAATAAATCTGTTTGTTCTTCTGGTATTTCTTCATTCTTTTTTTCATGGAACTGAGAAACCTGTAAAACCAGTTAATTCTTAGGGACTTTCTTACATCTTACATGTAAACGAGCCAAATATTAATTAGCTTGTCAACTTTAATTTTTCCCTTTCATTTCGTGGAGACTTACATTTAACAGCTCAATTAATTTGGGGTCTGTGCTTTGCCGGCACATGTGACCGGGCCTAAAGACTGGGCCCAGACTCCGATTTGAGTTATGCGATCCATTGACATTATCTGCGGCGCACTCGCATGTGACAAGCGGCAACTGATTCACTTCACGATCATGGCCTGGCTCTCAGCCTGAATCTGAGAGAAGGAGAAGACTATCGGTTTTCGAAGCCGATAAAGATCTCAAAAGGATCTTGCTGACTGTTTTGGTTAGTCGATTCGAATGGTTGAAGTGGTTGGCAACAAATGGGCGCCATTACAGACCTACAACTTTTAGTTGTGGTGAAAACGACTTTAAGTCACTTTTAAATTGAATAATATTAATTTGGCAGATACAGTGTGTGATCGCGGCCATAAATCAATTAATTAGTTTAGCTCTTGTACTAAAAGCGATGTCTCCCTGTTGTTGCCATTGCAACAAAAGTCTGCCATACATTGATTCGATAGACAGAGATAAAAATATGGATGGATGGATGTAGAGGGACAAGGAGGGCGACAAGTCGCCTAACAAAATTATAATTGTCTAAGGAAGGGCGTAGACATAAAATACAAACACAAACAGCAAAACAAATGTAATTAATGATTAAAAAAAAGCAGGAAACGTTGCTTTGCGGCACTTTTATTACATTTGTATACCCTGCAAAATTAAATGTATGCGACGGGCATCTTGATGGTGCGCAATGAACGTAATCTATTTTTCAGCTTCCAAGTCAAAAAATCAAAGAATCGAGCCAATAAATCGAGTATAGCAGCAGCGCCTGAGCTTTAACATTTTAAACAGGGTAGCATCAAGTCTAGCACTTTAAGCTTTAGCATTATTATTTGTACTTTTGTTGGTGTTTTGTTTTTTTAATGACCAGAGAACAAATAAAAGAAAAATGTCGTTCTGATTGACGAATTGCGTGCGTATAATTGTATCTTCCAGATACTTTGTTTACTTGCGCCATATTCGTTTGTTCAGTGTGTGGCTTTCATTCGGTTTCCTCCGCTGCCTCAAGCTTTAATTGAGCCACAACTGTAGATACGCGCACACGAGTTCCTCAGAAACATTGCGACTCACGCGAGCCCAAACAAAATGTCGGATATCTTTGAAGCTATACACAATAGTAACTACAGTGAATGTATATACCTATGGATGTATCTATGTATTGTGTTTAGGGTTAATATGTAGTGTATAGCGTGTTGGCTGTAAAAGTTCATTCATGTCTTGTAATTGGGAGAAAACCGAAAAGAACTGATTGCTTAAAGTCTACTCAAATCATTCATTTCAATAGATTTATATAAATATGTGCTGGGGACCTTGTATAAGATTTTGAATACCATGAGATATAATTAAATTAATGGGATTAAAGTACATAGTCGCGTTTCTTTTATACAACACACAATACTTGCCGCATTAAAAACAAAAATGTCAATACTATTTAAAATTTAGATTTCTCATTATCAGCTAAAAACTTTTCAGCAAAAGTATTTTTTTTTTATTTATTTATTCAACTATTAAAATAGTATTTTAAATTTCAATATTAATTTAACAGATAAAACACGTTTACCTATAATTTCTTTTGAAATCGCGCACTAAATTAATTCGTAATTGATTGCAAGCAGTGCATTGTCGTCGCAAGCAGTAGTAACGAAAGCGTACTGCTTGCTGCTGAACTAAGGTCTCTGCACTTTCCTGCGGTTGTTGTCTTGGATAAAATTGGAGCTTGAACTCAAAGTGGAAAATGTAATTTCCTGAAAATGCGTATTCCAATGAGATTGCCAAATCGAATTTGCATTTTTTTGCATAGTAGAATTTTGTTGCTTACAAATTTTTACGCTAGCTGGCGTTAAGTGCCTTTATTTGCAGAGTTTTAAAAATTAAAAATAAAGAAACAAAAACAATTTTTTTAGTAACCAAATAAGTTTTATTCAACAAATTAATGCAATTATACATTCAAAAAAGGAAGCGGGTTTTTGTAAAACATGCAAAACTTGAATTTTTTCATTGATTTAAAAAATGATGCAAAAACAAATTAAAATTTCATTTTTTGTATAATTTACGTGAGTTAAATATACCAAAAGTTGGGCCAAAAATCCACTCAACGTGCCACTCGAAGTGGTTGGCATATGTTTTTGGCGGCCTCTTTGACGAGTAGTGACACAGAGGCTGGTTTGTTGCCAGTGGATGATGCTTCGCTCTTGGTGCTGCCTCTGCCCTTAAATCATTTTATGCTGCGCTGATTTTATGTACATATGTTTGATTAAAAATTAAAATTATCATTTACGGCCCATTTAAACTAAACCGACCAGACATTTTTCGCATGTCGTTCTCATTTTCAAAATAACAAAATATTCAGCGGCCACGGCATGAAAATAAAAAATATATAGATAGATGTAGAGATCTACATGCAAAAAGAGAATGCCACTCCGTTGTTTTGCTACCTATTGTATGATTTGATATGTTCTTGTTTATTATTTAATTTATATTTAGTCAAATCATTTTCATCATTTAAGCTAATGAGAAAAGATGCATGAGTCCATGAATGTTTCCTAAATTATTACATTACTAATAAGTATAAAACTTGGAAAGTCTTCCCTTGATTTCATCTGTGTCTAAACGTATTTTTTCTCCATCCTCGGCGATCATTGTTTCTTAATTTACAAGTTATCTACGCCACTGGGCTTCCTATCCTATTTCTCTTCGTAGAAACAGCGAAATGCCCAACAAAAAAAAAAGAGCATTGAGACAGTTTTGAATTGCAGACCTTGACTACCATAAAGTCAGTTTCTACAAAAATTCTAGCGGCACAAAAATATGAAACAAAAAAGAGCATTGAAAAAATGTTTCAGTTCTAGTTTAATTTTGAGAAAACCTCTGTGAGCGAAAGAAAAAAAATGGTAATAGTGTAGCAGTAATATGCGCACAATAAAAAAGATATTCAAAAAAAGAAGAAATATTTTAGAGCGAATTTGCTTTGTCTACCGCATTTTTGCCATTGTTAAAAAATTGAGCATTTTTTTCACTGGCGACTTAATTTTTTTCCTCTCATTTTCCATTTAAAATGCGCGGAAAACAAAAGTTTTTACGGATTTATGAGTTTATCGTTTTACGACCATGTCTCAGTCCCAATAAAACTTTATTGAGTTGCCTGTCGGTCGTGGCCGTGCTCGAGTTTCCGACCGTAGACCTTATTTGGTAGCCGTGAAAACTGTAGCAGAGCACCCAGAGATGCCTCTGATCCTCGGTACTGGACAACTGAACAAATGAACAACTGAATGCAATGCAGATCTGCGAATCGTCATTCTCAAGGACGTGTCCGGTTATGCAAGTCTATGCAACGGCTTACATAATAAATGCAAATATATACTTTTAAGCCGCCCGCTGAACCCAAAATGCTCTAGTTCTTCATTGTTCTATTATTGAAGTTATATAGTTTACCCGGCTACGCCCACGAGCCCAGTCAATAGGTTGCCACTCGCAGGTCACTTCACTCCTCTTACACAATATTTCACAATATGCACCCAAATCCGGGGATTAGTTAGCTCGAGTCTTCCGCTAAACAATTATGCCTGTCGCCGTTGCTCTAATTTAAATTACCGATCCTCGGAGTGTGGCCGTTCAATGGCTGCTTAAACATTTCCTAAAAACTGACCCAGTTTTTGCCACAGTCGCTTTTGTTTCCATCTATTTTGTTTATGGCTCTGCAAAAGTTCTGCGAATTTTTATTATCAGTTATTCTGCTCTGAATTTTTATTTATGTAGTTCACAGTTCGAGATTCATTGGATGCTTAGTTCTGGGAAAGCAATTGAAAAGCAATCGTTCAGCAAATTTTGCTAGAGCGCAATTTTTCTGAATTGGTTACAGGTTCTGTAAAATTTATCGACAACATATTTAAGATTTTAATATTAATATTTTTTCTTGTTAAACGACTAGGAAGACTTAATATTTTGTAGTTTAAATGTTTTAAAAACTGTGAATTAAGCTACATATCTATATTATTTCATTCCAACAAGATGCTGCTGCAGCAAGCAAGCTGGCTCGTAAAATATCTGAGCCCAAGGCTCGCACCTTGGTTTTGTTCAATACAACAAAATTATTATATTTTGTCAATTATTTTTCATTTGTCCTTGATTTGTTTTTATACAATTATTTTTTTAAAAACTACTTAAATATGATCATTTTATTCAAATTTTTCAACAATATTACGA
Organism: Drosophila testacea; assembly: GCA_035043265.1. Lineage (NCBI taxonomy): Eukaryota > Metazoa > Arthropoda > Insecta > Diptera > Drosophilidae > Drosophila > Drosophila testacea. The sequence goes on along the minus strand of JAWNND010000052.1, from coordinate 377,056 downwards.
CTAAATACTTGTTGCTTTAGTTGTAATCTAAGACTCAAATAAATAAGTGGGGTAGAAGAAAAATGCTATTTGTGGATTCGGTTTGAATAGTTAAGTTTATTGAGAAGTAAAGTTTATGATCCGGCTCGGGTAGTCCAATAAACCCAGTCCGAAACGGTTTTTTGTAGTTAAATTCAGGAACTGTTTGCAGCCCTATTATGTATTAGATTTTAATGTTAAGAAATATTTTTTAAAGTTGTAAGACTTTATTTTGGGTTTTGGATAAAAACGTATATTATAGAACTTACTCCCTCAGTCTTGAGGAGAGGCGGGAGCGGGCGTAAAATTTGTTTAGAGTAAACAGAATCCCCTTCTACGACTGGTGAATCAAGGACTACCTGAAAGTGGCAAAGCGACGCGTGTGTCTCGCATTAAAATGATGTCTTGTTGACGGACTCTGAAGGACACAACTCGCGCGACTCGACTCGACTGTTTATGGAATGTAAATGCACCGTGTCATGGGTCCTTAAACGTCTTAATTGCGCACGTATCCTTCGCCTGAGACGCGCAATTGGTTTCCAAGGCGGAAATATTATTGCCACGTCGTAAAACTATAAAACTGTCCGCAGGGGTCGAGATGCTTTAGACTACGTCTGTATGGAATGGACTGTATGAAGGCTCAGTAGAGTCCTCTAGGACATGGAACTAGCTCTGAAACTCAAACTTTCAATCGGCATCAACGAATTCGCTGAATTCCATCGAGCGCGCGACTTCGATTCCCGGGCGCACGACTCCTCAGCGAAATTGCATTGAGAATTTACAACGAAACTCGTAGGGGTTCATTCTTTATTGTTAACGAAAGCAATCCTTATTAGCTATTGATATGAAATCATTTAAGGTACTCATAAGGAAGTTTCAGCCGTAGCTATGATCAATTGGTAAAGAATATTTTTAGGTATCTAGTCCAATCTCGCGACTCTATACTATCCACGCCTCTAAGCCTCAAAAGAGTTGTTTAATCTAAAGTTTAGATTGGGGTTCGATTCGAGAATCTTTGAAAAATAATGTCTAATTAATAAATATTCATTTATACAAACTCTTAGCCTATGATCGATTTCAAAGAACGATACACATAATAAAAATCATTTCAACTTTCAAAACTAAGAATGTGGATCTAAGTTTAAATATTTTAAGTTTTTGTTGAGGTAAGACTAAGTTTATGGGAATTAAGAGGCAACAATAAACTTGGCGAATCGGCCTAAGATATTTGATTCAATTACAACATTTTTCTAAGAGCCTCGATGGCCAAAATATAGTGTAAACTGAGCATCAAGCATTTTTTTCTGTGTGGGATCAAACACTTTGTCACAGAAGGTATAACAATATGTATTTGGTCATTTTTTAACATAATTCGATATTTTTATTTATTGCCATAAGAAAGAACAATGCGAGAGCGCATTGTAAATGTGTGATCATAATTTTCAATGCAATGACTTTAAAAGGACATCATTATGAAGATTGCAAAACAATGCGAATAAGTGTGACAGAAGCAATTAATGCGCTAAGGAAATGTCAACACGAAAACAAACACACACGGGAGGTTGCAGGCAAGATGACATTGAGCGGAGATGTCCTAACGACAGCCGAAGAATGGGAACAGAAGCCGACGACAACGACAACGTCAACGACGATGCCGACAACTGTCCCAAGGACGAAGGCGACGCGTGACGTATTGAGAATGTTTGTACACATCGTGAAAAGGAGCACAGCGAGTAGAAGGACCTTGTTGCCTTGACTTTGATTGGTACATGGTCCATGATCGTGATTATCCAAGGACATTCAGCTCACCCACGCTGACTTTTCCTCAGTCAGATCATTCAGATTGAAATGGCCTCGATAGGACTTTTGCAGCTAGTTTCCATCAAGGACAGTGAAATTGTCCTCCATATGAATGAGGCATGCCAAATACGCTGGCAGTTGAACTCAAATAGAAACGAGTAGCCAAAGCTGAAAATTACTTCATCCGAGCATCCAAGTGGCAACTGGTAACACCTGCAGTGCCTGAATACGAACACAGATTAATATTCTCAACAGAAACTCAAAAAACAAATGACTTACTGAAGACGTCTGCATTTTAATTGTTAAATCAAACAAATTTTGAATAATTATACCTGATTCACATGGGAAGATGCTAGCGAGGGTATCTTCAACTTGTGTTAAGATATGTACACACCAGAATATATATTTGTCTATAATTGAGACCAAATATGCCTAGTATATTTGGAAAATATTTGGAAAAAGTGAATATATATTGATATTCTAAAAGTATTCAAGTTCAAGTACAGGGTATTTTTCAGTCAAGCGACTATTGAAATAACTCAGCTCTTTGTTTTCCTATTCTCTTTAGTGTTTTTCACAAATAAACCGTCGATTGAGCCCATCAAATTGATTGCATTTCATCGGGTTAGGATTGATATAAGATTGAAAATCGGATTCGAAATCACAAACTCTCCAATTGTACGGGGAAAAAGTCATGCTGTGTCGATATGTGTTCGTGTTAGACCTTCTGACGCTTATACTATATATAAATCTGACTAAAATTTTACATCACACGTACATAAGTTGTTTATTTTTGTTGTTGATAATTTTTCTCAGCTATTTTCATTTTATACGCAGCTTGAGACCGCCTGTTTCGGTCTGATAATGAGTGTCGATATAACCGATTGCTGTTGTTGCCGTTGCCGTTGCCGTTGCCGCACAATTAGCATTTGGGGACGGCGTAATGAGCAATGCTATCTACAACTCCCAGAGGAGATCACAACTTCAAAGACAAAGCAACCACAGCGTGTGACCCTCGTCCAAGTAAACGAACCCCAACAATAATAAACAAACAAACAGACTATTTGGGAGTATCTTAAGTGATACTTATGTAACGCTCTCTATGATGGGAGGAATTCAAATTTCAAATGCCAATTTGTACTATCAAGTGCAATCCTTTGAAGTTTTCAAAATATTAATGCGAGATATTTTCACCTAAGAACTCAAAATGCTCTAATAGACTATAGTGAGATAGACATTTATTTCCTAATCAACTTAGGTATAAATTAATTGATCTGCACTAAAAAGAAGAATACTTATCACAATCATTATGTAGGTACTTTACTCTTCTGTATCTTAGGTATTATATATGTGGTTCAACATATCTGAGAGCAGCTTTAAACTGTCACACATACAAATAAGTATGTAGAATGGACATTTTGTCGTGATATTTAATTTGGTGATTCACCTTTCTAGGATTATGTCGTTTAGTAGATCAATAAATAATATTCTTCATTGGTGGTTTATTAATATATTTGATACTATTATTTCCCAGAGAGCAGCTGATGATACGAGTATTAACGGTTCATCGTTGGGTATTAACACATTCGCCTACTTCAGGCGCGTGCCTGTCTTACCTTCCGAAGCATTGATAAATACTTATGGGTCCAATGTCCAGTATTTGCAGTCATATGCCGAACAAGGAACGAGTCCTTCTGTGAGTTAACCCTCATGAAAGATGCGAAAATGTGCAAGGAAAGGGGGATGTACCGTCATACAATGGGATGGTCCCGATTCGCTGTCAAGGTAATTTATTAATTCGGCAATAAAAACGATGCACAAACGCAAACGCTCGTCCCGGGTTTGCTACGGGGTGTGTTGTGGTCGAACACTCGCATGTGGGCCTTACAACTCAATTAAACTTCAACTCACAGCCCGAATCAGTATCACAATCAGATCCAGAAACTGAAACTGAAACCGACAACAGCATTTCACTGCCTGCTTTTGTTGTCAGTGTGTTTATTCCAAGTATTTCATTGGGATTATACAATCAGTTGAGTGATAAAACTCAATCGCCCAGAATGAAAATGTTGAGTCTCTGTGGTGAGTGTCATTTAAACTGCACCTGATATGAGTATACGAATAGTAAGTGTTATATGTACATAGCAAATGAAATCTTTATCAAGTTGTTTGATTGATTTTACAAATGAATTGCTTGCAATTCATTGACTTTTATTTGATTTAAAAGCAGATATATTAGTGATTTAAAAGACATTTGTATGCCATCTTATTTGTTCCATAAATAAACTTCGATCATTGACCAAACGATAGTAGATATTAGGGACTTAATTTTCTTTTATTGCCTGAGGAATTATGTAATGTATTGAGAAAAATTTTCCAAATCCATCAAAGCAAAAATACTAATGTTCAATGTCAAGTTGACTAGTATTTTCATTTTAGATAGACGCTAAGTTATATGGTGAATTTTCATTCCAATTACTATTAAATGTTTTATTTATTTAACCATTTTTTGAATTGAAGCTAATTATTTAAATTTAAGATTTAAGATTTAAATTTAAGAATCATCTTTCTCTTGAAATATGGTAGGTCTACGGAACCTATTTACCCCTTAGCAGCAATAAAATGTGAGCAAATATAGCCCAAAGTATTTCTGATATTTTATTTTGTATCCCATACACAGTTAAAACTCGTAGTATGTATTTCCCAAATCGATACCCAATCTATCGATATATGAGTGCCTATAGAAATGTCCTGTCTGCTGAAAGTGGGTTGTCCTGGGTCGTGGGTCGCAGTCGCCCGGCAACGGCCTGTCAAACTGAAAAACGCCATAAATTTCACTCGGCTGTCACAGAACGTGCGCTCTACGAGAAATAGAATAGGAGAGGTAGAGGAAGTGCTGGAGCAGGGGCAGAGACAGAGTCAGGAACAGGGGCAGAAACGCAGGAGGTAGCCGCACAATTGGCACATGCACAATCTGCACACATATGCCAGGGTATCTATAGAAATCAGTTGATACTCGCATATGTAGTTGCAACTGGAGGGTGTTTGGGGTGCAGGCTGTTCGGGGTGGGCTACAGATCTGTGTCGGGGGTGGTGATACTGCTAAGCGGATAAGAGAGAGTGCCAGAGTCATGGCTTTTGGGCCAGTCAATTTAGTAGATCGGCTTACGGGTCAGCTATGCAAATACAAGAATGTGGCACTTGCCACTTTGCCACAGGCCGCAGGATAAACCCTCGCGAACAAACAGAAAAAGCGCAACACGCGACGCAACAAAGGGCTAAAGAACGAGCAAAAGGATATAAGGATGCGGAGCACGCGCAATGTTATCCTTTCGAAGCCTTCATTCCAGTAGGATATATATGCAACAATATCGAAGTGTAAGCCTTATATCAAGCCCTTAGTTTGCGCTATGGCGAATACCTTGGCTTGATTCCTGGAACAACTGGCAGCAGCTACGATGTTGGGAGAAATTTTTAAGGAATTTTCTGCTGCTGCCTGGCGACAATAAAAGGACAAACGGGCCAGGAAAAGCCTTTTGTGCCAAGCGTTTTAGCAACAGTTTACAGTTTACAGTTCTGTTTATGTCTTTATGATTATTGCAATTAGAGGAATGCAAAAGCAGTCTCCGTCCCGTTCTCGCGCACCTAACGTCCCGACTTAATTACGGGCCTGTGGGACGTCCTGCGCACGTCTTAAGGCATTCCAAGGACATCAGGGGAAATTTTCGTGCGGATAACTTACGAAAAACTCGCGATGATAATGGGCGCGATGGGTAGGTAATAAGCAGCACAGCAGGTAGGCCAAGTTCGGATAACTTGGTCAACGGATAAACGCATTGCACAGTTACCCCTGCGAGTCATAAATCTGGCAAGGTCCTGGCTGGCTGGGTGGTGGAGGGGAAGTGCGGGCTCAGCATGTGTCAAAGTGTCATGCGCAGGGATATTTATGCGCTATGACGATGAGCGTGTGCCGTACATCAGCGAGGACGACGACGAGGACGAGTACTATATATTAGGCAGGATCAGAGAGCAGAGCAGCTCATTCGCAAACGCAACAGCGTCGCGTACACATCACAGGACAACGCAGAACACGAAGAGAACAACATGGCAGCCACCAATACTCACAGTCATTATTATGCAGACAGCATGTACAACATTTACCACCACGCCTTACCGCCCACATACTACGACAATAATCCCAGTAGTAGTAACTACTATCAGGCCAATTCCATGGCAGCCACAGGAGGAGTCTCCTCCTATCAGAGCTATCAGGGCAGCAGTTATCCACAATACAACCAGGAGAGCTACAGCGAAAGTTGTTACTATTCCAACTATCAAGAGTTGATGCCACAGCCTACAGTTGCAGTTGAGGCACTGCCTCAGTTTGAGGCTCCCGCAGATGCTCCCACATCCCCTCCAGCTGCAGCTCCAGTTCCAGTGAAGAACAGCAGGAAACGCAAAGCAGAGGACAGTGCTGCTGATATCATTGCCGCCGTCGAAGAACGTCCTAGCACACTCCGTGCTCTGCTCACAAATCCCGTGAAGAAGCTGAAGTACACACCCGACTATTTCTACACAACCTTCGAGCACGTGAAGAAGGAGAATGGCAAGAGCAGCTCCACTGGGGAGCTGTCACCCTGCTACGAGCAGGATTATGCCGTGCCCACACCCTCCACACAGCAAACACACATGTCGCCACAGCGCAGCAGCAGCGAAGATGTCGACTATCTGGATGTCTACTCTCCCCGCAAACAGGCCACACCCGTTACACCCGCCACTCCAGCCTCCCTGGTCGGCATTAGCACACCACCCCAATCTCCGGCAGAGAAGGCAGTCAATCAGCAACATGAGATCAATCATCGCATTGTGACAGCTGCCTCAGCCAACAACGAATTCAATTGGTCGCACATTGAGGAGACTCTCGCATCAGGTAGGCATCGTTATCTCTCTATCTCTCTTTTAGTCTCTCTTTCTGTCTCTTTTACTTACACATTTACTAATAATTTGCTTCTCTTTCTTTCTATTCTTCAGATTGCAAAGACTCCAAACGCACCCGCCAAACCTACTCACGTTATCAGACCCTTGAGTTGGAGAAGGAGTTCCATTTCAATCGTTACATCACACGACGTCGCCGTGTGGACATTGCCCATGCTTTAAGTCTGACCGAGCGTCAGATCAAGATCTGGTTCCAGAACCGACGCATGAAATCGAAGAAGGATCGCACTTTAGAATCCTCACCTGAACACTGCACCAGCTCTGGCTATGGTACATTGATGCCACCACTGGATGCCACAAGCAGTGTGTCGCCACATTCCCTGCCACAGTCACAGTCACAATCAACCATGCCCTATGCAGCGTATCCCGCTTATTTGGCCACCTCACAGCAGAGCTATGATTACCCGCAGCAGTCGCCGCCGCTGCCTCTGTCGCTGTCTCTGCCACCACCGCCTCCGCCGCACTTTGGGCAACAGTACGAGGCACAGTACGCACCGCAATATCATCAACAGACACAGCAGCACCAATGCAACTACCAGCAACAACAGCAGGAACTGAGCACCTCCAACCAGCTCTATCATCTGCCTCTTCCCTAAAAGGACACACACTCTCACACACACACACACAACCGGAACAAACGCGCCACACACTCTCGACCATTTGCCGGTGACACGCAAATGTCTAACGAGATGCTGAGCAGTCAAAGTCGCACAAGTAACGCATACTCCCTACGGTGCCCAGGACATGGGCATAGGACGAGTGTGCAATGTGCTTACAAGGAGGCGACTCCTTGCAGTGAGAGATAGAGAGAGAGAGAAAGAAAGGCAGAAAGAGAGAGAACTCTAAAACCCAGTGGCTGGCCATGGGTTGCCCGTTGCCTGGAGAGCTCGATTATCACAAGCCTCACGTGAACTGTGGCCGGGTATCGATAATAACCGAAACTCAACTTGGAGACTGAAAATGTTTTTGTTAAGCAAACGCATATTGTATACATTAATTTCTATATCGATAATACTATTAATATTTATTGAAATACATGCTATTTAGAGTACTAGTACTTTAACGAATTTGTTTTCTTAAACTAACAAAACTTTTCTGGGATTTCTTATTTCCGAGCATATTTACTATCTAGAAATACATATATTCAGTATTTATTGAAAAAAGGAAATCATTTTCTTTTTAGAATTTGCATTTCTTTGAATTACTTTAAAGAAAGTAAAAAAATGCAGTAAGCTACAGTAGAGCATGCTCGACAGTAGGAGACCCAGTACTTTTTGAGTGCAAAGCGTTCACTAAAGATTGTTCTTCAATGTTGCGTACCATACAATAGATGGCGCTACTTGATATACATAGAGGTCGCTAGCGTCTCTTCTTCTTCCTTTTGCCCGTAACATTGTTTGTTGAATAACTTCCGTGTTTATCATCCGATTGGAATGAAATTTTCTGGACAGGTTTGGACCACAGTGTATATTATATGTACCAATAATCAAGTCGTTAACATTTAAGGGGCTCTTGTAATTCGACTTCGAAATTTTGTATTTCAATTTCCGTGGGCGGAGGGGGCGTGGCAAAAATCTAAAACAAACTTGATCAATGCAAGATATAGATGAACCTACATGCCAAATTTGGTGTCTCTAGCTCTTATAGTCCCTGAGATCTAGGAACTCAAAAAGTGACAGACGGACAGACGGACAGACGGACAGACAGACAGACGGACATGGCTATATCGACTCGGCTGTTGATGCTGATCAAGAATATATATCTTTATGGGGTCTGCCACGCCTCCTTCTGCCTGTTACGCACATTTTTTTTTGCACAAACGTAATAGACCCATTTGTACTTTTTTAAAGTACTGGGTCTAAATATCTGGCTTCTTCAAGTAGCTTTAACCGAATTTTAGTAAATTATGCCTACCATATTTCTTGGCATAGCTAAAACTATGTTATATTAAATAGGTATATGAGAGATTGTCTGAAATGTTTTCAAAATGTTTTCTGTGCCGGAGACTCTATACTCTTGTTCATCTCTTTTTTTACTGAAGTGTCCAAGCAAGTGTTTTTAAGTTTGAATGGAAGCTTAGCTTGTTTTTTGATCAAACTAGGATTAAGTAAAGATTCCTTCTCGAAAACAGCATCGGACTGTAGCAATTGTTGTTTTGACATGGAGCGCGGTACACGCCTTTGATCTGTGTGCGTTATCTTTGGAGTAACTATAGAATCAAACAAAGGAGTTGGAGTATTACATGGAGTTGGCTTTGCCACGTTCAGTTACTTCGAATACTACGTCTTCTTTTAACGGAAGCTGATTACGCACAGATTTTGCCGGATTGCGTGTTGCACGTTTAACAGCTGATGGCGTAATACATTGTAAAACATGCTTACTTCTATCTGCAGTTGCATCAAGCAGCGGTGTCAAAGCCCAACTATCAGTATCGGGAGTTGACGAGCGGAGTATTCGTGAGCGTGTACCTAGAAGTTAAAAGGAAACTTTCGCAAAATCAATGCAAAATCTACATGCTTCATTTTCTACTTTTTCTTCAGCGCGTCTCTTTTGAATTGAAATAGTTGCCGAAACGCAGCCATAAAAAATCCACAAGACAATTGATTGGATCAACTACAGATTTCAATTGAAACTTACTATGAGGAACATCGTTATCTTTATCCATTTTAAATATCACAAAATTGTACTTTATGTAACACAAATAATTGAATTCAGTTTACAAACATGCAACAAATTGAAACAATGCTAGAGTTAGATATGAAATAATAATCCAAGCACACTCCGGAGCTCCAAAATTGACAGGGCTGTCAAAAATATATCAAAATATCAATATTTTCAGATCAAATATAAATAAAGTGATTTTTTATATTTTTAAGTATTTCTCGGAAAGGAGAACATACAAACTAAAAAATATATATATTCCTTTTGATTTTACTTTCTTTTTGTGGGATTTGTGGATCATTAGGAATGCCACCACCCGAAAATTCATGCTTAAGCCAGAAAACAAACGATTTGATATCAACTCTAAAATCGAGCAGCTGCAATGCAATGCCCCCCTCTTGCCCTTTCTTTTCTCCCCGTGTCGTTGATTTTTCTATTAAATGCACTATTTTCGCAACAGAAAAACGTCACATTTTGGTCGACTTTTGGGTTCTACCCACCACCACCATAGTTACAGGACTGGAAAGAGGAACATCAGCTTTGCTGCCTTTCGCTGTTTGCTCATCCATTGAACTGAGACATTGATTGGTCATTTTTCATTCCCTCTCCATGACAGTTATCGGTAACGCAACCGAGAAACCATGTGCTATTCCATTTTCCAGACGGCATTTATCCGACTCATTAGATCAAAGTGGACACTGGGTAGCTACAATTTTTGGGTAGCATAAAAGAACTCTTCGAATTTTGAGAGACGCTTAATCGAAAATTATTCTTTGCTGAAAGCCTTATAACAAGTTCTGTTATTTTAAGCATTTATTACAAGAGCTCTTATCATAAATACAGCTCTTGATGCTTAGTAGAATTTATAATGTAAGTTTTGACACATGTCTCGGGTACCCCTGAACTACTTATTTTCCTTTATTTTTAGCTAGATAACTTTTTTTAAAAGATATACAGATGAACATTGGAAAAGTAACTGTTAAATATATTTAGCTATGAAAGACAACCAGTTTAATATCTATAGATACAAACGTATAAGTAATTACAATTCAAGTACAATTAAAGTTCAATAAAAAATGCCAATTTTGTTTTCATACATATTTTCTTATTAAATATTAGTGTCTGTCTAAAGATTAGACTCTAACAGTTTGCTTTTTCTGACATTTCACAGTAATACATGAGTAACAATTTCCCGCTAAAAATTACAGAATAAATTTAACTACCTATCTAACATTAACGCTAACTTATATCTTATGAGTATTCTCTTAAGACATTTTCTTAGAGATGGTTTTTGTATGCTGTCAATATTTTACAACTTCTTGGTGAGTGGTGAAAGGTTTACGTGCAAGTTGCGAAAGAGTTACGTTAACTCTTCGAGGTCCTTCGGGGAAGTGAGGCCTCTTTATTTGCAATTCGTTTTTAATGAAAACCCAAAGGTCGCTCTTAACTCATTCGCGAACCATAAAACGTGCAGACGAACGGATTGGCAAGGCAAGGAGACTGAGACCTAATGGAAGATTCGCGGAAAAGTTCATTGTGGGCGTTAGCGTCTGAGGATGTTAAGGATGCAGTCAAGGCTGGAAAGTCAATCCTTTAGCGTAATCCTTTAAATAGTCAAAATAAAGCCCGCCTTTGTCAAAACAATTGTGCAGAACTGTTTACTCCTTTGCCCATCTCTCGATTCGCACTACGAATAGGCGTTCTATTGTGTACACTTAGCCCAAACACGGTACCTGCCCCTATCTTCTGCCTCTGCCTGCGAATAACGATCGTAAAATTATCCTTTCGCAAACACGAGCAGCTAACCCATACAATTTCGCACAGGACGACCGTCTACCGGGCGAAGGAGTTACAAAGTCATAAAAACAAAACACCTTTGTCTGGCATTGTCGGTTGGCGAATTATCCTTTCTGCACCGCTGCCGTTGCCGCCGTCTCTGATGTATCCTTAATCCGCATCCGCAGTATGCTTACAGTCAATACGCCCACCACGACAGATTCGCAAATGACAAACAGCTAGAAGTATAAGAAATTGCCTGTAAGCCAGTTAACTCTTAACTGGAAGGGATTAAATTACATTATCCTTATGTTTAAGATAAACACAAGCAGCAGAGCTCTTCCGATGATTTCGAAATTAACTTTCACGATAATGTCGGAATTGGGCGGAACCGATACAAGTTTAATAGCCCAAAACAATTCGGTATATGACTGGTTAATTCTTATCAACCATTTAGTTTTTTTCCACTGAGATAAGAGAGTTTAGATTTGATGATCTCTGAAATACTTAGAGTATATAATACAAAAAGTTGAAAGTGCTTTTGGATAGATTAAGATAACCAATCTTAGCTTGTATCCTCAAGAATTTGAATGTCTTAAGAGATTTCTGTTTGGAAAGCCTAAAAGCTTGTGAAAGACATAAGAATAAAAATTAAAATTATCTGCTAGTAATTTTTATTGAAATTAGTCAGTACAAATGAGTCCTAAGATAATAATATTTCCTATTCATAATGTAAAAGGAATGAAAAAAGCTATAATTAAATTAAAATTAAAATTTAAAATTTAAAAATAAATATTCTTTACAAGTTCAATGTCTCAGTATAAAGGTATATTTAACGAAGACTTTTTGCGTATTTTTATTTATTATTTGTATTTATATTTATTATTAATAGCGAGTTTTTTCCCATTCCCACAGTGTCGATGCTAATTTTAGTTAGGTCAACAGAGCAACAGGTTTCCAGAAGTTCATAAGGCACATGTAAAGTCGATTATCCAGACAGACAGACGATTGAGTTAAGCATGTGCTCCCAGTGAGGTCACGGTTGCGGCCTGTGCCCTTTGTTGTGATTAGCTCTTTCGTCGCTATATTTATGGCGCTCCAAAAGCAATTAATTGTGACCCAAATCAACAATTTCCGAATGGTTGGCAACACTCTTGTGTCGCGCTCTCTTGGCCTGGTCTAATGGCCCGGCAAATGCGCCTCGATCGCCACAAGCAAAACGGCAACGCAGCAAAGCAAAGAGCGTGTGAGTATAGTGGTGGTGTTGGTGTTAGTGGTGTTGGTGGTGTTGGTGGTGGTGGTGCTGATGGTGGCGCTGACTACACATGAGTTATGACCACAACGGACAAATGTCGCTTTAAATGCTCCATTGGCATGCATAAATTTTGGGTTACAAGCCCCGTCGTCGTCTTTCCATAGAATCCCAGTCTCAGCCAGATGAAATCAGCGCCAAAAGGCGGCTAGATCAGTGCGCCAAAGTCAAAGCCGCCAACTGTGATACGGCTAGATCCCCCAACTAGCCAAAACATTAATATGTTAATGCGCAGATCAGGCTGCGGCCCAGACGGTGGCTGTGACGGTGGGACGGTGGCACCGACAACGACAACAGCCACCGTCCGGGGCGATTTATGAGTTCAACAAATGCTTTATGGTGTGTCGCTTTGACTAATTTATCTGGCAAGACGAGGAGGAGAAGGAGAGAGGCCACAAATTTATTGTTAATTTATGATTAAGCTGATTGTGTTCGAAAAAGGTTTCTATTCCTTCTACATTTTTTTCTTCCCCTACGTTTCCATCGCCTTTCTCATCATCATCCTTGCCAAGCAATGCAATAGTTATATCTTTCAGTTTTGCCTGCTCTTGCAATAATCTTGCTTGTTGGAAAATAAATCTTCTATTTATACATTATGATGGTTAGTATAATATTTAACAACAATAAAAATTCATTGAAATATATTTAATTTGTTTTTATGACATTTCATAAACCACAAAAGTCACACAGTAAATTTCAGTTATAATCTTGTATTTTTTAAGCCATGATCTTCAAAACACTATTAACTGACCAAAGTATATTCTTTTAAGGTTGTTAAAAATAAAGTGTACAACAGGCAGAAAAATGCGTGGCAAAACCCCATAAAGTAAATACATTCTTGATCAACATCGACAGCCAAGTCGATATACATATAAGATCTAGAGAAACCTAACTTTTGAATGTAGATTCATCTATATCACGTCCAGGTCAAGTTTGTTGTAGAATTTTGCCTGCTTTCCAAATAAGTAAAGAACAACGCTTCAAATTCGATTTCAAATTATAATAACTTTGCCAAATCTAGCCCGCCATTTTAGTTATGATGTGATCTATAAATTCTACATTTTAAAAAAGGTAATTTTCAAAAATCGTTTCTTCGATTCTTTTGCCTTTTTGCATTTTGCAAATAAATGGATATATTGATGGTTAGACGGACATAATTATAACGATTCCGCTTGTTATACATACTATAATTATGTAAAGATCTCTGCAAGAGTGCAAAATTAAAAGAGCCCAGAATCAAATTTATGAACATGATTTTTAATACTTCTTAGAATATCACCAATCTGGTTGCAGAGTATCTCAAAATCAAGCACTCCCGATTGCAACATTCTTACTTGTTTTTTCACGAATTTTAGAACTGCCTGCAATATGCGTTTTGCGCTTTGTTCGTGTAAGACATTTTGACCCGAGCTGGGGGTTATTAAAAGGCATAATTGAATTTCTTGCAAACAGTTGTTTGTTTGTGAAAGATGTAGCCTGAACATGCAAAACGACATCAGGGGTCGGAGAGAGGGGGAGCTCAAGCCGTGGATCCGGCTGGCGCTGAAATTTTTGAAAGTATGAAAAAAGCAATTAAAACTGAAATAATGAATTCTTTCTTTGCAGTTTGCCATGTTTCTGTCGGCTGTCTGTTGTCTGTGCCACGGCCTGGGTCTGAGCTTGAGCCGGGCGGGCTTACGGTTGGAGCGTGCTCTGGTTGGCTGACTTGGGTGAAGGGATCGGCATTGGAATCAACCTCGGAGCTGAGCTGCTTGGGCTGATTAGCATGAGGCGTAACAGTTTTTAATTGCAGCCACATTTGACGGCGCGTCGAAATATGCCAAAAACGAGCACTTATCTTGCCATCAGAAAGTTGGAAAACTTTTACTCTCCCCCCACATAGCGAAACAACACTTTTTTTTAATAACAATCATAAAAGTTGTTGCACAAATGTTTTCCATTTTGTCAGTCGCTCGGTGATTAGCTGAAAAAAATAATAATATTCAGTGGACAGGGGAAGCGTGGGGTTTGGCTTGTAAGAATTTCGTATTGATAAAAACTAAGTGATTACGGGAGTATAAGATTCAGAAATGTATATATTCTGTTAACAATTTTATATTTCAATTTATTATTATCTTACATCTGCTTAAAGGAATTTCTCATAAATTAGTGCACTGGTTACAATTTATAAAGGTTATTGATACTTTCCACATTTTATTTAATGCTAAGGCTATATACTAAATAATTTTATTTATTTATGCATTGAATCCATTTTAAATTTTTATTTTACCATTCGGATATCTGCAAGTCCTTCAAAACATTATTTAATATCATAATTTGTTCCCTGTTTCCGTTAAAAGAGAAATATCATTAGATACTCACATGTCGGTGAGTTTTACATATTTCAAATTATATTTGACCTATTTTTCGGGCATGTTTTTCCGTCAATTAGACACATATACATGTGTATATTTCTGTAGGTTTTGGGCATAGGTGTGTGTGAGCGTCGGGTCATTAATTTTGATCATGCCCAAATATGTGTCAGTCAGTCAGTCCGTCGGGCAAGTTGCCACCCAGCCAGTCAGTCGCCCGTCCACGTCAAAATTTCCATTTACAATCAACCCAAGCCTACACACACACACACAAACACACACACAGACTGAATACTATATTCAAATTAGGCAAGGCGCCATTCTCAACCCCAAAAGAACCATTCAAAAATCCCTTTCCTTCGTTTCCCGGAACCAGAGCTCTGTTCGCCTCAGCTGTTTTCCTTGAGGGAGGGGGCTGCACATGTGCCAAAATGTGTGTGTGTGGTGGAATTTTCTAATTTATTTTTTAGCAAATGGTTCAAGGCCCTTCATGTTTTACATTTCAAGTTCGAATCTTGCTGGCGCCAAACAAATTGTTAATGGAAATTCACGCGTTTCGAATTATTGATTTTCAGACACTTCAAGAACTTTCCCTCTTTCTCTCACTCTCGACACACAATTGACAGTTGAATTGCAGAAATTGAGACGGTGACGATTAATGGCCAAGGTCGAAGCTAAGTTTGACAGTTCGTTGAGTGAAAAGACCTAAAAGGTCGCTTGTATTTAAATTATTTTTGGAACTCTATTTAAATGTAGATACATTTTACTTTAATGCGAGTTAGAAACTTTCTGTAAAAGGGCTAATGAAGCGACATCTGGCAGCGTTCAGTGGAAAGAATGAAAATTATATAGTTTTTTTTCCAGCTAGACTTTTTCAAATATAAATTTGCCAGTTTTCCAATCAGTTGCAATTGCAAATGGAATTGTGCAATTTTTTCTAGACACAAACCAAGCTGAATGCAACGTTTTCCAGCTGAATGGTAAAGCAGTTCACTGCACTGCTTACTACAAGCACTTGC
Organism: Drosophila testacea; assembly: GCA_035043265.1. Classification (NCBI taxonomy): domain Eukaryota; kingdom Metazoa; phylum Arthropoda; class Insecta; order Diptera; family Drosophilidae; genus Drosophila; species Drosophila testacea. The sequence goes on along the minus strand of JAWNND010000052.1, from coordinate 361,124 downwards.
GTGTCTGCAATTGAACTGCTTAGTTTAGAAAGCAAACGTCATTTATTTACCCTGCAAACAGAAACAAATTAAAGGAAATCAATATTAATTAATAAACCAAGATAAAAATCAGAGAAATAAAATACAAACAAATTCAACGAGATATTGTGACGGAAATCAAAGAACAAGAATATATCTAAATACACGTTGACACATAATCTTGCATTCTAGAAAATTTACTTATTTTAAATTTACTTATTTACTAAGAGAATAAACTAATACAATATAATTACATAATTACATTCAGAGCTATACACATTTTAGCATTGGTATTATCTCAAAATTATCCTAATAAGATAATAGTAAAAATATTATTAGTGATGATACCATACTTCTATTGGAATAAATTTTATATTAAAATTATGCATATTTTGTGGATGATTTACATGATAAATGAATGGTAAAATAAATACATAAATAGATTATAAACATATTCTACTAAGAATAATTGTTAGTTAGAAACGGAAAGAATCATACATAATTTAGCAATAAAATAAGTTTGAACTTCAAAGTGAAAAATACTAAGATTAAACTTCACTCCCCAGAAAATGTTAGACGCAGTAACTACAGTTGATAATTTAAGACAGGGTCCTTTCGACCGTGACTAAGACAATTTGAGGCAAATGTCCTTATTCATGTGCTGATTTAAAGGTTAGACTCAGATTCGCATTCATTTAATGCGGCCTTGATGAGGTGAACTAATTATAGCGGCGCTGATTAGCAGAGGCAAGAGGAGCACGACCAGCACCATTAGAATAACAACTGGCAACTATATAGAGTGAGGCACATGCAGAGTTATCCCATATACAAGTGACTGCCACATTGTTCACACGCATAATGTGGGCAAAAGGATTTGGCGGCGCGCCGCAGGACGATAATGAACACAAATGAGCAGAGCAAAAGGAGTTTTTGCCAGAGCTCACGAAATGGCAAACATTTGCCAAAAACCAAACATATAGAACAATGGGAAATGCCGGCGGACAGGACCTGTTGGTCCTGTTTGGTCCTACTGTTCTCTTACTGCAGAAGGACACGACCTTGGCGCAATGGTTCAAGAGCAAAGCCAGTCAGTCAGACAGACATTTATAGAATTTGGCTGTATATCTTTTGTTGCAATCTGATTGATTGCTGTCATGCGGATGGTATAGAAACCCCTTACAGGGTTTTAGGGGATAAGAGTTAGGGCCTGAAAGCAGCTGCCAAATGGCTTCCTTCGACTGTATTTAGCACCAAGCGTCGCCATTTTAAATTTCCTCATTTAATCTTTACTTTTGCTATAGAATTTAATGCTTTAAAGTGCCCTTTGCTACTTATTTGGAGGTGGAGCCACTTTCCTTTTTGCCCCGGCAAATTAATCAACAATATAAGTACGCAGCTTGTGGCCCAGGACATGCGCAACAGTCCTTCAAGACTTTGAACAGCAGCCAAAGTGAGAAGGATATAGCACGAAGAGCTTTCAGAGCAAAAGCTTTGTTATCTGGCTGGCCACATGCTGCACATATAGAGTGTGTACATAACATAAGGAAATGTATGTGATGCCACAAGCAAATCAAAATGGCGTTTCAGTCAGAATACTTTGTATTTGAATGCCGTTTCCCGCCTCTAATGATGGATACATCCAGCGAGTCGCGTGTCACTTTAGCTCAGCTGTTGTCCTTGCAACAACAACTGTGCCTAATGACACCCCAACCAAACCCCGCTCCCGTTCCTCCTCCTCCAGCTTCAGCACCAGCTACAGCTACAGCTTCAACTCTGTTTGGTCGCCATCTTGACGGCTAAGTAGCTCATCGGTTGACAGCTGAGACGCGTTTATCATAATCAAATGTGGATGGACTCTGACTGCCGCAGACACTGACACTGACACTGACACTGGGGCAAGCACTGAGCCATCAATTGCGACAATAACAACAAAAAGAAAAACAGAAAAATTGGAGAATTAATTTAAATTGCCATTTGATGTAAATGCATCTTTCAATGCATCGCCAACTGCAAATAGCAGCAGCTACACTAAGAAAAAGGATAACATTCATTTAGCTGGAACTATTCAGAAATACACAAATTGTAATTTATCTATTTATTGAAACTGAATTTTATTTAATGAATATATAATTGAATGATTTTAAATAATATTTTCCGCACTTTGAATATTCGAATGAAATTAAAGAAAGATGCTTTGAATTGTTAAAATTGAAAGATGCGTATTATCCATTCGATACTCCATTGTAGCATTGATTTATTCTTTAGGATATTCTTCTACATATATTCTATAATCTGATAGCAATTAAATTATATTTTACATATAGTTTTTTCGAGTGCACTGGTAGTTTTCAGAGTATGTGCTCCAGATTTGTCTTTTAGTTATCGTTTTCTCTAAGTAGCAGCAACTTTAACGTTGTGTGTTTGTCCTAAATGGCGTACATTTATCAAATGCCACAAGTAGCGACTACCCCTCTTCCTAATCTGCCTTCCCCCACTCTTTCCCACTCTCCCCTCTCTTTCTAGTTGCAGTCTGTCTTAGCTGGTTCAACGAGTGCGTGAAGAACTCAAATGGCAAGGTATTAACGAATTGTCGTGAGCTGCTGAGGATGTGGCATTGGAATTGACCATTTTTCTTGGGTCGATGGCACTAAGTTTAATTGAAAACTACTGCAGTTCCGTTGCAAGTTGCATGTTGCACGTTGCACCCAGTTCTATGCCCACATTTAATTTGAAAATTCCTCTAGTTTTTGTTGCCATAGAGCAGTAAAAACAAAACTACAAACGCTGCTGATTGTTTCATATTAAAAGAGTGTATGTGTGCAAGAGCAGCAACAACAAGAACAGCATCAATATTAACAACATGCGAGCGATGATGAAAAATCGCCTGCAACATGTTGGATGCTGCTGGGCAGAGGCTGTATGCAGCTCCATCCCATCCCATCCCATCCCATCCACATCTCCTACTCCGATTCAGGCCCTGGCTCCGACTGCCCGCTGGCAGCTCTGACATCAACTCCAATTACAGAAGTACACGCAGGCGTCTCTCTTATGATTTCTAGTTTTTCTTTTCATTTTTTACATTTTTAATATGGGTTCCCTCATGTCGTGCGGGCTGAATACAAAAAATATACCAACAACAAAGTTGGGGAATTTGGTACCATCTGGAAATCAAGAATATGCAGTGACAAAGAAGTCATTGAATACATTATTCCACACCAATTTTGGAAAATCTTAACAGAAAATAAAAATATATTATAATTTCGAACGTATTAATATTATATAGTTTTTACAGATTATTTTAAAAGTATTAATTGATTTAACTCTTATTCAAAAGAATTTGAACAGATTGTTAAATATAAAACCAGAAAAGATGTCAATATATTAATGAATAATAATAGAAATAATTATTTTTGTACTTTATATGAACGAGAATTCCTGTATAAATATTACTTACTTTTAACATTTTAATTTAGGAGTTGGAATTCAATTCAAACTCCTAAATACAATTAATTACTTATGTATATCTATACATAATTTAAGTATATATATTTTTCTATAATTAAAGAGTGCCTTTTTAATCTGCGAATCATTTTATTACAATCACAATATTATCAAGAGATTTCTTTGAATTCTAAAAGGAAAATGTATAAACAAAACCTATTCAAAAATGTTTCATATATCAGCAGTTTAGTACTATCTATCAGCGTAATAATTAAATGAACTTAAATTATAGTTAAATTATAAACGCACTTTCAAATGATTAATATTTGAAAATTGTTTTTAATTTTCAAGCTTATAAATTTTAACATGAGTTATGTGCAAATGTACATGAGTATAAGAAAAATTGTATATATCTATCTACATAAATATCTTGTTATTCTCGTTTGGAATTTGGTAGCAAATCCAAAATTGATTTTTAATTAAGGCATTTAGCCAAACAACTGAGACTCAGAGTCAATGTCAGACCCAACCCAAAAGCCGTAAGCTTAACCGTAACTTGAAACCGAATGAATCATGAGAAGTCAGCGATGTCGCCAGGCAATGTGATCAATAAATTTAAATTCAGTTTAAGATTCAGATTCCGATTCCACTTCAAAGTTGGAGTGCAAACGAGCTCATTTTAAAGAGATGCAAACAAACCGAAAAACTTGAGACAAGGTATTATAATACAGAAATAAAAGCCATTTGTCGTTGGCTTTTTGGCGACTTTCTGTTTACAGTGAATGCTGTAAAATTTCGAACGCAACCAATAAAAATGGAAATGATGGCGCACAGAGAACGAAACGTTTATAAAATAATAATGCGAAATAATAATGTGACGGTGATTTAGCGGAACAGCGCCTCGATTGAATACAAATAAAGTGCTGGAAACTGGGCGGGGAATAGGATTGTGGATTGGGAGTTGGGCATTGGGGATTGGGCAACTTACGGGGTAGCAGGACGCACTAATCTAGGATGATTTCAGCCTAATCTGGAGCAAAAAACAACAATGCATTTGGGTCCAAGGGAGGGCGACGACGATGGCGCTGACGTTGACGTTGAGTGGCAGGCAATCATCTGCCTCGTCCAGCGTCCAACTACCTGTTTCTCTGCTGTTTCTCTTTGCCAGCTGAGGAAACCGTGTGGAGCCGCCGCCATAGGCCGTTGGTCCAGGCCATGCGGCACCCCCTGAAGCATAAATCAAAGCTGGAGGCGTGGCCTAGCCTAAGAGCAAGCGAGCGCGACTGATTTTCGAACATGCGCACACAGTGTGCGTCTCGCTTGCACACACAGTGAGCAGCCTGAATGATTTACAGTTTTCGAACACACATACACCAACACAGCACACTCACTTCGACTCGGACTCCACACCGTAAGGCTCTGCTCTGTCAAACGTGAATCGAACGTGGCGCACTCAAGTACGCCAGCTGCGCGCTCGGTAACCGGTTAACTGTTAAACTAACTGTTACTTACCCACTGAAAATAGTCGTGTAACGCGAAGTGCAATCCAACTGAGTGGGTTCAATCAATCTGACAGCCCCACTAAGCTTTTAGGCGACGGCAAAGATAAACACATGGCTTAAAGTGTTATGGAATATTTTGTGAGATAATATATAATTATAACAAAAATCGTTTAACTAACGGATAACTAAGTGGAGCTCAAGCCTAAGGATATATGCAATATTAGAATATTTAAAATTCGACATTTCTTCATCTTACATGAAGCTGTAAAGCTTTAAGAATGCCAATGCAATTGGAGAATGATACGGCAATTGAGTAAACTAATCAAATAAATCAAGTGCTCAAAAGTGTATACAATACATATTTACAAGTAGTTGAATGTAGTTAAAACATCAAATACAATACACACGATTAGTGAAGTGGTAACTAAATTACTATTCAAAAGCAACAACACTTTCAATTGGATTTAAATAGCAACAATCTACTAGGTAAGTCTGAAATTCTTATTAAGCTTCCTTAAAATTTAGAACAAGTGTTTTTTATAGTAGTAAAATGCGAAAGGCAATAACAAATTTAATAACACAGAACTTTGACTTACAGGGTATTCAATACTAAGTTGAACTAAATAGTATAAACAAAATATTAATTCGATGAACCCTATAAGTGTTAATAAAATTTGAATACTTATAAGTCATTTTGCATAGAATAAATGGCCCAAAAATCGTTTAAAACTAAAGTTTTAACACCTTTCATATGTTGGTTTTATTTGCCTGCTTTAACTTTTAAACTTAACTAAACTTTCTCGCTGTTATCAAACTTTTTCGGCTACACATACAAGCACGCATAAGTTTTGGTCCCGTATTCGAAATTCGAATATTTATTATTCAAGCGATCCCATCACTTCATGTATGTGAGACACACGGACAGTGTATGTGAGATCAATAAGAATTTTTCGAAATAGAATGAGTTCGCGCTCTGAGAGCTAAATAATTCGAGCACGCTCTCTTTCGAACTCACACGTATACGAAGCTTCACACAGTCACGAACTCACACGTATTTGCGGCTACACATTTCTGCGTCCGCAAAGGTAAAAACAGAGCAGCAATGTCAATGTGTGCGAGTGAGACAACCTGCAGCCGCATTAAATGCTGTCTGACTGCTCTAACATGCATGGCCAGTTCGATTTTTATTTTTTTTTGTTTAATGAATACACTCGAATGATTGTGTGCTTGCCACTGCCATACCATAGCTGTTGTATGTACGTGTGTGTGAGAGTGAGTGTGCGTCTGTGTATGCGAGTCTACTTGCTCGTACTCGCAGCTACAATTGGCGGCGCTGGCGCTGCGCGTAGCATGAGTTTTTTATTGATGCTCAGATATTTGAATTATGCCCGAGCAGTCAAAGTGAGACATTGGCGCTTCGAGCACGTATTCGCGGATACATTTATTCGAAAACAGAAACAGAAACAGAAACCGAAACTTTAGCCCTAGCTAAAAACAATCCATCAATCCGTCATAGCAGACGCGCTCGCTTTTGCGAATCGTGCGGCTCTCAGTGTTTGAGATACAATAACAAAAACGCGCATCCGTTGGATACAGATACAGATACATTCATTGCTGACTTTGAACGATAATAACAAAAGATGGATGGACAACTAAGTGTTTTCAGTGCCAGTGTTTTCATCGATGACGTTTAAAATTCTTATACACTCGCGTTGATGGATACCGTGAATTCGAAGTGAACTCAACTCACAGATACACATACCATTTTCGCGATTCACCGACTCCTAATGAGAGACAATCGTTATAATCGATCCCAACTAGAACTGTGACAAATCGTGTGCCTGCCCGTTGCGGCTAATTACGGGCAAAAGTCCGTCAAAAGTCAAGTGAAACTTCAGGTAAAATTGCATACCCCGTTGAACCTTAGGATGCAAACGGATTAACTTTAAAATATGCGGGCACAAATGGAACTGGCAATTAGCTAAAGGCCATCTCAAAGTGATCCCAAACTGTTTCCTAATTTTACGACGGATACCAATAACAACGAAAATTGACAACAACATTTTAATTTTGTTCAGTGAATAACATTCAAGTCGATTTCACTTGTTTAATACTAACTAAAACTACCGTCGGCTAAACTTGTGTTCAAGTGAACGCATTTTGCGACCGGAAAATAAATAAATTGTAATCAGAAAACAGAGGTAAAATACACATAAATAAGATTCATCTTAAAAATATGCAAATCTTCTTCAGTCAAATCACCTAATGAGATATTAGATCTTTATCAAATTTTTATACATATGAACTTAAAATAATTTGGAAATTTATTCTGTGATATCTGAATTACATTTCTGTGAAAAATTATAGTTATTTTTTTATTTACGATTATGAAAAACAAAAGTAAATGAATTTAGCAACTTTCTTATTTATAAGGAGCTTGTAAACAAAGATAAAATTTCAACAAACATTGATAGTTACAGGCAAAATTAATTCTGATTAAATCAGTTACATTTCACTAAGATCTGGGGATTTACAAACTTACAAACATAAAAATAGGCAAAAGTTAAAATATTTAGGCAAATAATTTAATGATAGATTATACGTTTAATAAAACTAGAAGATCACGAACTGAATTGGAAAGTTCATGATTTATTTAAATATCCAATAGTTTAACCAAAACTTAAATTTAATTTATTTTAAAATGTTGCGCTTAGGTAAATGAAGTTTTAGAAAGCCTTGGAATTTTGTTAAAGGTTATCTTATTTGAACTAAATAAAGTCCCCTTTTGCAAGAGTATCATATGTATTATCACTTTTTGAGCACTTTTTTCACCTGGTAAAATGTTATAAGAATCACAGTCAATTTTATCGAATGTGACATTGTTTTTATCATTTTGAGCGAGAGTATCGTGTGAACTACAATATTTATTTAAGAACCTGTATGCATATTTGACGTCAATATAAGTTGGCTGCGAATATAAGAATTGTTAAGTTTGATGGCTTGCACATTTAAACAAAACATATAAAGTTTTAAAATTGAATGTTAGGCCGAGGCCCTTTTACATTTTACAGTATTAATATTGGACTCGTATATAAATACTTAATCTTTTCCTATCCTAGCTTAAACTTATATATAATATCTATGAGTTATAGCTAATAATTATCTTAAAGTCGTGAAAAATGTATTTAGACGCATTTTATATGAAGTACTCCGGAATAATCGTATCTTTAAATCGAATTGGTATATTAAATGAAGTTCCGTTTGAGGCTTCAATTAAATTATGCTATTCACAATCGGGGTAGAGAAGTTCTCTGTATTCCTTTCCTGGGCTCTTCCAATTTGCTTTTGTTGTGTTCCATTTTTGTTTTGGGTTGCGTGCGCGATATCAACGCAAAGAATTTTCACTTCATTAAAACGAATGCAGTCGTTTTTGAAATAATTAAGAGCCACAAAGGCGAAATGTCACCGCGAATGAAAAATGCCTAACAAGCAGCCACAGTAATCTACCTACTATACATATAAGCAATATATTATATATACAATATAATCTAATACATATGTACCAGTCTCAAATGTAAATAGTGTGGAAAACCACATCGAGGTACATAAAAATTGCGTGGTCTGCTTTGCCCTGCCCAGCCTACATTGGCATATCTTGACTTGCCTTTTGCCCCTGATCCGAATCCATCCATCCACATGGAAGTCATGCTGACCCGCTCACTGTGGGCGCAACGAAACTGAAATTTTTATTAAAATGTGACTACAAACTGCGCCTAAAACTGGGCAAAGACGAAGACGCAGACGCATTGATATGGAACAGAAACATACATAGCTCAGAGGGTCCACTAGGCGCCTATGGTGCGCCTAGGCCAATTTCACTGCATGTGCACTCTTTCGCTACACTGACAGAAAATCGGATCTAAGATTAAGAATTTCGTCTCAAAACAAAGAGATTTAGTTTTATAAATGGGTCGAGCACCGAAACTTCTTAAAAATAGAAAAGGCTTAGGGCGAAGATTGGAAGAATAAAAGGATATTTGTATTAAGTACTCTCTAATATTCGTATATTCTAAAGATCTTAAATCTAAGAACAAGAATACAATTTTTTAACATCTTAAAAAAAATTATTTTAATTTGACAAATGAAATGAAAACTCAAGAAACTTTTTAATATATTAAAATGTTGACTCGAACATGTAGAATTTAAAATATTTTTATATTTATATTTTTAGTTTTAAAGTTAAGGAGTTGGCAACCATTTTAGTTAATTTAATTGTTGATTAGCAGACCTCGAGCTAGTTAAAAAATTAATTGCTATTGTCTTATATCAAAAATAAAACTTTTGAAAAGAAAATTCTTTATTTTAGACGCTTGTCTTTTTTCCGGTGTAGTTACACACTTACACATATGGTAGGGAGAGCGAGTACATGCCACTTGATGTAGGTCACTTTCATTTGCATTTCCCTCTCTCTCTCGGAGGGTGGTCAAAAGCAGATTAAAGGGCCCTCAATGGGCTGTTGCATAATGTGTGGACACAAAGGCTGCTGCCCGGCGAGTTAATTGCTCTTACACATAAACATTCACAGAGACATTGCCTTATGTAGGTTCCACTTTTAGTTCCGTGTCCAAGAACAGGACCAAGACCGAGACCGAGTCCTCTGCCTGATTTCTTTGTAGAGTCCTGGCTACTGCAGTTATTGTTTGGCTTGTCAGCGCTTTTATTTATGCCATCATCATTCGCATTTGGCCTGCGCCTGGAGCAAACATTCATCATTGGCATTTTGGTTGGAGAGGACCATAAGAAAGTCTTGGCCCCCAATGGGGGCAATGGGACTGAAATGCCATGATGATATTTCAGCTTTTTATTTATAAATCAAAATTCATACTACCAAAAAAATGTATGAAACACGCAAACTTTGCCGCGACAACAGCCATAACCACAACAACAACAATCACTGCATTGTTGCTGTTATTTTTGTTGTTATTGTTGTAACTTGGGAGTCGTTGATCTATTGAGGCGACGGCAGCCATTTGCACAACTTGTATTTTGATGTGTAGGTACAATAAGTGCCGGGACACATTTATTTTGGACTCTGTATCCTACTAAAGGAGATGCCAACATTTCATCCTTGCCCCAAACACTGATAAATAGTGATTTATTTTTGATATTTGCTCCTACGTATGCCACAAATAATATTTCCAAATCATGTACTCCATCCAAATCACTTGAAGTTTTCATGTTCTTTCAAAGCCAGCTTACACTTTCATATTAAACTTAAAATTATATAATAAATAAGTATAGAATGTTTTTGCTCTTATGATTTAAAATTATATAGTTTGAAGATTTGGTGTACCTTTAAAACTTTATCCTTTTAGTTAAGTTCATAAATGACATTGAAACTACTTAAATACTTTTGAGTTCCATTCTCCTTTTGAGGCCAGATGACCCAATTAGTCGTTCAGTAGCCCAGGGAAAATATGTTGCACAACTGCGTTGTCCTTGACCCTTGGTAAATATCATTATTTTTGCTTTTGACAGATGTAACTATTACATAACAGATCATAAATTATGTGTTAAAGAGCAAACCGCAAAAGTCGAACTACAAGTATTTTGAGTACGTGTCAAAAGGTCAACAATGGCCGCTTGCAGTGAGGATCGGGGCTCTTCTTTGACAATGGACGCAAAACTCGAAAACCAAATCAAAAACTCATAAAAATTATGAGAGCCTCAACCGCAACAGGCGACAAACGACAAACGATAACCGACAGACGAGGGTTAAAGCGAGAAACTGTAACAATAACAAATGCGAAAGAGAGAGATGGCGAGTGAGACAAAGAAAGAGAAAAAAACAAACCAAATAATAATATTTATGACTACTTTTATGAGGTGCTTACAAATTTTTATGAGTTTTTAATGGGCCCACTTGCATTCGTGTGTGTTTGTCGTTCCTTTTGGCTCATTGTTATTGTATATCACACACACACCAGACAGAAAGAGAAAGAGAACGAAAGACAGAGGTAATGAGAGAGATAGATAGTTTCCAATGAGTGTGACTGCGCGTGCGCAAATACCTTTTAGAATTGTAGAGTCCCTGGTCGAGGTCTTGGGCCTGTGGCAGTTTTTAGAAGCGGCATGTTTACATATACACGAGCTACGCCCATGTTGACAACAAATATTAAAAATTATGATTTATGGCCTGGCCTGGTACCCGACAACAAACAACAAACAACAACGAACAACGAGCAGAGAACAAGGCGAGTTGAAAATCTGTAATGGTGACGATGTCGACGATGGGCGACAACAACAGGGCGACATTTGTTAAAGAAATAACTGCTTAGGGTTTTGTTCATTTCATAATTAAGAGATGGTTGCTAGTGGATGATGATGAAGTGCTTAGAAATGGATGACAGTTTTAAGTTTCTTTCGGTTCAAAAAGAGTTGAGAATAATTAGTGTTAGATTTGGGATTAGCATGTGATTGATGTGAACAATGCACGCTGGTTTTTGACTTTGTTTACTGTTGGCTAGAACTGTAGTATTTATTATTATAAATAATTGATCAGGTTGAGAAATAGAAATATCATTAGATCTAGAAAAAACTGCATGTATGTAAAAATCAAATGTAAGGCAGAAAAGATTAATACTCTAGCCACAGAAAAGGAATAAGAATTTGGACAATCAAATAAATATAAACATCTTAAAGTACCAAGGGCAGATAATACAAATAAGATGTATATTATAGATAAAGTAAAGGTGTTCAATAATTTATAATCTAACCGGAGTAATATATGTGAAATAATATACCTTTGTAATAATTTAATTTATATGTATTTGTACAGTTCTTTTATGTTTATGAGATTAAAAAATATAATAATAATTCATCAAATACAGGAAATAAAAATACAATGACAAAGATGAGATATTTACAAAGCAGATGCGGTTTACTGTTAGAGTGTACACATTGTGTTATATTTATTTCTAGAATCTAGATGCATAAAGAAATTAAGGAAGTAACAACAATAGTCTGAAGTCAATATATATCCAAGGACACTTTGAATGTAACATGAACCTAGGCTAAATATCGATTATGCAAAAGTTAATCATCTTAATTACAATACGCTCAACCCCAGTCATAAGGTCGGGAATTAGAACGTCTGCCATTGTCCTGGAGTTTTCTTGAAAAGTCCCACAAGAAGGAATAGAAACCCTTTTCAGCTGTCGCATTGGGCTCAATTGATTTATGGTGACATTGGCTTGCTGATGGAGGAACAGGGATGGAGTATAGCTCTAGAGCTGCGCATGTGCAACTCAATTGCTATTTATTTACCTGTGCCGATGATGTCGGACCAACAACAATTGGGAAAAGAAATTCGTTCTGCGGTTTAAATATCCAACAAAATTTCACTCCCGTTCGTTGGCATATTAAAACTGTTTATACAAAGAGGCCCGAGGCAGACCAAAAAAAAAATAAAATAAAATAAACCGAGGGAAGAGAAAATGAAAATGCGCAACCGCCACGCAGACGCCGAGACAAAGGAAACTCGCTCAGAGTTTGGCTTGACTTGTTCGCTCCCTCGTCTGGAGAGACGAGAATTGCTATAATTTATGGCTTTCTTATGAGGCGACAATCAGCCCAAACAACCGACCAATCTATGGCAATATTTATATACACTCTCTCTCTCTGTTTCTACATACTCGTATATTGTTGATATTTTAAAAAAGAGCCCGCAAATTCGGTTTGCGTTTTCTTTATTCATGGATTTAATTAACACCAATTGAACCGCTTGTAGCTCGACTCTTTGGAAAACAATTTCCAAACTCGAATTATTTATTGCCTATTATTTTGAATTTTTAATTTGCCGTTAAGTGATCGAAAAATAAACAACATCGGACGCTGTCAGTTAGTTCAACATGCGTAAATTAAATTGATGATTAAAGCTGCAATTTCTTAGTATGTAAAGACTCTTAACTAAAGAGTAGTATCAGTGTTGAATTACTTTAAATATGAGCGAAGAATTGTAAAATAATTGAGATTCTAAAACGTAATGAATAGAGTACCTATTACTCTAAATTTCAGCTATAATTGAAATCTTGTGCATTTTCCAATACTCTCATCACAGTTCTTGGAGATTGCTACCAATTTAAGTTGATCTTTTGGCTCTATTCTGTACACAAAAGATTTACCAATATCCACAAAGTCAATAGGGTCAATGCTGTTGCCTATCGTTAAACATATAATTTCGATAATCGAACTGTTTGTATGTCGCTTTGGCTAACAGCTCTACGAGTACTCGTCGTACTTATACCTATATATTGCCAATGGGCTAATAAAATATCGAAAAGTTTTAGCCAAAAAAGAAACACCGTTACAATTGCTTTAAACTGCATAATCGCCAATACCCAGGGCCGAATGCGAATTTACAACATTTTCAGGACCGTTGCTCATCAAATAAATCTCTGTCGAGCGACGAGCTTTGCCTGCCCCATGCCCCATTCACCTTGCCCCATGCACCATGCACTATACTGCATGCCACCTCGTGTTGGCCAGCTTTTTTTTTCAGATTTTAACTGAGAACCCGCCAGGTTAGGGCCACATCCATAGTCAGAGCCAGAGTCGATTTAATTTAAAGCTTCAACTCCTTTCATTTGGACAACATGCTAAAGGGTTAAATTGCCCACTGAATCAAAATTATTGGTTTCATACGAAGCAGAAGAGGAACCGAAATCAGAGAGCAAAATATCTACTGTGCCCCCTCTTCCTGAAAGGTGAAAGAGGAAAGGAACTGTTGCAGAGGTCGTTGCATTGTTTTTGGGCAATGTTTTCTTTTTCTTTCTCATTTTATTTTCTTTTTGGCTGGCTTTGGTTTCCTCCTGGTTGGACTTGGCCTGCTAGTTGCCATTGCGTTTTACACTTTTCGGCTTTAAGGCTATTCTGGCCCAGTCGTTGCCTTGTTTCCATTTTGCAATCGTGGCTGCTTTTGTGGCTATCTCCGCTGCAACGAACCAAAATACAAGTTTTCCTTCTTTCATTCAAACAAACATTCACTCTTTTTAAGCTCCAGCTCAATATCAGCGATGGTGTCCAGCTCCAAAGCGGGTCTTTGTTTCCTTGGCAAGTGCAATACAAGTGTCCAAACAACGAGAGTGGGCGGGTCAGGCATTCCAGCCAGTGCCAGTGTCGTGTTGTTGTTGTTGTTGTTCTTGCAACGCGTTGTTGCCGTTGCCGTGCCACACCAAAATTGCATGCACATAATGCCAATGCTTAGGCATATCCGAGCTTGCCCATCGGCTCAAGTGAAATCCAAATAGTTTCGTCCCCTTTATAGCCTTATTCTCCCTCTTCCTGCTCCCAAAAAAAAAAAACAGGCAGCAGCCAGTAATATGGCTTTGGAAATTGGGTTCTTAACCGGTTCACAAAAAATAATTTTTATAATGATGCTCGAAGAAAATTATTAGCCGAAAAATCACTCCTGGTGATTGTCCAGAATTACATAGGGGCTCGACTTGCATAATCATATACAAGAATAGGAACACTTTTAGCTAATATGTTGCCATTATAATTTCTGAGTAGACTTTACTTATAAAAGACTCTTAAAGAACAATACAGAAATAAGATAAAAGTAAGTTAACTTTAGACGTTATTGATATAAATTCTATGGGAATGAAATATTAATAGTAATTCAATATCATCATGATTCTTCAGGAACTGTCGTAATTTCGAACATAATTTTTGCAATCTCTTAGCTAATTTCTATCTTAAAAAAACAAATTAAGCTGCAACATCACCTAATTTTAATAATAGACTTTTGGATTATGTAAAACGTATGCATTCTTTTATCTGGAGCTAATGCAAATACGGGTATCTAGTCAGGAGGAGACTGCCTAAGAGAACAGAAGCTCAGTTGCTTCAGAAGTGAGCTGTAGAGAAGATCGGGTAATGGGATCTGTACTGGGCGGGGATTAGTAGACTACACCTAGAGTCATGTGCAATCAGAGGTGCACATCTTGCCCCACAACGAACCACTCACTATGTACTGCAACTAACCACTGTTCTTCTCTGTTCTGTTTCATTTTAGATATTGATCTTCAAAATGGATCCCGACTGCTTTGCCATGTCCTCGTACCAGTTTGTCAACTCTCTGGCTTCGTGCTATCCACAGCAGATGAATCCACAGCAGAGTCATCCGGGTGCCAATGCCAGCACTGGCAACAGCAATGGTGGTGCGGGTGGTGCAAATGGGGGACAGGGCAACTCGGGAGCAGCGACGCCGGGAAGCAATGATTACTTTCCAGCAGCAGCCGCATATACGCCCAACATATATCCAAACACACCGCAGGCACACTATGCCAACCAGGCTGCCTATGGGCTGGGTGGTGGCGGTGGTGCGCCTGGTGGTGGTCAGACCAATCCCGATATGGTGGACTACACACAGTTGCAGCCGCAGCGGTTACTGTTGCAACAGCAGCAGCAACAACAGCAGCAGCAGCAACACGCACATGCGACAGCTGCTGTTGTGGCACAGCAGCAACAACAGCAGCAGCAACAGTTGCCCCAACAGCAGCAACAACACCCGCAGCAACAACAACAGCAACAGTCTAGCATCAGCTGTAAATACGCCAATGATCCGTCAACGCCCGGTGGCAACAACAATAACAACAACAGCAGCAGCGTCAACAGCAACAACAACAACAACCAATCGCTTGCCAGCCCACAGGATCTCTCCACACGTGACATCTCTCCAAAGTTATCTCCCAGCTCCGTCGTGGAGAGTGTTGCACGTTCCCTCAACAAAGGTGTACTCGGTGGCAGCCTTGCTGCTGCTGCCGCTGCCGTCAGCCTGAACAACAACCACAGTGGTGCTGGTGGTGGTGGTAGCGGAGGTGGTGGTGCACCTGGTCCCATCAACGTCAATGTTCCCATGCACAGTCCAGGCGGTGGCGACTCCGACTCCGAGAGCGACAGCGGCAACGAGGCGGGCAGCAGTCAGAACAGCGGCAATGGCAAAAAGAATCCACCACAGATCTATCCATGGATGAAGCGAGTACATCTCGGACAGAAGTATAAATTCAAATTATAATTGAATGATAATTATTATTTGGGAAATTTATAAGGTGTCGTAGAAAGATATCCATTATTTTTGAATTATATAATTATTCTAATCATCATAATAGCCTTTTTTACTAAGCTTCTTAAGTTTAACGGAAAGGTGTAAGGCTCCATATACCCAAGTAAATTATTCTTAATCTTTGATTTGTGCGCATTAAATATTCTGCAAGGAAATACTTTAGTGTAAGATACTTAAAAGTAAAAATATAAATTAGATAACATATGACAAAAGTGACTGTTAAAAAGAAATCCTCTAGATTACAATTTAGTAACATCCATATAATGTCAATCTCCTTTATCCTTGCCAATTGTATTTCCAAAATGCAAGGTTTCTATTAAATTTTGACAGATGCTACAAAACTGAGTATGTGTAAAAAAAAATGTTTCCAAGTATTTGATTCGAATCAAGTGATGAACAAATTCTTCAATAACTTGATAGATACACTCACATACATATACCTCTTGAGAATGTTTCTTCAAATGCCATGGATAATTGGCTAAAAGACTTGTTCAAGTGACTTGATAATTCGTGAATAGTTTTAGATTTCTTGACTTCTTTAATTCAAATTCTTGCAGAGAACTTTATGAGTTACTTAAGTTAATCATTCATTCAGTCAATTGTGAGTACTTGTGTGTTGTAAGCGAGTCACTTGTACTGGAAGAGAAGACAGGGGGAAGCGGAAAGGGATTCCAGCACCAAATTGTCTGGCAAACTGAGCGCGCGGGGCATCTTGTCAAAATACATAAACAATAACAAAATTTCCCTCACACTTACACTTTCCCATTTTTCTTGCGGCGCTGCGTGAAAACTCGACCGCGAAAATCGCAGCGCGTGAAATTGTAAACAAACGTGCTCCCCAGCCCCTCCTGGTTTCCCCGTCTCCCCCAAAATACACCCTGCAATCGGGCAATCCGGCAATCCGGCAACCGGCACCCGCGGCTAATGCCGACAGACTCCCACAATAACTCATAATACCTATAGATACATATACATAGACAACTACAGCTACAGATACGGCTGCGTTGCGGCTTGATATGAATCTCGCACCTCTCGCTCCGTTTATATTTAAATTCTCCAAATTTCATGAAAAATTGTTATGCCTAATGCTGCTCTAGTGCTAGAATCTATAGATACTACAACATAAAATTGTGAACGAAAAATTGTTGAGCGATTTTTCATCATGTCAGTGATTTTTCTTTAACAGTCCCCTTCCTCACTCTCTCTCTCTCTCGCCTCTCTCTCTCTCTTTCTTTTTCTATTAGCTTATTTTGCAGCTTTTCTGACCCATTGACAGAGAAACTCACGACGAATTCAAGATTGACCCGAGTTATCAGGTGAATAAGTCGACTGACTCTTGCTCTTTCAATAAGTCTTTGTCAGAGTCTCGGCCTTTGGTATTTTGTTGAAAATAATTAACAATTTTTCCGAGATTTTTATGAATTTCTATTGAACGCCTGGCTGTCATCGATCAAACGCCTGACTGCGCTCATTAGCGGGAATGGTTCATAGCCGATTTAGCTGGCAGTTGGCAGTTGGCAGTTGGCAGGCCTGGCTAATTGCAACTAGTTGGCAGCTCTCAAGCAAATATTCAACCTCAATCCTAAACTTAATAACTTATTTGTAACGCAATAATTGCAGTTCACGAGAGGTAAAAAAGCACTTGACAAGCCAAAATCACAACATGTCAGCCAATTAAAGAGTAAAGTGCATTTGCATTTATAAATAATACTCAATACTCAATACATTGGCAACAATAACAAGCTGGAAAAACGTTTTGTGATTTTTCCATTTGTGGAAAAACTCGTTTCATGTCTTGCCAATCAATGAGGAATATTGTTATTATTTATGTATCTGTAACTCATGGCAGCCAATATAACAACAATCCAAACAACAACAACAACAGCAACTGAAGAACAAGTGCAAGGCAAACAATCAAAGGCAAGTGGAGAAAATAATTATAGAGAAGTAAAATCAAGAGAAGAGAGAATTGCCAAGATGCGTATTACTTGATCTCGTATCTGGTAATTGAAGAACATGAATGGAACCCAATGAGATACACTCATTCAGCCATTTTTAGCAGCATTTGCATATCACCGACGATCATGTTTGTATCTTAAGTATATGCAAACCTGAGTGTGGATGTATCTAATGTATGTATCTACCTTTATGCATCGATGAGATTTAATTACATTCCATCAGTTTCAGCTCTTTCAGAGAGGGCAACTCACTCAGCTACATATGATGACTTGATTTTGTATGAGTATTCATGAATGACCACTGCCAATTAGTGGTCGCCCCTCATATAACCAATGTTTACCCATTGAATTGAGTGTCATTGATTAGCTTGAGCCAACAATTCAAAGTGGAAGATATAAGAAAAAATTAACAACTTAATCAGAGTTTAAAGTCATTGCCAATCGAATAATTGAGGGGATTTGTACTGGAAATACAAACATGAACCCTTTCGTTTCCACTTAACCACTCACAATGGTTTCATGCGATCGTCAGCAAATTTTCTGATTTGAAAGATGACATGCAAAGATACATGTGATTCAAAAAAAAACAAAATGCAGCTGTAATTACTCGTATTCGTCAAGTCAATAACCTTTTGTCCAAATTGGCTGCCAATTATAATCCGATTCACTATAGTACTTTCTTATCGCTGGGTCTCTGTTTATCGTGTACAACTTAATTTTCGACGGCAAATGTCTTCATTAAACGTGTGGGCTATACGATTACCATTTGAGTGGTCACAAAACCACCAAATCTCACCCAATGCAACTCTTTCTCTCTCGAGAGAGAAGCATTTGAGAAGTGCTATTAAAATGCTTCCAGGTGCCAAGCAGCTCAAATACTAATAATAAAGTGTGGAGCAGGAAGATGGAATGGGTTTTGGGGGCAGGTAACTGCATGTAGCTGAGGCAAGAACAGGCCCTGATTAAAATCCAACAACAACGACTCGATTACAACAACAGCATGTTAACAATTATGCAAATTTGAGTGCATGTTACTGCGTCGAGTGGAAGGTGCAACTGGATAAAAGCAACAGCTACAATAATAATAACAACAACGTTGATTGCATATAATCACGTCAAGTTTTTTCCATTTTTATTTTTATTTTTATACACTACAATATTTTGTGGCCAGCATATTAAAATAAACTTAAACGCCATCTTCGAGACGCGCCTCAATTAGACGCTGCACGAAAGATCGTCAGGCGAGAACGAGGGAATTTTGCGAAACACCGCCCCGAGCTACAACCACCTTTCCCAATCCCCTCGAATCTTTTACCCTAGCTTTCAGAGTCTGTGTCGGAACTTGAGCATTTGCATTTTGCATCTAGTTATAAAATGTTTTGTCTTAAATGAGCTCAGCGAATGGCGCCGCATGCCAACAGAAGCTATTGCTACTTGGCAATAGATACACAGATACAGATGTAGATACAGATACAGATAAAGATACATGACAAATAGAAATTCAGATACGTTTAAATATCGCATGCAATCTTGTGAAGTTGAGTGAATTTTTCTAATTGACAAGACCAAAACTGGCGACGTTCCAAACAATCATCAAAGATCTTTTTGCGCTCATCGTTCGCCCACAAATTGAAAGCTAAACGCATTGCATCTTTGAGATACTTTACCTACAGACTGTAAACTTACGAAATGTCAAATGTCTTATTAGATGCCACAGGCTTACCCCTGCCACATGCATACATACTCATTGCCCATGCCGTCATCTACAAATTGTCAATTTAATAAATTTGTGAAGCGCGCCGAAAAAAATATACTGGCGGTGGTCGAGGGACAATCGCAGCAGCCAACCGACTGCACCCTAATTAGTGGGATTTTATTTATAAAAATTTAAATATATAAAACTTAAGCAAAAATTTGTATCTGGGATAGGCTAGTCAAGTGTTGCTTTCCCTTCTACTGCAGTTTTTCATTCTCCCAGTTCTCTCAATGATTTGGTAATTAATGGAATAATTTACAATATAATAGCTAAAAGAATTGCTTGATCAGTTGAAATTTGAATACGAGTGAAGAGATAAATAGAGTGATAAATGTGTACCAAAAATATTTTCTAATCTGAGTATAGAAGATATCTGATATTAGAAAGTAAGCTTTGAAATGGAAAATAGATATGAAATACTACTATATTTGATATTTGATGATAAAACCGATTCCTTTAAACATAAAAGATATGAATTATACAAAATTATTCTCAAAATTGTTGAAATCTTCTCATCTTAAGTCTTGAAAGATCTGAAAGTTTCTTTATTTTAGTTATTTTACAGCTGAAAAGCCATTTGAAGTTTCGTTTTGCTTGTTGTTTGGGCTGTTCAACCCGAAGGCCACATTGAGATGCAGGATGTTATACAAAATTAATAGTTTGCAAACGAGTTGAATGCCAGATATGTACAAGATATGGCAACGATGGCTGCAAGGCAACAACAATACAGCAAACAGCAAGAACAGTGCTTGGTCTCTTGCCGTGACTCTCTTCTGGGTCTGGGTCTTGGTCTTGGTCTGGGTCTGAGTGTTTTGCTGCTGTTTCTAGTACCAGCCCCTTTCCCCAACTCTCCACAAAGCTCCTTGTCTATGCGAATGCGGCTTCTGCTCTTGTTCAACTCCATGCGGCATGCAACTTGCTTGCTAGCCACATGCAGCAACACCAGACCTTAGATCCCAGAGAGAGGCTGCAACAGACCCAGTTGCATTCGCTGGTCAATTACATTTTCATTAACTTGGGACACGACTTTTCAAATAGCTACGTTTAATCATAATGATTGTTATTATTTTGGTGCTCCCTCCTGTGTCCCCAGTCCAACTACTTTCTAAGACCTTCCTCTTTTCCTCTTTCTCTCGTATTCTTTTTATAATAAACGCTCCACCCAGAGAATGCTATACACGAGCGCAAGGTGCTGAAAACCTAGTAAGAGCCTATAAATTAAGTTTCCTGCATAAGGTGTTGCATGCAGAGTTAACTGTTATTATGAAATGAAGAAAAACGCTTATATAAGTTATATTTTTATACCCGTTGTACTCGCATTTTTCTTGATATTGCTAATGGGATCGTAACTTAAGCTGCCACTTCATTAAAATGTCGAATTATTACTAACAAAGCGTAACACTCTTGGCAACAGATAATGAGATACAAATACATAAGTATGTATTATATATGTACATATACATATATTGTAGATACGGATAGTCAGTCTTCTTCTGAGTTGAGTTGGTTCTTGTCGCATCTGATTGTTCTTAATGAATTCTGGTCTCATTCATTCCTGCGGATCGCAGAGCATGAAGTAAATTGTGTCGGATGTGAAACTCATCACTTTGCTTGAATTAAAATTCATTTGCTACGAATGCAGCACATTAGGGGTATTCATGAGCTGACAAATTATACAATATGTGTGCAAAGTTTCATTTTCTTCTATCTATTTTGTCGTATAATCAAATGCAAACTTTAAATGCCTCAATGAAATTTAATTATACATTTTTTACAGAAAGTTAAGTTATCTTCTAAAAAAGAACTATTTTTTTAGAGTATAAAACTACATTCTTAGACTATCTCGAGTATTGTTTGTTTATAGGTCAAATCTAGAGGCAATACTCGATTCATTTCATTTCACTTTGTAAAATATCACTCATCATATTGCCCAAATCAACTTGGCATCGACACTACATTCACATTCACCCATTCTTATATGCATCCTGTAAACTTCAGAATGCCAAGCTTTTTTTACAACAACAGCAGAAAAAGATGAATGATTACTTGAAGCGCACCACAAGAATTGTTTATAAGAGCACCGAAAAACTTGTACGCTGAGACTGAGATGATGATACCTTCAAGTGGCTGGCCACATTTTGGCCAAAAGTTAATAAAAGTGCATAAAAAGTTCGAGACACTAACAATAGGGGCTGCCCCAAAAGATACAAAGAAAGAACGAAAGACTGAAAGCGAGAAAGAGTAAAGGAAATAAAGAAACAAAGACAAACACAATGGCGCCACTAATGACTGATGATGTGCCAGCGCTGATAGATGCAAATACAGCACAGATACAGATGCAGCTACAGGTATATATAGGATATAGATACAAGCACAGATGCCCGCCTGTAGATAGATAAATACGCAAAACTTTATTCTATGTGTACACTGTACAGTTCATTAGACGATATACTAATGGTACTACTGAGAATCGACGGGTTGTCCGAACTAGAATTTTTCGAATATGAAAATTAAAAATTGTGTTTATTTCGCTTTTGTTTAGAGAGCAAATAGCTCAAGCGGTGCAGCTATAGCTTGTATCTTGCAGATACATTTCGATTGCAGCAGCTCCATCTCGTCGGCTGGTGGGGGAAATTAAATTGCGAATAAAGCAAAGTAATTGCGATTTGAATGGTGAAAAAGTGCGAGCCATAAATTCAACTGAATGTCACGCTAGCACTGCATGCGAATTTATCAAATTCAGGCGTAAATTGGCGCACATCTGCAAATTGGCATTGCCCGACCAGCTCCTGATTCCCTGGCCATACCCTCACACTCCTGTAGTCCGACTGATATCGTCGAGATACGCATAGAATATTAATATCCGGGCGCATTAACTAAAATGAAATGACGCAATGGAGATAACCGCAAGTTGCACAGTGGGCAATAAGTGCTAGAAGTGGTAGAAGGTAAAACAGTGATAGAGACTGCTCGACAATTAGGTACCCAGTAATCTAAATTAACTGAAATTGCATTAACTAAACCCACAAAATGTGTTCTGAAAATATGGTAAGCATCTCAAGAAAGGCTTAAGATTAAATTAAAGCTAAATATAATCAAATATTTTGCTCTAATTTCAAATAAAAGATTATTTAACTTTTAATTGCAATAAATCTTTTAAAAGAAATATATTCTTGAATATTTTCAATATATTTTATTACTGCACAGTCCACTGTGCCATAAGTCGCTTCTAAAAAACTTGCACAAAAAGAAAAAGCTTTAAGGAAAAAACCAAAAGCAGCAACAGGCGGCACTCTGGAAGTCAGGTCTAAGCCAAGAGTATGGCCAAGAGTATAAGCCAAGTGTGGCTGGCTAAGCGAAAACCATCACAAATCGCATACAATTCCAGATGAAATTGTGAATTATTAATGCAGGCGGCAAACTATTTGACTGAGTAGACAAACCCACGAACCGTTGCTCCTTCCCTTTTCCCTCTACTCGGTGCACCCCTTTCCCTGATACAAAACGGCAGTACGTGAGTTGTGAGCTGCTTGTTCCCCCTCCCTCGTCTTGAACCGCTGTCCACCATTGAAAATTGAGTTACACGCGTGGCTTCTAGTCGTGAATATTTGTGTGTGTGTGTGTCAGCCCCACGCTTGAGTGTGGCAACATGTATCTGACAGATACTTTTGCAGGTATTTGTATCTGGCAGTGGTACGTGCAGCACGGGCTTACAATTTGTAGATTAAAACTACACACAAACACACACACACACTCAAAAAGGTGTACACCTCAAGCCAATTCGATTTAAATGTCTGGCATTTCCACTTTGCTTTTCCGGACCATATTTTCCTGTGTCTTTTGCTTGTTTTTCCAATAAAGTCAGTGCAGGGAATTAGCCAAGGCTTGCATATGAAATGTTAGGATTGTTATTGCCGTTTTTACTGTTTATGGTGTGTTAAACGAGCCAAAGTTCAGGGGTCAAAAGCTACAACTCTGCAATGAAGACATGCCACAAATAAAACTAAGCCACTCCATAACAGAAACAACACACAAGCAAGTATGTGTGTATTTTAGAGTGTGTGTGGGACTATGAATGATCCTGTATGTGTGTGTGAGTGTGTGTGTGTGTGTGGGTCTGGGCCTGGCCGCAAAATGACAGCGCCAATGCAATGGCAACAATTGCAATTTGTTCACAAGTTGCCCTTGGGGCAGAGCAGGCACTGTGGTGTTCACATTGTGGTGGTACAGTGGGACGCATTTGGCTTACTTTACTTTCAATTTTTGCCTCTTTCGCTCATTCGCTGCACTTCGCGCTTCATTAAAAGGCGGGCGGATGCAACCAGTAAAAGTACCAGCTACCTCCTTTCCACTTCTGCACTCTCAATCCTTGTCCGTTGCCCTTGCCTGACGACAGCAAATTTGCAGCTCGCCAACAAAACGAAGCGATGCGAGCAAAAAGTCGAAATTAAAAGATTTTTAAAGACACCTTTGTAGCAAGTTTAAAACTTGTTCCGCGCTTGACTTCACCATCTTCATCTTCATCATCGCAGCCTCAGTTTCAGTCTCAACCGCAGACCAAGTCGCAGTCACAGTCACAGCCACAGCCCCAACCTCAGTTGTTGTTATTTCACCAAGTTTGGTTGATGGTGTTGTTGTTGTTGTTGTTTTCTTTTAGCTTGAAGCTGTCCGCCATGTTGAATACTTTTGTTTTTAGTAAAAAAAAATATAAAAAAAAGTCGCTGCAAAGTTAAGTTAAAATTCAAGTTAATTTCGATTGCGCTGTTGTTGGAAACCAACAATTCTCTACATGTATCTACTGTTCAAATATCTATATTTAAATGCGAGTGGGTTGAACAAAAGCAGAAACTAAATAAACAAACAACAACAAAACCGGTAGACATTCAGTAGACTCTACCTCAAAGGAAAGATTAACATATTAAATACTTGATAAAGTAGTTGTTACTTAGGTTAAATGCAAATCAATCACCTTATAACAATATATTTTATCTATTTAAAATATTATGAAAAGCCAAATGCAAATTAATCCTCAAATATTTATCTTATCTATAATATGCTACTACATTTCGTTAGCCTAACTATAAAATCAGCTTTAACCACAGGGTGTTTCAACAGCAGAGTGGCGCAGTGGAAGCGTGCTGGGCCCATAACCCAGAGGTCCGAGGATCGAAACCTTGCTCTGCTATGGATTGTGATATTTGGAAATATCTTCTTTTTTTTCATTTTAAAATTAAATATTTTTTAAATAATATTTTTTTTGGCCAAACACTTAAAAATAAGTAAACTAATTAGTTTTGCTGCTATGAAAATGAATATACCCGTCTAAATAGAAACAGTGAAGAATAAAAGCTGAAATTTCTTTAAATAAATTCTGATAATCATTTTAGTGAAACACAAATTTAATAGTTCAAAAATATATTTAATAAATATTTTATTATTCACTTAAGGCTTCAAATTAATGACAATATTAATTAAGCACATTAATTCATATTATTTAAATAAGTTTCCTACCCATCAGCTGAGCTGTCATAATTGACCCGTTGATAGGCCATTTATAGAGTTCTTAAACTGGTTTCATTAAATCATTTCATTCACATTTCTTGCTGTCAACACAATTATGTAAGAGATATGAGATTGTGTTGGTATAGGCCAAGTTTAATTGCCCAAGATTAGTTGACGCTGTGGCCATTTAATATATTACGCAATATATTTTCATTGGCAAGCGAGATAATTGCATTTAAATGCATCATCAGAATCATATAAAATTGGCAAATTAAAGTCCATCGTTCAGCAGCAAATTGGCCAAGAGCTGTGGCTGGAACTGTCTTTGATTGATCGCAAATGAATTGATTGTGGCTGTTAGGAGGAGATTGAGGTGTATCTGCAAGCTACATAATTGAAGCTAACGCCATTGCGGCACAGTAGCTAGCAGCTATCAGTGTGTGTGTGTGTGTCTGCATTAATAAAGAATTCATCACAATTACAACAATTGCCACAGGATGCAATTTACAAAGGAAATTATTAATGGAAAGTCAATGAATTCTTTTTAAAATTCTGTTTCGTGCCTTTGATTGATTACACGCTGGCTTGCACGCAGCTCTTTCTTTATATTTTTTTATTATTTTTTTTTTTGGTTTGCTCGCTTTTTGTCCTGGACAGCGCCAGTCAAAGACCCCAGTAGTTAATCATGAACATGGCGAAAATAAGTCCAGAAGCCAGGCAGGCAGCCCAGACACAAGCAACGCGGCGTTCATTCAACTGCAGACGACAGGACACTCATTAAAAATGGGTGCACAGGTACTATCGAACGGTGGGCCAGACCGGACCAGATCAGAGCAGGCCAGACCAGACGACTGTTTAACCGCTCTTTACATGGTCAAAAAGAGGGGCAAGAACTGGTTTTACTGACGCGTCTGCTGCTAATTTATGTGCGCATGCGCACCGCTCTTGCTCCCTACTCGGGAGCCCCATAATTAACTGAGGTAGTCATTTTGAATTCGAACATGCACACAGATACATACTTATAAAAATATATAAGTTTGTATACACACAGTCACCCAGAGATACACACAAATACAAAGACAGCATCAGCAACAAGAGAAACAATCAGTGAACGCGCTTCTGAGAGGTCCTCTCCTTAAATCAAAGATAAACGATAATTATCTGCGCGAAAATGCGCGCATAAATAATTTGCAAGAAGCCACATTAAAATTGTATCTAAAAGATACGCATCGCTTGATAAGCACAGCACATCAAGTTCTGACCATGTCCAACACATCTCCAGTTCGTTTTGGGTTCGTTCTGCTCTGGGTTTCGGGTCTGAGTCCGTAAGAATAACGATTACAAGAGTTAAACAAACTTTCTGTGGCAGTCGAGTCGAGTTGAGTTGAGCCTGCGACGCGCCATTAAAAATTAAAAGCTCATTAATTAAGCAGATAATTCATTTATTATATTTTCAACACAATGCCAAAAAGGAGCCATAATTTGTTATCCGGCTCATTATGTGACCTGGGCTTTTGGGCCGGATGGCCCAGGATGTTCAGCTGAGGTGGCAACTGTTTCGAATCGAAAACAATTATTGCTGTTCCTCCCAGAAATTTGAATCGTTTGGGGTTGTTTTCTCTTTATACTTGTTTTTCTTTTCGGCAAACGGAAAAACCCCTCCCCTCGGGAGGTGTGAGCTAACCCTGCCACGTGTCTCCTGGGGGCTGTCGCCTGTTTAATCCCCCAAAAAGCACTTAACTTTCAAGTGGCAAATCAACCTGTTGATATCAACACTGGGAATTGATTTATAATTTTTTGCAAGTGAAGTGAATATTCATTGAAGGTTTAAGTACTTGGCTAATTATCAGAAAATTAGTTTGCTCAATAAATTTAATTAAATATAACATTGAATTCTCCTCTAATTTTCAGTTGCAAAAAGACTTTAATGGAATTTTGTAGCTGTAGATTAAGCTCATTTCAAACTAGGTACTTTAAATATAGTTTCAGTAGTAAAAGGAAATCGAATGTTAAAAACTTCCTCAATTACTAAACCATAAGCTTCCGGACTCAGAGTTTAGGATAAGCAATGATTGGAGAAATGTTTAGCCAAAGGCCAATGTCAACAGCACTTAAGATAGTTTGTTAGTTTATAATATCAATCAAAATAGTTATAATTATAATAATACCATTGCCGACTTCTCTGTATTGACTTTCTTGTTTCTCAGCCACAGCTGAACACACCTGATTAAAGCTTTAAGTAAACCACAAATAATCGAGCTGCTTTCTCAAACTTTAAGTCCAGGAATTCTCGTATCCGATCTGAGCTGAAAGCATCATCTCAAAGAATGGTCCTGCTAGCATTTGGGGCAAGTGTTTGTGTTTTTGAACCGGAAACCATATGCTGTCGATTGACTGGGATTCTCTGAGGGTTCATATTGTTTAATTTGTTGTTAGCATCAGCTGTTCGGCCTGGGCGAGAAGTTCGGAGCACATGATGTCATTTCAGTTGAATGGCTTTTAAAAAAAATAAGTAAAAAACGGAAAAATAATAAAAAGAAATACATGCAAAAGTCGAAGCAACTATTGTTACTGTTGTTGGTGTTTTTTTTTATGTGGATGTTGTAGCTGACGAAACTGAATGTGTTCGTGTTGACAACGAACACGGAATATAAATTGAGAAATGCTTTAAAGCGAAATAATCAATTTACTTCTTGACATAATTTCCATTTTTCACGAAACCAAAGGCAGCCACGCGAGCGAGAGAAAATGCCGAAAAGACGCACTCGAACAACCACAACAACAACGACAACAACAACAACAGCAACAACAACAATAACAACAAAATAGTAGAAAAAGCCACGCACAATTCGCACACAAAACATGGCCAAAAAGAAACAATACATGTGGCTCCAAATTTTGGTGGCAAGTAGGCAAATGTGTGGCACAGACGGGGGCAGCTGCAAGGGGCAAGTGCTGCAGCAATTGCTACCGTTTGTTCATTTTTTATGATGCTGCTGACCGTCTCTTTATTTGGGCTGTGATTAATGATTGGCAACAGATACAGATACAGATACTTCCATAGATACAACCACAGCTATATTATAGATACATATACAGATGCTTCAGCCTGTCGTCTTGACAATTGAGGTTGTAACTACGATTTAATAGCACTTTAATGGTGTGTGAACATCGAAGGCGATAAACCCAAAACACCTGTTGTAGTCTCTATCTCTCACTGTCTCTCTGTCTGCCCTCTCTCTTGCTCTCTTTTTCTCTCTTCATCTATCATTTAGCCCATCTATTTGTAGCTCGTGCTGCTGCAACACTTTCATTATCACAAATGTCACATCATTTGTCGCATTGCATAAAACTGCCCGCTCATCATTTATCACCAAAGGAATGCGATGACTCCCTTACACACACACAGACACACACGGAACATACTCGCACACACACACACAGTATAATAGCGGGCATATTTGATTAATTTTCTTTTTCCGAAAGAAATTAACCCGCTGCACATGTCGACCCCAGCGGCCCCTTTGACGCGCCCTCGATCGCAGCCTCAAGATTTATCTCTTCCAGTATAGCTCGAGCATGGCCAATATTCCTCGATTCCCGCTCCAGCTCTCGATCCCTTTCCCATTGCCTTTCCTCTTCCAGTTACCAATTCCCATTCCCCTTGTCTTGTTGTTGTTATTTTCCGTTGTCTTTGTCGCCGTCGCAAGTTGATTTATTTATAGAGAATTACTCAAATCAAAATTTGTTTTAATTTCTTTTACTTTGAATTAAGAATATCCTTATAAATAGAGCAAAAAACTGAAATTAAAAGTATTTAAATATAAGGAATATCTTTCAAATTAAAGTTAATTGACAATAAATATTTAAAGCACTAAAATAATAACAAAAATAAAAAAGAACCCTTTAAATCATTTTTAAACAATAGCTCAGCAGTTTAATTTCGATTCATTATGCTAATATGTTAGCAAATAAATCATTACAAAATAATTATATTTTTATTAAATTACAGTTGATCTATAATAGAGACTTAAAGGCAAAATTCAAACTAATAATTATCCCTAGATAACACAATTTTTTAAATATTATGAAAACATTTCTAACACGATAAGGAGAGTTTCAAGTTTCCCCTCGTGATGCCACACTTTGAGTCAACCGATTGTTGTTTGTTGTTTTTGTCTTTTATGAATAATGATCATTTGGTTAAATTTTGACACTGATAATGGTTTTTGGTAAACGACTCATTAGCTTGCCACTAAGTAGCAGCCACTGACCACTTGCCACTTGTGATCTTGCGCAATCGGAAGTGCGTTGATTTATGAAGTTTTAGTTTGGATCTCGAGCGCAATTTGCTGATGTTCGGTTTCAGGTTTGTTATGTTCCTGTTGTTGCTGTTGTTGTTACGGCGAAATGCTACAACAACTACAACAAGAAGAACAACAAGTTCACTTACAATGTTGTTGTTTCTTCTGCCTCTTTTTGCTGCGATAAGATCAAGGCAAGTTGCAAGATGAAGCGTCTTTACGCTTGACGTTCAACTGTGCCCCGGTGAGTTTCATGCCGCACACGTTGCTCGGCTGATTACGATGACGATGTTCACTTTTATTTTATTTTTTTCAGTTTTTTTTCACTTTTTGTATTTTTTTTTACTTCAACTACCTCCTCCAGTGGGGCAGACGCCGGCCGTTGACAAATGACCCCTACAAGTGTTTGTGACAAGCCGCAAGCGTTTTTATTTTATTTATTTCTATTTGCGTCTCTCAAAGAAGACGCAGAAGAAGAAGCAGGAGAGAAAACAATTAAACTTTGAACCGGATTGCAATAACAACTCCAGCTGAGTTTAACTCCAGCTTGCAGCTGACCTATGCCAAGGGATTTGAGCTTAACTTTGAACCTGAATTCGTATGCTAATCTTGCGTCAATCACAACATGATCAGAGATGCGTCTGACTCCCTCCCCCCGTCTCTTCTCTGTGGTATGCAAAGTGCGGCAAACAATGGCAGAATTTGAATTGCAGAATTGTTGCAACGTTGACGCAGAAGCCAGTTCATACTGAAGGATCACTCTGTGCCACTTAATAAATTCTGTTGCAGATTTTTGCATGCACCAAATTTCAAATATCCAACTGATATGTTAAGCGGCTGTCAGCGTTTGACTTTGACGTCATCTTACATGAAAATGAAATGCAAAAGATCAAAACAAAAGACCAAACGAAACTCAAACACATTCCTCATGCTAAAAAGTATTTAAAATATAAACACGTCTCTCTCTTGATCTCTCTCTCTCTCCACTATGTCACCATCTCGTTCTACATATATGCAAAATCCAATATGCCTATATAGTATTTCTGCCTAGACAACGAAATGGGCACAAAGTTGTAAAACGCTTCGAATGTTCGCTCATTGGCGCTGTCAAGAGTCGACATGCCCCATGCCCCATTCCCATTCCCATACCCATACCCATACCCATACCATGCCACGACGATAAGTGATATGACATGCCAGGTGCCACTGGCAGTGGCAGTGCCGATGCCAGTGCCAGTTCCTCAGCCCTGTCAACTTATGGGGCTTTTGCGCCTGGCCATGACGACAAGCGACAACGATGCGCTACTTATGTAGTTATATAGTTAGTACCAGTTTCATTTCCATTCCCATTCCCACTCTCATTCCCAGTCGCAGTCCTCATCTGAATCCCATTCCCAGTACTCAAAACACAACCGCAGTGTTGACATTTGCTTGAGCCCTCAACGGGTTGTTGGACTATCGAATCAGTTTGCATCTTATAGATTAAGATGTGAGTTCTGATCTTTAGCTGGAAATGTACATATAATGCCAGGGCTACAGAATCTACATCTCGAAAAAGATTGAAGAAAACAACTGATTTTAATTAAAATCAAAGCTGCAAACCGTTTCCGAACCGAACCTAGCACATTATCAATCTCTCAAACCAGAAACCAAACCGGACCACTTGTTTTAAGGGCAGAGTTCAGCTCGGAGTAAGAAAATATAATAATAATATCTTGAAACTCTTAAAAAAATTCAACAATTATCAAAGTAAAAATTTTATAAAAATACAAAACATAAAATAGGAAAAGCAAGTAGGAAAATAAATTTATTTTGTTTTAAATTAAACCAAAGGTCAAAACCAAATCTTGGGTTAAAATTGATTGATTAGTTGATTTAAATAAATATATTCTATTTAAATAAGCACAATATTTATCTTAACTAATTTCAGTGTATTTCATATTGAAATTGTGAAATGTTTTCCAACTAAGACCCATGAGCAACACAACCTGCCGGCAATCCCCAGATACTTTAGATACAAGCACGCATACTCACAGATACTTTTCTCGCATGATTCTTGTTGCCGGCTGCGGCAGTTTTATATGTATAAGTGTATGTGTGTGTGTGTGTGTGTGTGTGTCGCATGTGTAAACAAATTGCAACATCTTATGACAGCAGAATTTGACAATTGTAAATGGACGGCGGCAGAGTACAAGTGCTGTTTGCCCCGCCTGCCCCATCAGCGACCCTAGACACTGTCTGTTGCAAGCTTACATATGAGTATAAAAATGAAATGTCCGCCAACTGGGCTGCAACAATTCGTATTGATTTGCCACAGTACGGGGCAAGGTCAGAGATATTAACAATAAGTGCAACCTGACGCCTGCGTCTGCACTTCATGCATCAACTTGCTGCTGAATGTTGCATGAACCTCAACATTGTCTGCAAACTTTGACCGACAGTTTGGACTTGGGTTGTCCAATCTAATGGCATACAAGAGATATTAGTTTCACAATCAAATTTGATAGTTGAAAAGCTGACTGACAGCACTGCTAACTGACCGAAATGGGTCAGGACTTGAGCTTAAGGATTACAACAGCAACTCAAACTATGTATGTATGTATATGCCCTATCTCGCTCTCAGCCACATGAGTGATGGAGCTGATGTCGTTGTCTGGTTACTGTCTGCTCGCTGTTTACGTGGTCATTAGTTTAAACCCCTTCAGGATGGCCAATGGCACCCAGTGGTTACGACTGTTTCCCTTTAAGCGGCATGAACAGAGCGCAAAAGTGCTTTTGATGTCGCACACACACATGTGTGCCTGTGTGTGTGGGTGTGTGCTTGTGTGTATTTTGGCAAATGTCGCTTCGGCATTTGCCACAGCCAAATTTATTTTAATTAAATGAGTGGTAATTAATTTCAACTTTAATCAGAAATTCCATTTAGATTTCCTACTGATTGATGTGACCCGACATCTTCCGACAACGTCACGGCGACCATAAAAAATAAACTTTTGTGTCGCGCATCCTCAGAGAAAGAGAGTGGGAGGGAAAGAGAATGAGAGAGTGAGAGATAAGACACACGAACTATTTGTTTTATTAAACACATACAAAACAACGAGCTTTGCTAGTCCTTGGAAGTAGGGAAATTAACTTTAAAGTCATTAGAAATTTCAATATAAAATGATAAAAATTATATAATTTAGAAAAAATATCAAATATAAACTAAATAAATCTATTTGTTACATTAAAATTAAAGAGAGACTGTTGAAGTTAATAAAGAAATGTATCTCAGCAAATTTTTTGTAAGCAACACACTTTTGTTGAAATAAATAAGTATTTTGTATCTTTAAATTGCCACTATTAAATGTTGAGCTATATTAGTCTCTGGAAATAAGAATATTTCCCTTAAAGACATTTAAAATTTTACTATTAAATGATGGAAAGTATATATAATTTAGATAAACTATCAACTATAAAATATATATACATAGTTTTCACTTTAAATATAATTTAAAATTAAAAGTTATTAATATGAATAGGATAAATATAAATTATTTATCTACAAACAGTTCATGTCGCATCATTTTAGGCATTTGCAGCTTAAAAATTCGCATGCAGATGCAGCTACAGATACAGACACATTTACTATACAAATAAGAATTGCCGCAGCAACTTTGTTGTGCCAATTGCCGTTTAGCAATGGGCCATGACCCATATAAGCTCAGTGGTGCGCTACGAAATGTGGTGGACAAGGGGTCCAAAAAGAACATTTGTCGGTTTTCCCAAAAGTGCCGACAGCAGAGGTCCTCAGTCGATCCGTCTATCACATTGACTGACTGCCTCACATTTTGTGTGTTCGTGTGTGTGTGTGGCATTGTCTCAACCTCTTTGTAGCTGTAAACCAGGCGGGCCAATTGACTTGGCCATAATAACACGCCACGGTAAATGGCTTTTAAAAGTCTTCTTTGCCACAGCCCGCCCCCTCATTACGAACGACGCGTTTCAAACGCCCTCGCTCAAGTCCGAAGATGACAAAAGTTAATAAAGGTTGGGAGGGTGATCGAAGGGGAGCGGAAAGAGCGGCACGTGAAATGGGAAATTGTCATTATCTTTGGTCGAGCGTAGTGGGAGGAAGACAGCCAAGACAGCGAAGAGAACTCAACCGACAGCTGTCTAGAGTGATACTTCTCCTAGTACGTCTATATACTATCCCCCTTGCCCCTTGTTTTTGATTTTCTTTCTTTTTTCTTTTTATATTTTGGCTAACAACAATAAAAATCTTTGCTTTGCTGAATACCAAATTGCAGTTTGACACGTCATATTTATGAAATGCGCAACGTTGCAGAAAATCACAAAATAAACAAGAAAATTAGCTCGCCTGCTATATAGGAAATCAACTTAACGGTGACTTGTCCACTTGAGTGTTTGTCGATTGCCTAGAAACGCCTTCTAGAAATCAAATATGAATATGAACTAAACAAGAATTAGTTCAAAATAAGTTTAAAGATCCTTAAAGAACGTTTTGATTACTTATACACTTTGCTTATAATTGGAGCTTATAGTAAGAACAATGAGTAAAAGTGATTTCTAAACCTAATCTTGAAAATCTTTTAATGTGACGAACATTTTATAGAATTTATTTCAATCGTCTTAACAATATTTCTTTAAGATCATTTCCTCCCACCCATATACTCTACTGAAATATTCCCAAATCGGCTAAATCAGATTTTATTCTAGCTAGCTATTGATTCAATTACTTATGATAAACTCTACTTTTTTGACTTTTACAGGTACAGTGAATGCCAATGGCGAGACGAAACGACAACGGACCTCATATACCCGCTATCAGACTCTGGAACTTGAGAAGGAATTCCACTTCAATCGCTACCTGACGCGCCGACGACGCATTGAGATCGCTCACGCGCTGTGTTTGACGGAGCGACAGATCAAGATCTGGTTCCAGAATCGGCGCATGAAGTGGAAGAAGGAGCACAAGATGGCGTCAATGAACATTGTGCCCTATCACATGGGCCCATATGGTCACCCTTATCACCAGTTCGATATCCATCCGTCACAGTTCGCGCATCTGAGCGCATAGGACGCGTGGCACTTTTCGGGTACTGGTTAGAGACTCAATCAGTTGTATCAGGAACCATATCAGGCGGCGGCAGCGGCAAGCGTGGCCGGCGGCTATCAGTCACAGGGCTCTCAGGATGCCACCTCGGTGGCCTCGGTGCTGGGCAGCGGCAGCGGCGGCGGAGGAGCTGGTGGCAATGTCGGTGTTGGAGTCGGCAACGGTCCCAACTCGTTGTTCAGCTCCGCCGCGGCGGTGGCCAATGCCAGCAATGCCAATTCCGAGTGCATCAAATATCCGCAAGAGTTCTGATCTCAGGTTATATTCAGGCAGCAGCAGCAGCAGCAGCAACAACAACAGCCGCTGGACTCGGACTGCGAGCCCGAACTCGAGCAGGAGCCGGAACCAGAGTCAAAGTTGGAGCTGGAGTTAGGGCTGCAGCTGGATCTGGAGTACAAAGCGGATATTGTGGGCTGCAATTTGTTCTGCTGCTGAGCCGGTGCCTGTGTGTCCTTGCTATTGCCTTGCTCTCTGCATCTGCAACCGCATTCGCATCCGCATCCGCAACTGCATCCGCCGCCGCCGTCGATCAACCAACATCAAAGATGATGCTTCTTGTTTGCAACTGATTCGTGTTAAGCTGAGAAACGAGCCGTGACTGGAGCTCGGCTCGTTTGGGTTTATAATACTGGAGGTAGAACTGACACGTCAAGTTCTTCCAGAGCCATCCTGCACACACCAACCAACCAATCAACCAACCAAATAGAAACCCAACCAGACATACACATACATTCACTCACACACTCATATATAACACACACCGCACATACGGGCAAGGATCTGGAGAATACCTATTTAAAGCTTCATCACAATCGAAGTTGTTGTCGTTGGACGTTCAGTATGATAAACCTCTTTCTCTAAGCAGTATTCGAAAAGCTATTAGATCTAAGTCTAGCATAAATTTTAGTCCTAAGCAGCACAGACGAAGAACAAAACCTTAAAATAATATTTGCAATAATTTCAAAGTGATTTCTATTAAAATTAGTTTTCGTTTTATACTTAATTCTAACTTTAATGTACCCCGGGAACATTTGTATTCTCTAAAATGTGTACTTAAAACAAAAACAATCTATCATATGTCTCTCTAACTATCCATATAAGGCTTTGTTTAGTTTGTATATAGCAGAACGCCCCAAACTTAGATGGCGTCTTATTATGTTTGTGTTTCTCATTTTTATTAAAATTTGAACCGAAATGTTCTGTTTGATTTGTGTTGTTGAAAGATGCTTTACTAATTTTATCAAAAACAATTTAATAATATTTACTCTGTAATTGTTTTATTTGTACCCACTGATGAACAAATTCGGAAGACAAACAGGGAATTTGGCAAGCGATCGAACTGTTTCGTAATTGCGAATTTTTAGCATAATTTCAATAGCAACAAAAAGCCGTCTATTTCCCTCCACATCCCTCTCTCTCTCACACACTGCCCCCTCTCTCTATCTCTATCGGGTATTATTTCGAATCATATTAAAGCTTTTTCATCTCTGTAAATCGATATACAAATCCTATAAATATTGTCTCCTAGCATAAGTGAAATTATTGAGTAATGCGCAAATTGTTAAACCCTAAAGCTATAAAAATTATACCTAAATGTAATGTAATTATTTATGCTGTACTTTTCGCTAAGCTAAGGTTAGTGCATTCTAGAACCTATCGGTAGTATATGTGAACCTAGATCGTAAGCCTAAATTATATGTATCGAATTAGCAAGACAAATTTTAGTGAAAAGTAATATACAATTATGATGAAAAACTTTAATAAAATAAAAACCAGCGCAATGAAAGAGTGAATGAACATCAACAAGAGGAAAGCTTAAACAACAAATACGTAGCACAAATTAATTAATTGTTTTTGTATGTTTATTTTATGTATATTTCTGCAATTTGTCCAAAATATTTGATTTTTCAAAGTTTGTACTTTTGGATTGTGTGTCAGGGCACAGTGAGCGCAAATAGTTAAACTGCATTCCATGTAAAAATAAATTACATAACTAATTTTTAATGAAATCCGTATTAATGTAATAATATGGGTTTAATTGCATATGCAATGTTAATGAAATGAATCTTTCAACTATTCAACCACAAAACCATACAAATATATATAAATCAAAACAAACAAAACATATGTAAACATGTATGAATATGGCATAAAATAAAAACTATTTTAAAATTACCACGGGTTTTAATTGCTACAGTTTTTTCATTGGAAGAATAATATTGTGTAGTTAATAGACGTAGATTACTTTGTATTGTATATACATACATACATACAATAAGTAAATTGTACAGTCCATCATAGCTGTGATCCTGTATCAATCGATTTTATCAGAACTGTTCCAGAACGGCAGTTCAATACATGCCCGGGTAGCTCAGTCGGTAGAGCATTGGACTTTTAATCCAAGGGTCCAGGGTTCAAGTCCCTGCTCGGGCGACATTAATTTTTATTTTTTTTTTTTTTAATTATAAAATATTTTTTATTTGCAATGATTACAGAAAAAAAAAATTACTATAACACTATAACATAAATGCAGCTTTATTTTATTGCTGCCGGGTAATTATTAACAAAGTGAGAAGCTCTTAAAATAAAGAAAGCAGTTGAAAATCGGTAGCAAGCAGTTTGTCGATAAAGCAGTAGAAAATACAACACTGGTTTTACTACTAGATATCAGCATTTCGACTGGAAGGTTGGCAGCTTCTGTAATCACGCTTCTGTGAGGTCCGATTGTGGGATGACCTGAGGCTGGGGATCACTGTGTAATGGACCAGCCATGTTGACGGAACGTCCGCACTAAGCTTGCCATCAATATGGGTGCCGTGGAGGAGTTCATGGCATTCAGGTTGGCTAAGGAGGGATGAACCGGGCCAGAGGCGAATAGCCAGCAGCCAAGAGTTCCCGTGGTAGGCAGTAGTGGGATAGCGTACCGGAGTGGACTGCCATTATCAGCCTTGCCAATTGTTGGACCGCAATCTTTTTGCCAGAAAAATTTAATTTTTATACCTACATACATTCTTGGAACTTTCTGATTTGCGGCACACCGCATAAAGTTGTTCCGATTTCATCTTTTCGCGCAATGTATGTAGTATAATTTAATAGGCTTAAATATTATTGACATTTCCATATTTACACTCACTCTCCGTTATGTTAAGTGATAAACCGGTACGACCCGGTACTAATATATGAACCGACAGGACAACTCAGAAATAATTCCCTTTTCCGATATATTTGTTTCAGAACAACAATCGCAACTAAACCGGAACCGATATTCGTATCAATTTAATTCCCTGATTTATAAATACTTTATTTAGTTTATATTTATATGCGAATAATTTGAGTCAGATTAAAATACTTTTTATCGCTAATAATTAATTATATTTAAACCGCACGAATGAGTTCATAATAAATTGTAGAATCAATATATAGAACAACATAAAGAAATTTATATGAAACAATGAGTGAGATTTCTTCAGTTTTCTTTAAAACTTAGAGGAAAGAACACCTATCTGCTCGTACTTAGAAAAAGTTTTAAATTGAATACATTAAGAAATTTTTATTCAGTTATTTATTTTAGATTGTATTTGTAGTGCTAAAATGTGGAAAATATGTTTCGTTCAAATAATAATACTATGTATTATTATTATGACAGCGGTATCAGAGGATAATTTCGAGTGTGATTACTTTGACACGGTTGATCTAAAGGGCAGTCAACAGTTTGAAAACGGATCCTATTTATATAAAGATATTTTAATACCGAATAATAAAGTTAAGAATTACGATTTTCGGAAAACGCTCTACGGGACCAAGAAAGAAGTTGACACCTATCCGAGAGGTTGTCTCTGTCAGGTGAAATCCTGCGTGCTTCTATGCTGTGAACCAGACAAGTCGATCCGCAACCTCACCATGAATATAACTCTTAATAATGGAAATGAGGTGTTGGTCAATATTTTGAATGAGTTCGCGGTTCAAGCTAAATTTGATGTGTCATGTGACCTTCTTGGAGATGAATATTACCAGGGGCAATGGAAACTATTTGAGGTTAGATAAAATTCGGCTTTTATCTTAAACTTTAATAATATTTGTTTTAATAAGAATGGAACACTGCTCAATCTGACCGATAGGACCAAGCTATATAAGGAGGATTACTGCCTAATACCCATAAAGGTTTCAGAAAACTATTACGAGCCTGTGCTCCAATACTATGTACAACAAATGCAAACCAAAACCACTCGTATGAATCTTATTTCTATATATTTATTTTATTATTAATAATATATAATTCAATGAGTATTTTCTTTCAGTTGATTTACCTAGCGCCATTAGATTTGTCTCAATATTTTGTATGATTATAACCATTCTTGTGTATCTGTACTTGCCCCAATTTCGTACAATCTATAGCAAGTGCTGTGTATCTTACTTCATTTGCCTGACTATTAGCTTCTTTTTACTGTGGTCTGAAGACCAATATCGAGCTGGAAATTTTTCAAAATGGGGTTGTTATTTGATAGGTAAAGTCAATCAGATTATTCAAAAGACTAGCCCAATATTATAAATCGGTTAACAGGTTACTGTGGATATTATACTGTTATGGCCGCTTTCCTTTGGCTTTTAGCCATTAACTATAATTTGTGGAAAACATTCAAGAATTTTGGCATTATGGACAAGACCAGCATGCTACCATACCATATTTTTGTCTGGAGTGCTGCTTCTTTGTTGTTTGTAATCACAGCATCAGCTGAATACGTGTTTGTGGATTATGACGAGTCGAGTTCATGGAAACCGGGTGTAGCTGTTTATTACTGTTGGATCAATAGTATGTTACAAAAATCGCATAATAATCTGAACAAATACTTTAAGAACCAATTTTATTCAGCACAAAGTTGGTCTGCAATGATCTACTACTATGGACCAATATTAATGGTAATACTTATCAACTTAACGCTCTCTATTCTAACGGCAAGACACATATATGTGGAGAAAAGACGGACCAACAGCGAATTCAACAGTCCAGGGAGTAAAAAGAATTTAACAAATCAAGCCAAGTAAATATATGTTATTGCTCACATAGTTCCTCTAAAAATAGTATTCTTATATTGTATTATTTTCAGTTTCGCCATGTTCTTCCGGATGTTTGCCATTGCAGGCGTGATCTGGCTGCTTGAAATACTATCCTATCTGCTTGAAATTAATATCGCAACCTTGACTTTTATTGACAGCATTACATCTGCTCAGGGCATTCTATTGTTTTTTGCAACAATATGGAAGAAGGACGTTCTAAAGTCTCTCTACGAACGGTACTATCCAGTACGTTTAAAATTTGTATGTACATATTTTAATTTATTTTTTTGTTTTAGAATGGAGCTAAATGGCAATAAACCGTGTGATCAAATTCTTACCACGGCAACTCAATTGTAATGGATCAAATCAAAAAACCGTTCATATTTACCCAGTTATTATTTAACTTGTATCAATAATGTGTATTCATATTTACGTTTAGTATTACGTACAGTCGGTCAAGCATGGTCTTATACTTCTGCCCGTGCCTGCAGTAAATAAACTCATTTAAAATTTATTATAAAACTTTTTTAATAAAATTTAACTAGAATCATTTTTTTTTTAATTTAACAAGTTTCTTTTAAATATTTAATATTAACTTTTTATGACAGAGCATTTTAATTTATTCTTTGTAAAATTAATATGTATTAAATTCACGGTACATAAATTCAATCAAACAAATTTTGAAATTATAAGATTGCTTTTATATGTTTCCAAAGGTAATAGGATTTTGATTCCATTTTGGCAAGCTATTGACACATGCCCGGGTAGCTCAGTCGGTAGAGCATTGGACTTTTAATCCAAGGGTCCAGGGTTCAAGTCCCTGCTCGGGCGACAATTTTTTGTTTTTTAAACTTATTATTTACTGAAAAGCGGCTTTTTAATATATTTTTTAATACATATTTAATATTTTCTTTCATTTTTTTTATATTTTCTATTATATTTTTTGCTCAACTGACCTAAATATATTACTTTCATCAGGGGAAATTAAATTGATTAAGAAAGCAGTTTACTGATGCAGCCCTGAAAACGTGGAAAGCAGTGCATGAAGCAGTTAACAAGCAGATTCAAGCATTGTGTCGATAAAGTGTAAACCATACAACTCTGTTGATTTATTTGAGACCCAAATTTGACTTTTAAATACAAGCATTTCGACTGGAAGGTTGGCAGCTTCTGTAATCACGCTTCTGTGAGGTCTGATTGTGGGATGACCTGAGGCTGGGGATCACTGTGTAATGGACCAGCCATGTTGACGGAACGTCCGCACTAAGCTTGCCAATCAATATGGGTGCCGTGGAGGAGTCCATGGCATTCAGGTTGGCTAAGGAGGGATGAACCGGGCCAGAGGCGAATAGCCAGCAGCCAAGAGTTCCCGTGGTAGGCAGTAGTGGGATAGCGTACCGGAGTGGACTGCCATTATCAGCCTTGCCAATTGTTGGACCACAATCTTTTTGCAAAAAAACTTAACTTTTTAATTACGGCCTACTATTTTAATTAGATTCTTAGAACAAAGAGATACATAAAAATTTCAAGTATCTATGGAGTGATAGATTTCTAGCGAATGCGTCATATAGAAATACATATTTTAATTATTGCATTAAGTTTTGAAGTGACTATGTTTATGTTATAGTTACTCCGATAGAAATAGAAGTCTGGCTACTTCCGTCAGAATATCGTATTACTTCTGGTTGTCCCGCAGTTATCCGAACCTCAACGCAAGAATTTCCACGTTGTTCACATCCAAATGGTAAATTGTATTCTGTGTCCCGGCTAAATCTGGGCCAACTGGACTTCCGTAGTCTTCCTGAAGAATTCCAATTTATTTTAACACATTTACCACCAACTTGCGTACACCTGGCTCTGATAGTATGCCGTTTATTTATATGATGGGCAGCGTAATCGCTTAACACAGAGGTATCACAGATCCGGGACAACATAAATGTTATTATTAGTAGTCCCACAGCGGTTCGACCTCTCATCTTGTTTACTATATTCCGACTGGTCAAGTTTTCCAAGTGAGTGTTGGCAAATACTCGTTTTTTACTCGCTATTTGTCGGTTGAGAAGCTGTAATGCTTATTTTATTACTTTGCTAGAGACGTTGATATCTATATGTATCTATTATATTGAATGTTTGAATTTATAATTGCATGTGGGTAGTACACAGTAACGGGATTATTACCTACTGACTGATCAACATGAACTCGTTTAGACTAAAACCAATAATGAATTATTGTACAATTTCAGGTTGCTCCGTAAACATTTTTTACACATCTTTTAGCTACTCAGAATTCTAAAATAAAAAAATTAAAAAGAAGAAACTGTTTTTGGTTTTGTTTATTTTTCTATGTAATCCAGCTAAATACAGTATATAAATGCAATCATATTTATAATGGTGATACAAAGCTTAGAAACTCAAAAGTGGCAAATTTGGAATTGTAACACTTTTTAAGAAATGTGATTCAAATTATTATTGTCATTAATTTCTGAGATTTCTTAAGCCTACTGTTGCTATGGCCATCATAAACATGTTGTATATTTATATATGTACATTTAAGCTAATTTATGCGAATGAAACTTTATTAGAATTGTGCTTTAAGCTTTTAAGAACAAACTACTAACAGAAAGCTTTATGTTCTCTTTAATGGTAAAGGTATTTTGGCGAGCTCGCAGCAAGTGCCCGGGTAGCTCAGTCGGTAGAGCATTGGACTTTTAATCCAAGGGTCCAGGGTTCAAGTCCCTGCTCGGGCGAATTTAATTTTTTGTTTTTTTTAAATCATTTTTTATTTTTATATTGCTTAATTTACTTTCAATAGTGTGAGGTAAAAATATATTCTTAGCTTCCAAACAACTCTAGAACTCAATATCTAGCATAGTTTCAGCTAGACTAGCGACAGACAATCAAAATAAAAGCTGAAAAGAAATCGTACAGCAGCCTAACGTCTAATTGAACCCTCATGAAATTAGCACCTTTTATTTGTTTTTCCATTTACGCTTTCGTTGTGGATATACCCAAATTGTGTGAAACATACTTGTACAGCGCTATCTGTATCTGAGCAAGCACGACGCTATCTGTATCTGTAGCTGTGTTTTGTATATACTTAGATACATATGTACATTTATGTGTGTGTATGGTATCTATCATGAGTATAAGGTTTTGTTCATGGATACGCCTAAGAATTTTGACACAGTTTGTTACCCTGCCATATAACCG
This sequence comes from Drosophila testacea, assembly GCA_035043265.1. Classification (NCBI taxonomy): domain Eukaryota; kingdom Metazoa; phylum Arthropoda; class Insecta; order Diptera; family Drosophilidae; genus Drosophila; species Drosophila testacea. Next base: position 318,137 of record JAWNND010000052.1, on the reverse strand, counting down.
AACGTTTACATACAAACATACCGAGATAGCAGGAGATTGGGATTTCTCTGAGCATGTTAGCATCGATGTGGATGCTACTAGCTGTTAGCTGTTTGCTATCGGCCATTACCCATTGGCTGCCAAGTGAACTAGAAAACGAATGCGTTTAATTAGCATTCATTACGACAAATCATCAAATTGCCTCAACGAACGAACGGATAGAGCCAAGAAACGGACTAGTTATTGTACAATAAGTTCGTGTTAATCTACAAAATAAACGCAAATATTTATCTGATAAAGATTTTCGAAACTGTTCCATGACGTTGTCATAAACCGAAAAGAGAAATCGCCCAGTTGAATTTTCCTTAAAAAAGTTAAAGAAAAATGTAGTTACACGCAGCAGGCACTCAACAAATTAAAGAAATACCTACGAGTACAAAATTCAGGTAGAATTTCGAAATAAAACTAAACTGCAGGAAATATGGGCCATAAATTAAAAATATTCGCTAAACAATGGATCAAATATTGTCATTTATTGAGTCTCTTTCTACCTAGAACTTCTACCTAGAATTCTCAAATCTTTGCCATATTTGTCTAGTTACACTCTCAAGGTTGCGATTTTGATCAAGGCTACTTCAGCACGCATATTTAATTATGAAATCTTACTTAAAAATTATTCCAAAGAAATCCATTAAAATATATATGCTGTATTAGAACAAATTTTTAAATTTAAATATATGAACTTTAGCCATTTCATTCTTTATTCCCTTGAGATCCAAGTAATTATCAATGAAACAAATTTGAACTTAATGAGCGCATTAACGCTCTCAAGTTAAGAGCCTCGTGTTGCGGAGCACTCAACACCTTAGGCTGTGGGGTATGAAGGGGGTAAGGGGCGTCTTCTTGTGAAAAGCGGCAGTCTGATTAATGAGGCTTTAAATATCCCACTTTGATTTCATTTTGAAAGACGCGGAGCGTGCAACAAAGAAGTTTCATTGACTCCAGTTTGGCGAGCGTGCAACGAAGGATACAAGGATACGCGGGCTCGTAAATAGCTCGCTCATGTTGGCGAGTCCTTGCTAAGCACATAGCACCCAAATGTTTTGGGCAATTCAATTTGTGGAAACTAAGTCCACAAAGTCTACACTAATACTCAGAGTGCTCTCCCAGACTCACACACACACTGTATATAGACGAAAGTGTGTAGGTATTGATGTGCATACATATAGAAAGAGGCATGTCCTGGAAAATGAATGAATATTAATGCACTGCAAATAACAAATTACTAATTTAACTAAAGCATATGCACATAAATAAAGAATTCAGATTCCGTAGTATCGTTATGTTTACTAGTCAAACCTTGTGAATAGATCATTGCTTTTTATATTTGGTATAAAATTATAGTAGTAGTAGTATTATGTTAACATATTTGAAGGTTTTCAAGTCCAATCTTCACTTTAAGGCTGCAGAGATGCATTACTCTTCTCTTATTTCTCTCAGTGTACTTACGCTCTCGCTCTCTTACTCGCACTTGGTTTGTAGTCGCTCTCTGACAACAGAGGTGCTAGGTGGTTGTATTCCACACAAGCACACACACATAAGCACATCACCTCTCAGGCGCACACACACATTGACAGCAATATGGCTGTTATCAACTTCAGCAAAAAGCACCGTTTGCCTGCGCGACTATCGTTGTTTTTGTTGCTGTCGCTGCTGCTGAATACTTCATGCTCCCAGCAGGAAATTCAAGCATGAAAAAACTATATGTATTAACTACACCCACTATCCATTCTTTAATAGCAGATTATGTCTATAGAAATTCTTATCTTTTCGATAAAAGCATTGAAAATTTCAATTGCATTTTTTGCAGATAACTTATAAATACCGTCTACATGATTTAAAGTCTTAAGGCACTAGAGATAAAGGAACATAAATGTTGAAAACAAATGAATTCCTCATTGTCTTAGCAAATGAGTCTGGAATATATAAAATATATCTTCTGTACAAACCAACAATTTCAGCTAATAATATTAAGAAATGTATAATCTGATAGAATATTTGCATGGTATACAGTTTAAGTTAATATCACATATTTTTATGGAATTTTTGACTTAAGAATTCGTATGAATAGTGAAAATCAGCGAAATGTCCATTGCCTCAGTAAATGATTCTGGAAAACTAGAAAATAACCCGGATTTAAAATGATTTATTTATTTTCAACTGAAAGAAATTAATATGAGCAAGTAAATATTTTAAATTTAAAATAGAAATCTGGGCGAAATAAAATTAAAGAAATAGTTAAAAAGATAAAGAAAAATGAAAATTGTAGGTTCACTTGTACAGTTCAGTTTACATTTATAGTTCTTAAACATGCATGTCATAAGAGCTTATACAAAATGATAAAACAATTTCATTACTTTAAGGCTTATAACACAATTTAAATTTATATGTATGGATAAATAAAAAATAAAATCAATAAAAACGTTTTTTCTTCATTTCAGCTGATTCTTTGTAGCTTGCTTTGTCATACATTTGTAAACTGCCAACACACTCTATACACAAAAAAAAAAATTCCAGCTGGGTAACTCAGGCTTGGAGGGTCGCCTTCGAACTGGGTTTTAGCTGCGGCCATGCCGGGCTAACTGACTTTAGTTTGAAATTTGACGCCGAGCGCAGCAGTTCGTCGAAAACGAGAGCGCGGCCATTGCCAAAGACAACGACAACGACAACGTCTCTGTCTCCGTCAACGTCAGCGTCGCCGTCGCTGTCCATTGATATCCTGCAGCCTGCGGCTGCCCTGGATGCTGACTGCTAGTTAAAGCCCCCTCAAAATATAACTACAAATGTGTACAAAGTGCTAACCTTAAGATATTGAGTACCATTTAATCAAGACCAGAGCGTAGTAAAAAAGAATGAATTGAAAAATACTCATCGTGTTGGTCAGTTGACGTTGTTATTGGAATTTGTACTGAGATCAGGTAAAAAGATTTATTGCCGCAGGTGAGTTCTTAGTACACACTTTAATAAATTGCTCAGCTGCAACTAATCTAAAAAATTGCGAGCCAAAACTTTTCGTTTTGAGCCATTTCGATGCTAGCAATTTAGTTAGTACGCATGTGCCAAAATAGGGGCTCTGTCGTAGACTTTAGCTAGTATCGCGTACGTCTGTCCTCATTTTGACTCGTTGAATGTGTGTGAGTGTGAGTGTGTGTATGTGTGTGTGTGGTGTGCGCGCCCGGAAATGTGCAAGCAGGCAACGCCAACGTTAGCGCCTTTCATCCACTTTTCATTTGCGCAGAAAAAGGCAGCACAATTCACCCACTTTACACACTTCATCACCCACCCCACAACCTCTTTTCGTTCACAACTCTCATCTCTCAGCACCCAGACACGCAGCTATCATCATCAGGAGTATCAGCAGCAGCAGCAGCAACAACAACAAGGACAAACACTTGAGCAACAACCCCAACCCTGAATCGAGTTCTATTCGCGCTATAAAACACTTGTCCCGCCATTTAATGCATGGGTTAAGTAGTATACCGAAATATTGCTGGCAATAGCCAAAACGGCGGCAGCTGCCAACACCACACACAACACCACACAGGACCACTGAACACCACACAACACCACACAGAGTACCACCAAGTGCAAAGCTTGCACAGAGTCAAAGTAGCGTCGTCGGAGCAGAGATGACAATGACCCAACCCGAAATTGCAACCCTGCTCTGGCAACGGCTGCATTTAATGTGTGTGAGTGTGTTGTGTGTGTGTGCGTAAGGTGCATATGTATGGGTGAACAATATGGCGCGACGGACGCCTGAAACCCACATTTGGCTAAGGTCAAAGCGGGCCACAACGGGACTCATGGAAAAGTCGCGTTTAATGCAGCTGCCAAGGACTCTACTTCTCTGACCCTGCCTAATTCTGAGACGATGTGTGTGTGCGTGTGTGCGTGTGTGTGTGGCAATCTGTGCTCCTTGTTCGTGTGTGCATCTACACCAATTACGCGGCACTTGGTTAAACTGCGCCTTTTGTTCCCAGCTCCCATTTCCCATTTCCCAACTCCATGCCATCAGCTTAATGTGTGGAAAATTATACAATTTCTTTGCAAGCTTGCAAGGGGCACTGTCCACTCGGTTGGGCATGCCAACTTAACTCTTCAACATTATATGCAAATAATAAACGAACCCAAATTCGCTGCTGGCCCAATCGCTTTTTATGGTTATTTTATGCATTTGTTCATCGAATTATTAAAATCTTCTTTGGTTTCGCCTTCATATACGACTATTTTATGACAAATTTGGTATCGAGGCTGAACAGTTGCCGGCTAAGTTCCCCTCTCCTCTGCCCCATCGTAATCATCTCGTATTGACCTGAATTCGGTTTGTTTGTTCACATAATTTAAAGTCTGTTATCTTTGTCTGGTTATTCAAATATTAACATAGACCACAGAGTGCATGCAATTCCTATGGATATACCCCGAATTCCTCGTGCTTATTAAAAATAAGTATCTACAAGCATACATATCGCACATACTATGTACAACATGTGCCGCTTATTTTTTTATTAGAGTGCCACATGCAAAGCATTTATGAGAAATATGTGAAATACTCCATGAGTCATACAATAAGTACAACAAAGTTATAGCAACAAAAATCGAATAATCATGGGAACATTCCGTTTAACTCAAAATGATTTGATTTTTCTAAAGTTAGTACCGCAAAAACATTAATTTTAGAAAGGGTAACCAAACAATACATGATAATTAACACATTAGAATGATGGTGGAAAAATAGATAGGAGAAATCATTTTACAAAAACAACAAGCTTTAAAATTTTGGCAAGCTTTGCAAAAAGAAATTTCATTTGCTGAATACAATATTTGATTATTTCTTTATGACTGGCAGTTAACATTATCTATAAAAGCATATTCGTTTTATATATTTTTATGAGTTAGATTTTTATAGAAAGGAAAAGTTCTTAATAAGAGATGTTACAATCGAAACTTAGCATATTTACATTTTGCTTTTATAAACTTTTGTATCCTCTTATTAATATTTCTGAAACTAAACTCAAATGTTTATATCATTTATAATAGTTTAATATTGCCTGAGAAACTATGTATATATGTTTTTAAAATTGTTCAACATCAGAATGTATCGTTTAATTAGATTTCCCGCTTACTTGTGAAACAGGAATTATAATGAGTTCATGGAAGTTAAAACCCCTATGGATACATTTGAAATCAAAGAAGTCGGAATTGCATCCCTAGCGATAGGGTGAACCAAGCAAACCCCCTTAAAAGTACTGGGAACTCGATGCACTTTCGAATAAAGTATCAGACTACAGTGACATATTTATTTGAATTTCATGCAAATTTCTTAGTTGATTATGCAACTGCAGCTGTTTGGTAACTTGTGCATAGCTTCTACACGGGGTTTCAGCCCTCAGTAGCTGGTTTAGCAATTACGCGCGATCATTTTCACTTAGTCCAAGAGATAAAAGAACAAATAAAAGCATAAAGATAATATATATAAAAGGCGCGTATTTTGTAAACAACAAACAGGAACAAGAGCAAAGACACCGACAACAGCAAAAGCAACAACAACCGGTATGAGATACATACACACTTATACATAGTGCAGATACAGATACAGATACAAAATGCCGCAACTTTGCAGGTTCATAATAAGTACGCGCTAAAGGTGAGGCCGAACAGTTTCAGAAATTCTTTGTTTTATTTCTTCAACTTCTACCTGCACCCATTCTTTTTTCCCCGAGTTCTCGCTAACAACAAGAACAACAGTATGAAGAAGATTGAAATATTTTCGCGTTTTGAAACCGAAACTGAAAATCGAAGTCGTTAAAGCAACAACCTTGGCCTCAAGCCTCAAGTTCCTCACTTCGATCCAATCGCAGAGTTGCAAACAAACAAATGTGGTAGAAAGCTGAACTCGCAGCTAAGCACAGTGTGGCAAAGCTATTAAAAATCTGCATTAGTTATTTACTTACTGAAACTGCGACCAGTTGGCAGTTGAATAAATGCTTCCCACTCCCATTCCATTACTTTTACCCCTCCCTGTTGCCCATTCCAGTTTGTGATTTATGTGCGAAGTTGTCTTCTCTGTCTCGTAAAATTCGCCAGTCATTGCCCCGTTTTTTCCCACTTTTTTTTTATGCAAGGGTCGCGCATTTTTGACTTACCTTTTGTGTATTCGGCGGAACTTCCGTTCCGAGCAATTTCAGTGTTTACAGTAAATGCATTGAGCTGGTTGGGAAATAACTGTGACTCCACAATGAAAACCATACATATCATATCATTCAATTATAATACTCAACAACTGGGAGAGTTTGTTGTGATGCACTGTAAGCGCAGTCCCACCCACGAAATGAATAATAATAATTATAGTTTTACCAAACACATTCGATTTAATGGCTCTCAAAAAAGAATTCCATAACTATTCATCATAATTATCAATAGATAGCAAAATAATAACATTTATAGGTAGACTTTAAAGTCGTTTAAGATTCGATTACACGTGGAAACTGTTCAATTGTTTTGTCATTCTTAATATATTCAATGAAATTCTTACTCAATCACTTGATGTCAACATGAGTGCATTCATTAACCTAATTATATCACTGTATGCGGCTTTCAAGATATATCGATTGCTTTAAATATAGATCTATTTAAGACGTTTTTTAATTATATAATAAAGATAATAACGAATAGTACTTTAGGGAAACTTTACAGAAATAATATGAAATGTATACCATAAATCTGTGAAAATTTATTATGATTAGGGAATGACAAGGGAATGAAAATAAAAGCTAAAATCAAAGATTAATTTTTGTAGAAATGTATCAAGATTTGCAAGCTTGTGAAACTTGGAACACTGAAGCAGCTAATATCATCTGTAGCTATTACTATTAAGTGGTGTATAGAAATTAATTGACAATCTATAGCGAAATAAATTATTTGTTTAAAATTTTCTACAAATTGTTCGCTAAGTTGCTTTGGAATTATTCTCAGTCGATTTTGCTACTGTCAACAGATCTCCATTGCGAATGATGAGAAGTCGCAATCGCAATTGTTTGGCATAAGCTGAAGTTAAATTGTGCTAACAGTAAGCGCAAGTAGTATGTGTCCACGTGAAATCAATTAGCATATCAAATGACAATGGATTTCAGTTGCGATGATGTAATGCATTTTCGCAAACTTCAATTTTGGCGAAGATGCGTTAATTTCCCAAGGTTAGTTAATTATTAGTATTTAGAGCAGTTCGCAAATAGTCACTGGCCAGAAGTTTGAATCGTTCCCGTTCATCCCAAAGTCACCACCAAAAGCAACGACAATGGCAGCCCCTTTTTACACTCTTCCAGCTGCCTCTCACCCTGTTTTGGAATCAATGTCTCTCTTTGAACTGCTATTGTGGATTGTGTGTATACTTTTGGAGAGGCAGAGAGACTTAGCTGGAGAGAGAAACGGCAACAAAGAGAGAGACAGAAAGTGAGAAAGTGAGAGAATAAGGCAGCAGCCATTGAGGCTGCAAAAAGGACAAATGCCACCACCAGAATCGAAGACGAAGAGGCAGTCAGAAAGAGAGAAGTATATGTAAGAGAGAGAGGGCTTATGTAGGGGTGTAAAGAGTCACAGTTTGGCTTGCCTTTGTTTACGCAAGATTTGTTGCCATTATAGGACCTTAATCCGGGGTCTCAGTTTCTGCCTACCGCCGACTGCAGCCTGGCCAAAAGGTTTTTGACTTTGCTGGCTTGACTTTGGGCCTTCGGGGCGCACCCCTCGCCAGCTTAGGGGCGGCTTATTTAAGTTTAGTCCTAGACGATTAGTGCTAATGAATAACGCTAAAAAGTCATTAATTAATTGACTTGAATTCGCTTTCCTTTCAGGGCAAAAAGACACACACACACATGCTGACACGCAGACACATTCACATGGAGAGACAGATAGAATCTTTGTATTACAGTTCCCAACGACCTTGCACAATGGCAATGATTTGTGCCATATTTCAAACTCATCCTGCCTCCTGTATCCTTCTGCTGCCCTAGTCATGTGTGCTCTGGTACATTATTCAGCAGTATTGTGAATGCTTATGCTGAATCATCACTGACAGCCAGAAGATGGAACTGTGGGGTGAGCACCATAACAACAACAAGAGAATAGCGTAATACTGGCAAGTGGAACTTGGGGAACTGTGGGGCTTACGAAAGGCTTTAGCCATATGGCGCCAACAATGTTGCCGCCTGCCTAATCGAGCCTGGCGTCTTAACCAATGCAAACAAATTTGGCTGAGTGCAGTGCGACTGTAATGGAAGTGGAAACTTGGAACTACCTACATGCATTAAGCTAGGCAAACGACAACTGAGAAAGTAACTGATTGATTCGTGGCCCCAATAACAAATACCATACATACATACATAGACCAAATCTATCTATCATTCATTAAATGTGATTCCCTTTTTTATCGCACAGGCAAAGACGACTCCACATCATCGACCTCGACTCGATATCGATATGAAGAAAGTTCGTTAATCCGTGCGCAATCAATTAGATACATGAAATGCTAAGAACATGCACAAGACACTTAAAGACATGTCTGGATGGAACTATCGAATCGGTGTCTTATCTTATCTATTCGATAACAAATAGATTTTCGGTACGACTGCCTAATCTTGTGCCTCGACCTGGACGACAGCGGTGACAACCGGACTTCAGTTGGTTCTTTGATACGAGGCTGAAGACAACATGCTGCTAAACTGAAGGTATTGCAAGGACCTCAGCAAAGAAAGGATATCGTGACGGTGAACGTGTTTCAATACAATTACCGACACACTGTGAGCATTGTAATCATTTTTATGGGTCATTTCATAATTTGGCATCACGTGTGGCACGACACAAATTATTTGACTATGCGCATGTAATTTTAATCCCCCAGCTCCAGGTCTAACAACCGCTCCAACTCGTGCAAATTACAGCTCACTACTTCAGGTTTTCCAGCCGTGATTTCTATATTTCACTTTGTTCCACGTCTACCCTGTAGATCCGAATTTGTTGTATACTAGTTTTAAGGACAAATTCGGTTCTAGAGAGGTTTGTGTGGCTCATTGCCCATCGAATTGTTTGAAAAAGTGTTGTGTATCAAGAAAGTATATACTGACTATTGTTAATATCCTTATTTAATTAAGATCAACTAAATATAAGTGTAATGTGAAATATCTGTAAAAACTATTTATATAATATTATGAATATTTGTAATCATCTTTGAAAAGTATGACAAGCTTTATTATTTAATTTCCATGTTTTGAATTTTTGAGGGTTTTTCTACTATGTCATCTTACAGTTGGAATGTTCCACTAACTATAAATAATAATTAATACTGTTCATATTTATTTGTTATTTTAATTATTAGTATATAAGTACATACTACTATTTCTACTGTTATAAACTGTCTGTAAAATATATAATATACTTATTTACCGATCCCGGAGTATTCTCATAGCTTTTCTCACATGCAAAGCCATTACCTAAATGCATAGGTTCTACATCAAAAATAAAAAAAGGAAATGGAACGTCCTTCAATGGTGCATTGAAAACACATTTGAAATGTTGTTGCCAGGCATGTTGCACTTTTTGTTTCTGACTGACTTCAATTTATTCGTCGTTCCACTTGAATTTCCATAAATATAATTTAGCATACAAATTGCCATTAGAATTCGGTTAGAGGAGGGAATGAGAAAGGAGAGGACTGAGGACTGCTCAGCATTTAGGTCAATCGTCTGCCGATTTTGTAGTATGCTTGGATTTTTGCCGAGTTTGTGCAAATGTTCGTGCACTTATTGCAATTTGCATATGCCGTCTCAAGGCACATCCGGCGAGGGACGTGCACCATCTGGAATGGCAACTGCAACTGATATCACAGTGGGGGTGGCCTAAAGACAAAAATACAAGGAATTTCAGTTAAATGCCTGCATACTTGCTCGTTGACTGTCTCACTATCTGTTTGCCAAATACTTAGTTTAGATATAAAAAGCACTTGTAGTATTATTTATAGATAGCGAAACTTAAATGATGGGCCTCCGTTCTGCCTATGCTCTGCTGACACACAAATGGTTTATAATTATCTATTATGAATTGATAAACAGTTTTGTATTTGCACAGTTATAAACTTGATAAAGTTCAACATGATAAATTAATTGTATAATTTCTTATAAGACCCAAAAATAATAACGCTTAGCAACTAATGTTTTAAATCAAGTTGAAAAATACGGAAAATGTTGCCGGATGTTTATAATATTCAATGTATATCAAATCATATACTAACAATGCGTATGTTATTTAAAATATTACTATGCATGATGTGACTCATGAGTAACTTTACTACTGTGCTTTACTTTACTCTCCTAATTAATAAAGCAAATATTTTTTATTTTAAAACCAATATGATACTGGGGCCAATATTTGCGTCCGGACTTGACTTACATATGTACATATATGTACTTTAAATAACGCTAAGATAATTAGTAATGCTATGCTAATTACTAATTTCCTGCAATATAAATTGATTTATAGATTGCAAAGCCAGAACGTTAATGACAATTTTTAAGCAATGCTATTGATACAAATTTGAGTTGCCCTCTATATCTCACTTTCTTCGTAAAACTTATCTTTGTTTATTGAACAATTTATAATTTTTTTTATAATATATGAACAGAATGATTTACATATAATTAAAGAAAGTAAGCTGAAATTATAGAAATAACAACCATAGTTACCAAAGCATGTGTTTTCTGAATAAAAGTACTTATTACTGAAACATCTCGGAATGTTCCTAGATGTTTGACTGACAGAAGAATTTCTGCACCAAATGCGCATTACATTAAGAATTTTTCTTGTTTAACAAATATTTTTTTGTTTGTTGTATCTTACAATGTGAGGCCAGACAGAAAAGATCTCATCAATATATCTTAAAAACAGAAAGACTAGTTTCCAGACAAATAGACGGAAAATGGATAATGGATTTAACCCGTTGTCCTGATAAAGAATATATGGGCACTGACACACCGTCTTTCATGCGTTTTTCATTCCATGACAAAATTAAAAGAAGCTCTGCAAGGGTAAAACAACATTCATTAGAGTTAAATTCAATTGTTGGACTAACTATAAATTCAAGTTAGATAAGTATTATTAACACATAATATAAACAACACAAATGCATTTTTAATATGTTTTGCTATTTTAACAAATATGTTATTGCGATCAGTGTTGCCAACTCAAAACCATATGTGGCGTATTTATGCTTCCCAAAACAGACAACAGGTGCGTCCACTCCTAATAATTTTGTAGAATTTATTTGACTTTGTACCTATTTAAATTTCTTAAACAAGTATTTAATAAAAATATTTTATTAAAATAATACTTTTTATTTAATCTGTTGGAATTTGTTATATTAAACCAAGGTTTTAATATCATTTAAAATGCGCGCCTTTGCACAACGATATGTCTAGCGATGCTGACTATCGATTCTAGAAAGAGATAAATATAAGAGATAAAGCAGTGCAGCCATATATCGCAAGAGGGTTGTTTCACATGCTTTTTGCTATAAACATTGTGGACTTCATTCCTGCCAAACAACAGATGGCGCTAGCAATGCTCTTACTTCTTTAAATTTAAATAAAATGAAAAGAAAACAAATTAAGACGATTAACAATTAGATTATATTTACATAATCCAATTTAATTGATAAGTTAATAAATAAAAGGGATTATTTCAGAAAATATTTGGTGTTCGTAAATTGGGGGTGAAATGAATTCTAAATACAAATATCAAGAAATTCAAAATTCTAATAATTTCTCATCGTCTCTAGTGTTTGTCAGAAACCGGAATGTTTTGTGGCTTTGTAATTTTCAATTTACATTTAGTTTGTTAATGGTACGTGCTCATTAGTTTTGATTCATTAGAAGTTTTTGTTAACGCAGGGTAAATGGATTCGCATCAGGAGAAGAAAGCTCTCCAATACCGTATATTTTGAATATAAAGATATTTACACCTGAAGGGCAACATGGCGATGACATTAGATACACCTGTAACTAATGTCCATCTAGGAAAATTAAATATAATACATAAATATTTTTCCACTAGAATTTAAAAATTTTAAAGAACTAGGCAGGTTTGACATTTTTTACATTTTATAGTACTGATATTCTCAATTAATTAAGAAATAATACGTAGACCAATTTTTGAAAATAATAATTCCTTTACTATCTATAATAATGAAATATTTAAAATTAAAGTCTAGCTCAACCATATTATTCGTTATGTTGAAAGTCGCTGCGAGTGACGTTGGCCATTTTAACACGTAACGGCCGAAAGAAATGGAGTTGGGAGAAAAACATTTGGTTGGTAGTGCGAACATCTTGAAAACCTGTCAGTCAAATTTGATGAAGGTTTCTTACGCATTTCGCCTTTTAAATGTTTTTGGCTCATTTCGTGTTGTTGTTTCAGCTGTTATTGTTGTTGTTCTTGTTGTTGTTGCTGTTGCTGATGCCTTTGCTGTCCATTTTGGGCCATCCTACGTTTCACGGGCTTAAACGCATTTTAAAATGGGTAGTAGGTAGAGCTGATAGAGCGGAATCATTTTTCTAGTTCTAAGACGCAAAACTCGACACTTTAAACACCAGGTTCCACCCTCGTAACATAGTTGAACCAGAAATATATATAGTAATGTGTCCTGTGGTGTGAGTCTGCTGAGCCTCGAGCTGACTGTGTTGTCTACTTGACCATGTTAAAAGAGGGACAGGACAGCCAGTGGGGCATACATACTGGTCACTTCTGGAATGTGAATGTGATTTACGCGTCCAGTCCAGTGACGACATGTGTCACGTCGTACAACCCTCATGCTCCACCCTAACTCCAAAACGCCATTTCATTTGAACAGATCCCTTTTAGGTTGGGGAATGGCGTGCTCTCAGCAACTGCTTAAGCGCTAATAACGAATGAACATTGGTCAAAACTCAACTTGAGGCTAAATTAGTCAGTTCTGTATCTAGTTTAATTACTTCGGAACATCAACACTTTGTCAAAGTGCTCCTTTCATTAAAGTGTGAGTACGTGTGGGACTCTAGGGGGACCAATGCGTGTCACACCCACTTTATTCTCGGCCTTCTTTTAATTGTCATTGCTTTGGGCATGTGTAAGAGGAAGGGAGATTGGGGGATCGAAGTGCTGAGTAGATGCCACGTGTGAAATGGCCAATGATAATTACTTTTGTACTGTTCTTTTATTCATGAGTTGTATTCTCTAGTAAGCATTTGTTTTCGTTTAATGGATTTCATTTGATAAGTCAAAGTGCATTTGCTAGAGTTGCTTTACATTAAACACAGTTCTCTAATTACCTCGAAATATATGTATTTATATGTTTTTCGTCGAATTTATAACTTTCTGTATACATACATTTATAATAAATGTAATTATATTTCAATGAAATTTTTAAGCTAAATTAAGTTGGTTGATTAATTTATAAATTTAGTGTTTTAAGTTATGATCTATGAATTCTTTAAATTTATTATTTCTTTAATTATATGTTTAATTTTTTTATAATCAAGTAAATTATAAAAAGGTATATCAAAACATTTTAAGACATTTCTGAAGTGTTCTAAATTCATGTAAATTGATTAATCATTTACTCTAATTTTTATTATTTTAATACTTCTCCTCATCCATGGTAGTCTTCTGGCTTTAGAAAATCTAAGGAATTACTTAATGGAATGTGCATATAAAAACAAAAATAAAGAAACAATTTTTTTTCCAACTTTCCACTAAGCGGGGTGGCATTGTTCTGTCTCTTGAAAACTTAGTTAACTTTACGCAAAAATTAGACAGAGTCGGGTCTATGTGGTGGCTGCTGGGACAGAAATGGTGTGGAAAGAGATGGGAAACTTGGAGACGAGGCGGATTATGTGCCCAAGTGTAACTAAAGAGAATAAGGGCGAAAATCAACGAATCATTAATCAATCCTTTCATGATGTGACGCGGTGCGTGTCCTTTTATGTGTCAAAAAAAGAAAAACCCCGAGAAAAACAAAAAACGTGGGGAATACGAAAACACGCTCGCACTCGCATCGCACTCACACTTTCAGTCGCATTGCGAAGAAAGCGAAAAGCAACACAAAAACAAAAACATTCAGTACATTCCATCTGGTGGGCCCGACCGTTAATACCCTGTGCAAGTAGAGGGCGCCGTTAAAATTTTCTCTCGATTAAATAAAAAACAAATATGAAAAAATGTTTTAGAGAAGTTTAGAAGTTGGTATTTCATATAATTTTTAATCACATTTTTAAGCAAATATCAGAAGATATCGATATCATTACGATTTTCAGATTACGTATACGTTGCGTTGGGAGAGGGAACTTTAAAGCTTTCACTTCTGTTGAAGCTTTCTTAAATACTCCCATCTTCATTATTTTATAATTTAGTCAAAAGTTAGGTGAAAATTCAAGTAATAGAATATTTAATTTGAAAATATAAATAAAATAAAAATACAGTATTCTCTAATGTCTTCAAAGATTTCCGATTGTTACAGAGATTTTTGTGTTGCCGGACTGTTACATACTTTAAACAAACTTCATATACCCGCACAGGGTATACAAAAGTGGAAAATAAAATAAAATAAAATGTAAGAGCAGAAAAGAAAGAAAAGTATCTTTTCTTTTCCATTTTTTTTTCGCATGAGTTTGACAGACAGGGCGACAGATATGCAGGCGGAGGGAGGGGAAAAGTTGAAAGAGACGAGTGGATGAACTGTGTGACACAGGGATGAGACGTGTGCCAAGTAGAAAATGGCGACAATATTTGCTGAAGGATGCGCCTATTTACATTTTGAGGCCGTGTTGATTAGCTGAGTGCGATTGGGGAATCTTCAGCCCCATCTCTAGGCCTAGTCCCAATCCCAATCCCAATCCCACATTCCCCAAGCCACAGCATCTCAGCGGACATCGCCACACGCAAGTGACAGCGCGGGCGGTCGATAAGAAATGGTATTACGAGTAAGTCGTAGGGAAGAGGGGGTAAGTGGCAGGCAAAACGTGGGCTGTCAACTTGCTGTCTGTCAACTTGGTGGCTTAAGGTGGTGGCCAAGATGACTGTAATGGGGCAGAGAGGGGGACCAAAGGGATGAGTTATGGTGTTTGGTAGAATGTTTACCAGCTAAACAGATGCACAGCCAAGCAGATGCAACTGTTTTGAGCTCACATATCCAAGGAACGCTTATCGAAATGCTCAGTGTATCTGTCCAAGTCGGGAAAGTCTTTCTTTCTTTCTATCTGTCTATCTATCTATCTATCTTTCACTCGTCTCGTCTCGCACGCACATCACGTGGCCAAGAGATAGAAAAGTGACAGTTGCCGGAACATAAGAAATGGTAAATCTGAAATCTAAACTCAGGCAGCCCACGGATATGCAGACATGCAGGCGTAGGAACATTGCAACTGTCGGACCTGACCGAAAGAGAAAGAAAACAGCAATGGAGACAATCCGAGTCCGAGACAGAGACCGAGACGAAGAAGAAGAGGAAGACCTACACCAATGCGTGAATATGGAGCAGATCATTAATTATGCGCAAGAAGAGAAGACAACTGAACAGTCTGGTCTGGTCTGTTCTGTTTTGGCCTGGACAGGCAAGAAAGTTGAACCGAAACCGAGGGCAAGCCGATTTATCTGACAGTTTGTATTGAAAAGTTTTTGCTCTTCCTGTGGAGATTTCTTGAAAAGTGAAAGAAATACCCGCTTATCTTATATCTTTCTTTCATTTTCGATTCCTTCGAACTGATCATTTGTTTTCCTCGGTCCAGTCCCGAATTCATATGTCGGCGACATGTTCCAAATTGCACTTATCCAAGCTAACACCTCCCAAAATGAACTCAAGTGAAGAAAAGACAAAACAATTCGATTTGCTATTACAGCTCTGTCTTGTAATTGTAACAATCATTTGTAATTGAGTCTTCACTGTAGACGACTTTATTATAACTATGCTTGCAGTTGGGTGGTCATGTTGAGAATTGTGTGATACGAAAGTGGTTCAAATATAATTGGTATAAAAAAAGAATAATAAAAAGACCTAATAGGTTAAAAAAAAATTTGACAGAGCTCAGATAATTGGATATTGTATTTTCATATTTTTGATTTCGTTAATGATATACAAACTAGTGTATCTTCATTCTTAAATGGAAACTTTATTTATTAGCTATTTTTACTAACTTTTGAGTAAATTAAGGCATGCAATGATCGGAATAATGTTTTACATAAAAATAAGTAAAACCTTTCTAAATTTTTGGAATTCACTTGAGATTCTGCTGATCAGTTACAGAGAAAAAATAATAAAGTTTAATTCAGGCAATTAAAAAACATCATAAGTTGGTTTTTTTGAGTTACATAAAATGTCCATTATCAGATGCTTGTAGTATTATATAGAATCGACTTAGGTTGTACTTTTTGTGATTCTAGGCGTCACTTGAATTGATTTAATTGATTCAACTGATGATACAAAAATTGTTTCAAAAAGTACAAATCATGCAAACTGTTCAAGTTCGTGACTTGTGGAAGCGAAAAATGCAACTTGGGCTTAAAGCGATTAGTTTTTTTTTTAGATTTAAATTTGTTCATTAATTAAGTGGCAAGTTGCGGGATTCGCGATCAACACACACTCGGACTTATCACTATGACAACAGCGAAAGCACAGAGCAAACTAATTGCTCAATTGTCGAGCTGTGAAAAATAGCAAACAGCTTAATGATAATTACAGGGAAGTGATGTTTAACTAAGCGGCTTACGCAACTGCAGCAAAGTCAAGAGGGTTTTAACTTGGCCAGTACTGGCCGAACTTGGTACCAGGTTCGAGTACCTATCGAATGTATTTCTGGTTCTGTGTGGGGGCAAAATTCTCTTGCAGCACATGCAGTCAATTAAAAAAACATTTATTAACCGAGCCACTGCACAAAGCTGTTAACAAAGCCATTTGGCCAAAATGGAAACGTTTTCGTTCTCGTGCTCAAAAGGTGTCTAGGCTCCAGATGAGCCTCAGCTCGTTGGCGTAACAGAAAAGCTATAATTGATGATAGTAACAGGACACACACACACACACACACATACACACACTCTCATGAGAGAGTGCAGCTTGCTGGACAGCATGGAGCCCACATGCAACTCTGTTGGTCTATCTCTGGACTCTGTTGTTGATTTCACGCATGGAACTCTCAGTCGGCGGTTGGTCTGGCAGGCGAAAAACGAATAACGAATACTGAATAACGAAAAACTGGGCACAGTCCCAATCCCAGTTCCACTCCCGAGTCGCTGTTCCATGTTTCGAGTCCCTCCCGGGCTATACATAGTAAATTCGAATTGAATTTTGGCGCTGCGTTCATTAATCATTATTTCAATCATGATCATGAAACAAATGTGCTCTTGGTGCTGATGGTTGTTGTTTTTGTTATTGTAGTTGTTGTTGTTGCCATCGTTCTCTGGCTTTGTTTTGTGTCTTGTGAAATGTTGTGTCGAAGCGTATCGATACTTTTGCCCCGCCCCTCACCCAACGCCTCTACTCAAACTGGACGGGAACTCAAACTGAAACTCAAACTCTGCTGGCGATTGCGATGGCGATGCGCTTCAAAGATTGATAATCTCTTGGATATCTTTAAATTTAATTAGTCACATTCATAACAGACCGCCAGCAAGCTACATGGGTGCTCGGTGCTGTTTGGGAATGGGATCGGGGAATGTACGGGAACTGAGAGGCAGCGCATCCGATGCCATCCCAAATTACATGTTACAACAAACTGTGACTTGCTCTTGGCCATGCTCCTCCTTCGCCTTCTCCTTCTCCTTCTCTCTCTCCCTCTCTTTCTATTCCTCCTTCGCTCAGTATTTCTTCTCTCCTTGGCTCGTTACAACACTACGCGATATACCCTTAAATCAAGTACGAGTATTGTGGACTACTTATGATGTTGGTAACAGAGTATTTAATAGTAAAATTTATCGACCTAATCGCAAAGTTAATCTATTCGACATGCTTTCACATAAAGAAGTTATTAATGTAAGTATAAGAGCCAATCTAATCTATGCATTTAAGTCTCAAATACTATAAAAGTGATGTATAATCTATATAATTGGTTACTTATAGTGGATTAAAAATTCACTTTACAAGAATTCTAAGAAATACTACTAAAAATGAATCGAACACATAGGGCTCATTGTATAAAAATCCAATTTAAACTATGCTTTGACAAACATCGATAGTTTCAAAATAAATATAGATAAAAGGAATGATAATTATAATTATTATTTAGTAACAATCAAGAGAATAGTTACGTTACTTTAATTGACAAATCAAGGAAATTCTTAAGTGTTGTTATTAGATGAATTGCAATTCTAACAAATTACCCAACGATTTTATTTTTAATCTGTTTTTTTAATTTGTTTTTTTCCTCTAATTTATTAAACTCATATCAGACTTGTTCTCCAAATTGCATAAACTTTTAATTTGTCACCACATAGATGTCATAATAAAGTTTGTTAGGGTATTCAAATTTCAATTTAACTTTTATAATATTTCATTTGTTGGTATTTGTGTGTAGTTGAAGAGAAAACTTGTTGTTGTATGTTGTTTTGTAGAGTCCCAAGTGGAGCTCCCGAGCCACGCACATGTGTGAGAAAGTCGGTTCTGTGGGCACTTCAATGCCGCTGTGCATTTGTTGTTGTCGTTTATGTTACGTTTAGGTTCAGTTTTTAGAGGCCCTTCAATGAAAAATCGACGTTGTTACTAATTATGATTGACATAGACGTAATTGGAAATTTGAGCAGAGCTTTGGGCCGATTGGCATCAATATTGACGCAGGCAGCAGCATCGGCAGCGGCATCAGCAGCAGCAGCAGCAGCGGCATCGGCGGTCTTCAAAAGTTTCACTAAATTAAAGGGTTAGCTTAAATACCTTATCTAACTTTCTTTGATGGATAAGCGCAAGAGGCGTGAGGTTCCAAAAAATTTTCATAAAGCCCATGAGCTCCTGATGGGGTCCGCATTTGGTGTGAAAATTTTATAGAAAGTTTTGTAATACGAACAGCATTTTGTACGATAAAATCATTCGCTTCAAATTAAAATTGAGATAAAAGATCTACTACTGCTAGAAAATATGTATTTTGAAATTTTACTATATCCAGAAGATTTAATAGAATAAGGCATATTTGTATTTAGAATTGATAATTCCTTGCTCTTAACTGCATTACATTTTGTGGAATGACTTTGACAGTTGTTAATTTCATCATATTACATGGTGGTGAATGAAAGAAGTGTATTCTTCTGGATTAGTTTCTCAGTTATTTTTAAATAACAATAAGTACCGTAGATAAAACTAAACAGAAGTTTTAATAATAATCTAAGCTCAGTGACTAACGTCTTGTAGAGGTAGAAATCCAACCTTAATAAATAAATAAATAATTTCCAAAAAAAACATTTATTTCTATTAAAAATTGTTTATCTTTTGATGTACTTTTTTTGTTATAATAAATGAAGTAATTAAACAGGGAAAGGAAATATAAATTATGTAATGTACTTTGCAAAATAATTCAAAACAATGCAGTGAAATATGTGTTATGTTAAATTATAAATAATATATTTCAAATATAACATGTGAAATGTGTAGAGTTCTTTTCAAAGGAAAAGGTAAACTGCGGACGATCATTAAGCATAATTTTAACAGTTTTTTAAATTTCGGCTAATGTGAGGCAATTACGGACCCATCTTTCAAAATTGAACATTTAACCAATTGGCGGCAAAAGGCGACCGAAGTTGAAGTCAAAATCGAAGCATTTTGGCCCCAAGCTGTTGTTGGTCCATATGTATGCAGCCGTAGCCTTCATTATGGTTGTGCAGGGGTAAAATGAAATCAATCAGAGATAATCTGTCATGGATAATGGGTACCTGTGACTTGTCCCAATCTCTGACTCTGTTTCAGTCCCAGCTTAGCTGGACAGCTTCGGTTGTTTCCCCCCTCAAGCGGTTAGCTTGGATCATTTAACCCATTCGTGTAATTATTTTAAACAGCCACAGTGTAAATTTTGGGTAAACACTCGTCTCGCTCCTAAACTGGGCTTACAAACTGGCATCCACATATCGGAGTCTGGGTCGCCGACTTGGGCATAATATGACAGCTAACAGTTGAGACACTTGATAAATGGAGGAAATGTTTCTCCCAATGGCAACCAAATGAACCACATTTAATTGGCCAGGTCGTCTTCGCTGAAGTCTGGCTAAATATATTGGACCTGTTAGTTGAGGACTTTCCCTATTATATACACAAATTTGACTTTAATGTCAATAAAAGTCACAAGTTGTAAATTTTGTAGCTTTAATTACATTGAAACAACCACGCAGTCAATCATTAATCACTCAATCAATCATTGAGCAGCCTCCTTTATTGTCCTGTCGCGAATTTCTAGCTGTTACTCCTCCTTCAAATTCTGGTTTTAAAATTGGAAATGGCTGCGATAAGACCGAATAAGCTAATCAGCATTCTGTTCCCAGACTCAATCTCACTTGTCAACATGTCGTTAACACAATTTCCATACTAAGTAGATATCCTTGGGAATGCGGTATTCAAGCCCAAGGGTGATGGATGTAGGATTATAAATCAATAGAAATTAATGTTATGAACTCTTAACATTCTTTATTTTAAAATCTGTAAATACGATTTTACATAAGGAATAAAGGTAAAACGAATTTTGTATTTACTTTTTATATTTGTTAGCTACCTATACCATCTTCAAAATTACATATAATAGAAGAGAAGCATAAACTTTAAATCTTAGTTGAAGTCGCAATTATACCAAGATCGAACCGTCTTTAACCAAGTCCAATCTAGCATTGAACATGGACTTAAATTGGTTATTATATGGCATTAAAATGGGGTTGACTAAGCTCCATATTAAAGGGTAGCCTGAGAAGGAAGGAATAGAAACTTCTTATAAGTTTAATAATAAATCAAATCACTTTCTCTACTGATATTATGTGATACATAATAACAAACCAAGGTGTTCATTAATAATTATAGAATTTAATATTTTCAAAATCGTGTTTATTAGTCAGGTAATTAGATATTTGGGTAACACCCATCTGCATAATTTAACCATAAAAGTATCTTAGAGCGAGCTCTCAAGTTTCTTAATTTTATATAAAAATCGTATTTGATGGTTGGCTTTAAGTCGAGAAGAGACAAAGAGAGATAGAGACAGAGAGAGAGATAGAGGGAGAGAGAGAAGAAGAATAGCCATACGAATACGAATAGGAAGAACAAGACCAACAGTGCCTCACGACAGGGCACATATAATGTGCCTCGCATGGAACCATTAATCAAATTTGCCTTGTGCAGCAAGTGAACTTCCTTTGCCGCCTGACAGTCGCAACTGATTGCTGGCTCTGAATTGGGATTTGAAACTCAAATGCTGCACAAACAGTCACCCTGCCCAACATTGGATCATCTCAGACACAAAGCTCTCTCACCCAAAACCAAAACCACCCGCCTGTCTCTCAGCACTCTATAACTCGAACTCTTCGTGGAGCTTAAGTACGAGTATAGTAAATTCAATGGAGCAGCCACTAATACTTACGAGAATCTTCAAAAAGACAAAGTTCTTAAAAGAAATTTTAATATACTAGTTTAACTTTTGAACGAATTTCGGATAAATGTAAAAATAATTATTAGATGTATGCTTCTTTAACAATTGATACATTTAAAAGTAATTGAGTAATATCTACAAGTTGCACCCAATAATCAATATAAAATATTCTTATGTGGACAGATGGTTCGGAAGCTTTATATTGAAATATATGTAGTCATATTTATGGAATAGTAATTATAAAGGATGAGTTAGATTTAAGATATGTTTTATTTAAACTGAAAAGTAGAAAGTAAACTAGGTGTATTAAAGTAAATGAGGTAAACAACGAACATAAATTAAATAGACACGTTACTTTTTAGTTCCTGTTTAGTAATAAATGTTTGAAGAATATGTACGCAATAACAATTTTAAAATGAAAATAAGTACACTAATTGCGTAGATTAAGTTAAAGACATACAAATTTATTTGATTAAGATTTAAGTGTCGTGCTGTGAAATTAATGTGTTTATAAATATGAATAGTGTACAAGGTGTACAATACTATTGGTCTTTTTTAATTTAATTATTCATTTGTACTTATTTACAAGTCAGATAAGTTAACTGTTAAATGTTGGACTTCAACGTTTGTTGGACACAACATACAGGCAACTAAATTTAAGTTTTATACACTTAATGGACTTAATGAACTTTTGATAGTCCCTATCAAAATCGAATCAGTCGGAAGTCGATTAATTAGTCGTCTCTCACTCACTTACACACATTCGAGTATGGAACATATGCAGTCTGAACTGTATGTATATTTAGTAGAGTATAGCACGTGTGTTCTATTGGAGTGGGTTCAATTATTCGGCAATTAGACAGTCGCCGTCTCTCTTATACAACCCACCATCCACATTCCATTATCCACAATCCAAGGCACATGGCAGAAGCATGACGCAAACGTGAAATTTGAAAGTAGAATTTCAGTAGAGTAGAGTCCGGGGGAAAAAAGAGTCTAAATATTGATGTGTAAAAATATTAAAGCGTTAAATGTACGACCTTCTTTATGTGAATAATAACAAAAATCATTCTATCGATTTTCCATGTGTGTCTGACTCATTTGAATATTTGCCTGTCATGCTCATCATTTCATCAACATTTCAGCAACAATACAAATCACGGTAGTAATGATAACAACAATAACAAAAAGTAAACAGCAGCAGCATCCCCTTTCGTTTCCCTCTACTCTAACCACAACAAAAATGAAACATTGCGCCAAGTGCGGTGATATTCATTCAACATTCAATGGCAATGGGAAATTATTGCAAGTCAGGCCTTTTGCGCTGTCTACATGCATACAAATATATGTATAACTATGTACTCTATAGGTATTTAGAGCCTCTCAACTCGGTAGCCATAGACCAAGCGAATCATATCCACACTTTACAGTCTCGTAGACGATCGATATGACAGAGTCAGAGACAGAGTCTTTGTTGCATCCGTTTATAAGTTCTTGAAAATAAATGGTCTGGTCTGCCATATTCGCTTCTGGGATCGATGAAAGGCATAATGAAAAGTGGGCGGTGCTTGTTGGCCACGCACGACGCGACCAGAGACGAAAGACGACGAGGGCAGTTTTTATTTTTGTCGACTTTGAGCGTGCGCCATGGCCGAAGACTACAAAAGCAACACTCATACTCACTCTCAAATGCACACAGTCAACTCCAAGAG
This sequence comes from Drosophila testacea, assembly GCA_035043265.1. NCBI lineage: Eukaryota > Metazoa > Arthropoda > Insecta > Diptera > Drosophilidae > Drosophila > Drosophila testacea. The sequence goes on along the minus strand of JAWNND010000052.1, from coordinate 294,769 downwards.
AAGAAGTATGCTTGAGATTTACAGTAGGCTCCATTATATGCAGAAAGCAATATACCAATGTAAAATTGAGCAAAACAAGCTAAAGTAGTCGACAAAAGATACCATATGATATATATTCCACCACGTTTTCATCGGAGTTTCAGTTCTCATGCAGTCTTATACTTCACTACAACTGTTTCTTTATATTTAAACACGCGGCCTTGCTCGCTATTTTGGCCATGCCTGTATCCAAAGCGAGCTAAGCAAATGGGTGTGACCATACAGTATGTTGTCTCGCTCACTTAACAGCATTCGGCACTCTACCAACTCGTTGCCTGCTCTCGGTGGTTGAAAATGGCGTGCAGCCATGGCCACAGTGTTCTCATTGCGTGTGGGCCGTCCTTTAAGTATTGTTGTTGTTGCTTGGCTCTGAAGATAACAAAAACAAAAACCAGTAAATCGAGTTTCGAAACTCAACTGTCGACGTCATCGCTGGCTGTCAATGGCAATGGCGATTTGCACGGTGCGTTTTCGGAGCGGAGAGAGAACGAGAGTGAGAGAAAGAGAGAGAACAGCAGAAGCAACTGTGAATAGAGGAAAACAGAAAACAGGTTCGCTTGCGCTCTGAGTATTCGTTCGTATTCATAACAAAAGAACGGCTCGAATTGAACGGTTCGCATTCGCACTCGTTCGTGATCAAACGCCGCGTTTTTTGGTGTTTTGGTGTTTTTTGAATGTTTTCTGAACGTTTGTTTGGATTTTTTGTTGTTTACGGCGCTCGTTTTCAATATTTTTTACGCGTCGGTTGCGCGTCTCTCGCGTTGTGTGTTCAATAAACAGAGCCCCCGCATTTCAATTATGCTGGCCACACTCCAAATGCAGTGATCATACACAAAAGCCATTAAGTGCAGAAAGTGAGTGTCAATAAGTGAATATTCATGTAAAATATGTGCTCAGCGAGAAGAAATCGAAGAGCAAGAGCCTAGCGAAAGTTTAAGTAAAGCATACAGGAAACTAAGAAACCACAATGAGCTCATTCCTCATGGGTTACCCACACGCCCCTCATCACGTCCAGAGTCCCATGTCCATGGGCAATGGCCTGGATCCAAAGTTCCCGCCGGTTGCCGACGACTATCATCACTACAATGGTCACTATTCCATGACCGCCTCGACGGGTCACATGGGTGGTGGTGTAGGTGTAGGTGGTGGTGGAGGTGGTGCGCTTGCTGGCGGTGGCCCTGGCATGTCTGGTCACCCGCACGCCACGCATCCGGCGGAAATGGTCAATGATTACATGGCCGCCGCCGCACACCATCACAACCAGCTCCCGCACTCGCACCACCACAGCAACAGCGCTCTCTCAGGCCACCATCACCAGAACGCCGGCTACACGACCAACTATGCCACCACGCCGCCCTCACATCATCCGCATCCGCATCCGCATCAGAGCCTGGGCTATTATGGCCACCATGCGGCGGCTGCAGCTGCTGCTGCCGTACACCATGCCCCCGAGTATATATCCGCCGGAGTGGTGCACTCGGAGGGGGGCTACGGACCAGCGCCGTCGGTGAATGTGCCAAACAGCAGCAGCGCTAATGCCTCCAATGGATACTATGGAGGTTATTATGGCACCACCAACGGTAGTGTGGGTAGCACGCACTCTCAAGGACACTCGCCACTCTCCTCCCAGATGATGGACCTGCCACTACAATGTTCCTCAACGGAACCGCCAACAAACACCTCATTGGGTCTGCAGGAATTAGGTTAGTACTACAATATGGTTTTGGAAACATAGTTACCAATTTAATGAAATAATGATAACTAACATAAAATGCTTCATAAAATCATCCAAAACTTTCTCTTAAAACATAGAACAATTTACTATAAGTTAAAGAAGATTATGGTTAAAAAAATAAGAAAAAGTTTAGGTAAAACTGATTTTATTTAGATGTGTACAAATTTATCTGGACAGCATATATATGTTCTGTACTTTAACAGCTATTTAAACTGTTATAAATAAATACAAATACAATTCAGTATGTAATTGAGTTTATTTTAACCCAATCTATTTATTAAAGTATAATTCTAATTTTTGTTTATACACCGACTGAAAATTAGGTCCATTTAATGCGACTAACACGAAGTTTGAATTCGACCCCATTTAATGAAAATCCAAAAAATTTATCTGATTTTTTCACTTTGTCAATTTATAAATATAGAATAGTTTCAATGTTGCAAATTGAAAAATCCAGGATCGTAGTATGTAAAGATAAATTACTGTTAAATTAAAGTCAAAAAATTTGTGTGTTCTTTGGAACTATATTTATTCATGTACATATCTGCAATAATTATAACTTAGCTGCGGTTAAAAATAAAACCAATGAAAATTTAAAAAAGAAATAGATATTATTTTAACACTTTATTAGTGATATCCTACTTCGGAAATTTAGATTTCCAGTACTCTATTGTAGCTTAATTATACAGAGCCAGTATTCATTGATTATAATGAATAATTATCTCAATAGATTATATTATTTTAACTGTTTAATAATACCAGGTAAATCATATTTCATTTACAAGACTTTCACTGCTGTCCTTTTCTGCTTTTAAACTTTAAGAATAGTAACTGGATTACAAATTTGCAATAGAAATAAAAAGTTGTTGATTTTTAATTATGGAAAGACACTTTGAACTACCACTTGACTTTCATAGATCAATTATTTATGTATTCCTTCTTTAACACGATAAAACTTTATTCATTACTAATTTTGATATTTTTAACTATAGGTTTAAAATTAGAGAAGCGCCTTGAGGAAGCGGCGCCCACTGGTCAACAACTGCAAGAAGTTCTACACTGTGATGATATGGGATCAGAAAATGTATAAATTAAACTAATGGTGTAATAAGTATGAAGACAGACTGATAAATATTTATGATTCTTATGCAGGACATGTCTGAGGAAGATCGTTTAATGCTCGATCGATCGCCAGACGAGTTGGCGTCCAACGACAACGATGATGATCTGGGCGATTCGGACAGTGATGAAGATCTGATGGCAGAGACAACCGACGGGGAACGCATAATTTATCCTTGGATGAAGAAGATACATGTAGCGGGTGTTGGTAAGTAAAGACTCCGTCAAATTTCTCCACAAATATGTATCTAGATGCACCCACAACACAGTCTGTGCCCCATTTTGGTATGCTAATTAAATTACTTAGCTGCCAACACCCATATGATCCACTGACAGACTTTGTAATGCTCGACTTTGGCAAAATAAAAAACAGAAGAAAAAATACTAAGAGAGCCAAAAAAAAAAACACTACTTTGTGCTCATTAATCAAAATCAAGAATGGCGCGCCTTCTGCTGAGGGCAAAAATGTTTATGGCGAGTGACATTTTCATATATGAGCATTACATACGTTTCCCTATATATCTTTTACATACATTTGTATCTTTATGCAAGTGCCACTCTACTATAATAATGGCTCTGCATGGTCTTTCAACACTAGGGAGTCCCTTCAAGGGAATTTGCCTGTCAAACCTTAAGGAAAACAATTGCTAACAATATATAGTATATACATAAATATAGATTTAAAAATAACCCAATTAGTGCATTGAAAAGTTCTTTCAATTGAATTATTTGATATTATTTTAATAAATACATATGTTGTATTGCACATACGTTTCTCAGATTGAAAATTATCTAACAATAAGAGGCAATTATAAACATATATGTTTATTGCTACTTAAGATGAGATTCACATCTTTGAACGGAGACATTTTAAAGAACTTCAGCTAGGCAAACAAATAAATTTCTATAAAAATAAGGGGAAGAAATCTGAATCGTAACTTTTCATTTAACTTATATTTATATATTGAGAAATATGTATATGTACTAACTCAATAATATATGAACTAAAGGTAACTACGACTGTTTTCAGTAAATTAAACAAGATAACAATATGTACGTTAGGTATAGAGGAAATAGTTTATAAACTAATTAGATTTATTTTGCTGACTGCTATATGGAAACAATTCGTTCCAAAAAACAATTTTAGTGTTGACAGCCTTAACTTTATTTGATTAAAGAATTAAAGCTATTAAAAAGATTTTATTAAGAAGTTTAGTCAATTTTATTATAAACATCTATTAGAATAGAAACAGAAAATTCGTAAGATTCGCATTAAAGTAATTTATTTCTAAGCATTAAAATCAAAATCATCTTCAAGATTTTCTAATTTAACAAAACTAAAAATGCTTAAATTAAAAAAGTATATAACTTTATTATTTATTTAAAAACACATTTATTTTTTCATCAATTTGAAGTTTCCGACATTGTCTGTTATCTTTTTATTAAATTTTCACACCGAACCTTTTGAATGTGGGCTGTGGAAACAGGTTTCCATTCACTACTCAAGCGATACGAGACACTCGATGAACGAATGAACTTGCTTACCAACGTATACCCAATGCTCAATGCCCAATACCCAGGTGGTTATGGTCGGAGTATGTGGTTATACACGCATTTGAATGTCAGCTTCAATAGATAATTACCATTAATTGTCGCGACGGAACATTAACTGGCCTGAAACCAAATTCATTGAGGCATGTGTTGAGTTACATTATCAAAGCGACGTTTGTCAGCGCTTATTGTTTTAATTCTACCAAAATTGGCTACCGCATATATGGTTGGGACTGGACTGGCCTGGCTTCGGGCAATGACAGCTGACAATGGGTCGACAGGTTCAGGTGGCGAGTGCATATCGACCGAATGAGTTTACTGGTTCTAGGTCAGAGTTTACCAGTCTGATAAATTGCTTTTTAATAAGCGAGCTACTTGTTTAGTTGAAGCTACTATGCAGCTCCAGTGATGCACCCCAATTAAACATAACCTTGACCCTAATGGGCAATTATATCATTAGATTTCGCCACGCGTAAGGTCTTCAGCTCACTCCAGAGACGGAGACTGAGACTGATACTGAAACAGAGACACAATCTCGACGTGCGACACTGACACTGGGGGATTAGCTATGCTGATGAGCATCAAATCGAAGTAGTTCGACCGTCGAACATACAGACTGAGAGACAGATAGACAGGCAGACAGACATACAAACAGAGAGCGGGACAGAGACCAAATATCGCTCAGGGGCACACAAAACTCCGACTGAGTGACGGATGGTCCGTGTCATTTGATGTTAATGTTGTGACATTTATCATGAGCGCACGACTACGAAAACAAGACGAAACTTGATTATCGCCAGTGCATCATCTCTCGTTATACGGAATGTGACTGTTCCCAGTCCCCGTTCCCTATCCCCATCCCCATCTCCATCCCGATTTCTCCGACTCTCTACTGGTTGAACTGGTGCCTTCTCGTTGTTCTCAGCTCTTTTACAAATGACTTACACTCGGTTAACGCTTACATAGACCAAGGCCCAAATACGACTACATGGCTTGGCGTGCGTATCAGGTGGCGTGTGGTCTCAACTGGCCCATCCAATTTGTATAATTCGCCTTTAGGCAATGGTAACAACGACAACGACAACGACAAAGGCACAGCTATAATTTGCTAAAGTGTGACTATTTAGAGAACAATTTGGCATTCGGACTTATACTTTAATGGTTTCAAAGTGTTGACAAGACTCTTAACTGACGACAATCAAATTAAATTGTAGTTCAATTCAGTTTAATATTATTAAGAATAATAATAATATTATTTAAGCGAAACATAGCATAAATTTGTAATTTGGCATATTAACTTTACATTTTAAAATATCGGATTAAATATGGATGTTCTTTTTGTAAGGATATCTTACATGCATTTCAAATGCAAAAATTAACTTTGTTCGTTCTTTCTTTTGATAATTTTGCCACTTTCTGTTTCATCTATTTTTTAAGATTATCGAATATATAACTTCACCAAGCAAAATTAATCTTTAGAAGCATATTTACTGCAACCTCAAGATAGAGTATCCATGTGGCATCTGCTTATCAAATGACTATGCTTTTATATTCATAAAAGCACTCATAAATATGTATGGGAATAGGTGCGAAATATTGATTTTATGCACGAGAGCTCAGCTATCTTATATAGTAGTTTCATATTATTTTTGAGTTCATGCAGATGATCGACGAGAACGCGTTCCACATACTATTCAATAAAAAGAACTGCACTGCATACTCGTACTTGTACTCGTACTCGCACTCATAGTTAAATTCATGCTCATGCTCATGCTCATATTCATAGTCATAGTCACTGAAAACGTGGCCAGCCTTGTAACTGAATTTCAATGGCAAGTCCACGATTAAGTTTCCAGTGTGCCACAGAGGCCAGGCTCACAGTTACCCGATGACTTGCGAAAAACATCATCAGCATCAACTCCGTTGAGGCAAAAAAAAAAAAGTGCAAGCCCAGACCCAGACCCAGACCGAGACCCAGATGCGACCAAAATGCTGTAAAACGTAAACCCAACTCAGGTTATCTCCTATTGCCTTTTGCAAAATGCGAAGCGGGTGAGAGGGACCCAAAAAGAGCGGGAGACAGACCTTAGCCCAGAGACCAGAGCCCAAACTCCAGTTCAGGCCCAAGCCCTGGGCATGACAATGATGAAAATGACGCAGTAAAAATTAAGAAGTTCGCCTTTTATGACAGATGAGGCACGAACAGCTGAGAGACTGTGACTGTGAATGTGAATGTGACTGTGCTTCGCCATCTGGAACTGTGTATATGTATCTGTATCTGTTCGTATAACTCGAGTATCTGTTGGCGAACAAAGCGTAATTAGCGTCCCAATGGAAAACAAAAATCACAAAGAATGTAAATGCGAATGTGAATGGAGCTCTGAATTGGCAGAGACTCGCTTCTTCCTCGGATAGTCTCCCTATAGTCTGTACCCAATTTGCGCCAATAAAGTTCTGGGTGCTCTCTCAACTTGTGCGAATTATTGAAATTGGCATTAATTAGCGACGCTTTTATTGGTCCGAGAATAATTCCAACGTATATCAAGACTCAGAGACTCACAACTTCGAGAGGTCTTTTGTCAGAGGTTTTTGTAGAAAGACCCAACGAAACGAATCTTCAAGGTCGCGTCTATTGTTGCTGCGGTCTTTAAAGTCGTGAGCTTCTTAACTTGATGCTGTTTGTCTTTTTGCTTTTGGTCATAACACTTTTTTTAGACTATTTACAATCTATACAAAGCTCACAGCAAACTTTTTGAAAATGGCTTCAACATCAGCTTTGGGACAAGTGCCAGTTTTAGTTTCGCCAAGCAAAATCTTTTGGTCATTAGGTTTACTGAGGAAAGTGAAAATATCTGGTATAAAGAATGAATTGGCATTTGAAGTATTAGTAGCAGTAGTAGTATAAGAAACGATAGTAAACTATTTCAGTTGTATTCTTAGTTATGAGGTCATTATTTAACGAAATTAAAAGTACATTTTTAAAGATTTTTTTTAGGAATTCTGTTAAGAACAGTTGAATATTGTTATCTAATGTACTGTTTAATAATATACTGTATTAGAGTGCTACCAACAAGCTAATACATAAATTCAATGTTTGGGTTTTATATTTAATTTTAACACTGTACTTAAGTCAAATATTCTATCCAATAATTAAGTATGATATTTTTGTTGTCCCCCAGGAAGGATTAAAAATAGGAAGTGAACTTTTTTAAATACTATAATTCGAGCCGTTTTTAATTCTTTTTAGGATACACAGAATTCAACTTATGTAAATAAAAGTAATATTTTTTAATTCAAAACACGGTTAGTTACATTCAAAAAGTTGAGTTTCGATTAAATAAATTTAAGAATTTACTACGTAGTTGTGCAGTCATAAATTAAGAGAAGGAAAAAATGTGCAAAATTATACAAAGACTCATAATCATTTTGTTGTTTATTAATCAAATCATTCAATTTGAGATGACATCAATCATTTTGATACCTTCTCAGACAGTTTTTGTGTTGTGAGCTTAAAAACAAAACGACGTTTGTTAAAAATTATTCGAGTACTTGTCACGTTTGTTGTGCCATTTTTTTAATGTTAAACTTCAAATTAACATGTATTTTTTTAGTAGTCTCTCCCCATCTCTCTTTCACTTATGCAGTAAGAGTTATTATTAAAGTGTTGTTGGGGAATTAAGAACTCGAGTTGTGCACTTTTAAGCTTCAATTGCTGCGGGTGCTTCAGCTTCAGTTTGTAGCTAAATAAATAAGTCGGAGATCTATATGTATGTATATAAAGACAATTGTTTCTAAGTACATGAGATTTGTAGTACGCATGTGTGTGTGTGTGTGTGTGTGTGTACTTGTAAGTAGCATGAGCTCATGTTTATTTTTATTTGCCTGCCACAAATTGCAAGTCACTTGACAAGCTGCTGATGCAGCTCCCGCTGTTGTTGAAATGCTGATGTTGACTTGCCTTTTTCCATGAGCTCATGAAACGAGCGCACACACATATTAAACCTTACCCACACACACAGTTGCCGACAATTCACAGTTGGCAACATCAATACTAACATTAACTTATGAAGAACGAAACGAAACCTGAAATGGTATTCAATTTAGAACTCAACTGAAGCTGGCACTGGCTCTGGCCAATGCGGCGTATGCGCAATATGCGCCTTGCATTCGCTAAGCTGAGATTCATTAGGGCCAAGCAAGAGACTTGAGATTTGTTTACTTAAAATTAATTTGTTGTCATTTGTTTGATTTAATGTTGAATGTTAATGTTGCACATGAACTACGCTTTTCATGCCACATTGTTTCTACCATAAATTCAAGCGCCAGCTTCATAGAGAGTTTTGAGAACTCGTTTCGGTTTGGTCTTGGGTTCGGTCTGGGATTTGATGAATGAGCAGGTAAATCAAAGTTGACAGACGTAAAATATTTTCAACTTGGCACGAGTCAAATTTCTCGATCACAGGTCGTGCCCTGCTACGTTACCAAATATTTACACACTCTCGCACTATCGCGTCAATTAATCAAGTGGCCCAATTGCCCAGTTTCTCAGCTGCTCGGAGATTGCGAATGAATGAATATCGAAATGTAAAGCCCGGAAGTTGCCCGATGAGGACCGCACCTCAGACAACAGGGAACAGGCAACAGACTCCAGCTAAATGTACTACCGATCAGTTTTGTGGATTAAAGAGATATCGAGTGCCAGATACTTGAATCGTTCAGGTCCCTGGCATTAAAGTAAAGTTAACCCACAATTGAAGTCGCCACCGACACAAAAGATTATGATTATTAAGTAACGTCTGACATAGTTTTTTTTTTTATTATTATTATTTTTTTTGGAAACTGACTCGTTACCTCCCTCCTTGGACTATGAATGAAACTGTAGAGTCACAAATGCATGATAAATCATATGATGGGACAAACATGCCGACAGCCGTCCATGAGGCAGGGCCAATTATAATAACTCGACACATCATATACATATAACAACAGTCAGAAAGAGAGGGAGCTAGTATGTGAAAGAGAGAGAGGGAGGGAGAGAGAGAGTATCATCGTCCTACGCACTAATATGTTTAAGAATAGCCGCCAATTCCCAAGAGAGCGCCAATTTTCCCCAAAAAAAAACAACAAAAAACAGAGAATGAAACATGCAGCTCGCTCTTTAGCAGTTTCACGCTATGTTCCTGCCACATTGTGTGCCCCTCTCCCTTCCTGCCACACTCCTCATGCCGCTCTTCTATGTTGTTGTTTGTGCAATCTTGATTTCCTTGGCCTTGTATGATTCGGCAGTTTCATAAATTGGCTGCCAAGCAATTGCAATTGGCACTCTTTGGCTTCACGCTCCGCAACATGACGCTGCACTTTGGACCGAAGAGACTTTGACTTGGACTTGGACTTGGAACTGAAGCTGGAGCTGGAGCTGAAACTGAAACTGAATCAGGGAACTTGAAGGCCTCTTCCTGGACATGGACATGACACCTCTCTGCTTTTCGTTGAAATGTTGAAATGAAATGATACGCACTTATTAAAAACGAATTAACGCAGCATGCTGCCAACGCCAACGCCAATGCCGACGTCAACGTTGACGTCGTCGTCGATTCCAACTTCAACGCCAGCGCAGCAGCTGACTTCGATGGCCCCTTCAATGTTTTTATTTTCATTGTTGTGTTTCCTTATGCTTCACTCGTGTTCTCTTGTTCCTCTGGGGTTTTGTAATTGATATTGTTTATTTGATTTGATTCTTCTCCATTTATTTTACTCCATTGTGGGCAAGTTATTTTTTTTTGTTATTTTGTGTTATCAAATCAATAACTCATTGAAGAATTTGTGTATAAAAACCCTGACGAATTGCCAAAGAATTCCGAAGGAATATATTTATTTTATTTTTCTGTAAATTCAACTTTAACTTAAGTTAAAATTCAGTTTACAGCAACATTTCCGTTTATATCTGTTATGCAAGAAAAGGTCTTATAGTTGAAATTATTATATAAGAGATAAAAATATAATAATTGGTATTTAGTTTGATTAATCCATTACAATACTTCTCAAAATTTGTATTGTCTTCTTAGGTCTAATATTTCAGATACTATTTAAAACTATATAATTCAAGACATGCATACGATACTAGAGAGAGGCAGATATATAAAAAGAAAATAGAGAAAACCGTTTCTTTGAAATTTAGCAATCAGATAAGATATACTGAATATTTAAATGAGCTTTATTTTATTGGTAAGATAATTTACATGAAATTCAAGTGAATTGTCAATCAGAACTTTTTAAATAGACAGCAACTACAACTTGTCAGCAGCTCTTTAAGGCCTATGTCAATTGATTTGAAACATTTTAGCAGATACTGAAGGAGAAAGCTTATAGAACCCTTCACCCCGCCACTGCTCCTTGCCGAGCTGTCAGCGGCCAGTGAACAACATCATTAATCTGCGTAGTGTCTGGGAATCTGCAAACACTACCGGGATTGAAATATTTATATCAAATCGAAAGCTGTCTGTCACAGTGCAATGAAATTTTTATAAATTACAACATGATGTGCGCCGGATATGATTGGTCAAGCCCGGAGAGCCTGGACCCAAAACTGACGATAGAAATATCAACTTAAATCCCAAACCATATCTCAATACTGAACTCAATGGCATTGGATGCTGGCCAAAAATTGAAATTAATGGTGCAAAAATAAATTTGATGGGCTGTCCGTCCATTTGATGGACTCACAAGGCCAGTAACGAAACGGGAATTGAAATAGGAATGGAAACGGTTACGGCCTGAATCGGGCAGCAGGTGTAGAGCATAAAAAACAGAACAGGAAAAAGGATACAGCGGCTGTGGCTGAGGGTTGCTGCAGGCGGGAAATGTTTATTTTCAAGGAAAAACTAAATGCGAACTCGCAATGTTGTTGTCCTTTTTCCAAGTAGTCAGCTTCAACGTCCAAGTCCGATAGGAAAACAGACAGGCCGTTGTATTATTTGATTTTGATTAATTATCCTGTCCAACTGCCGCGGACTGGCGCTGTGTGTAAGTGCAGCTCTTTCATCTATCCGCTACCCGTAGTCTGCTTATTCTTCCTCTTTCTCTTCCTTTTCCTCTACCTCTTCACTACCCTTCTGGGTGCAGTCTTGGGGTTCAAGGTGTTTGTCGAAAAGTTTTGGCGCGCTTTTTGGGGTTGTCAACTTATCTTGGGAGATTTATTGAGCCTCCTTCTTATTATGAAACTTCATTTGAAGTGTATTAATTGTGGCGCGATGCGACTTAATCGCCGTCGTCTCACCCCTTCTGCTTATTATTATTGCCAATCATTAATTATGCATCTCTTGTTTAACACACTCTCTTTCTCTGTGTTTGTCTTTGTCTTTTGCAGCGAATGGCTCCTATCAGCCAGGCATGGAGCCGAAACGCCAACGCACCGCCTACACACGCCACCAGATACTCGAACTGGAGAAGGAGTTCCATTACAATCGCTACCTGACCCGACGCCGTCGCATCGAAATTGCACACACACTGGTTCTGTCGGAGCGCCAGATCAAGATCTGGTTCCAGAACCGACGCATGAAGTGGAAGAAGGACAACAAGCTACCCAATACCAAGAATGTTCGCAAGAAAACAGTTGATGCCAATGGCAATCCAACACCAGTAGCCAAGAAGACCACAAAACGTGGCAATGCCAAGAAGCAAGCCCAGCAACAACAACAGCAGCAGCAACAGCAACAACAGCAGCAACCACAGCAGACACCGGTGATGAATGAGGTATGTTGCATGCACTGAAAGTGAACAGCAAAGCACTTAAAGTACCAATGACATTAGCTGAAAGTGGCACTTGCACTCGAGATTATTCAGACAGAGCAGCATAACAATAAAAGCTTTATGAGTCACGCAATTTGTTAGAGCGAGATAACATTTGAACACACAACTGTCTCTGCAAAAGCTTGCTAAAAGCTAGACACTGAGTGCATTGAAAAAAGTCCAAGCTTGTAGCTTTAACTCAGTTTCGCTTTTACAATTAGATAGTCAAAGCTTTTATTTCAAACTTTACTTTCTTCACTTTGATAAAGAAAAAGGTTTCTATTCTAACTAACTAAATTAGAAGTAAGATGCTATTCTACAAAGCTTTTGAACATTTTCTCCATCGTTTACCCATTATTTCAGGTCTCTGAAATGGTGTGAGGTAGTATATATGTAGATGTAAGAAATAAAGTCATAATCGGAAAAAAATTTACTTGCAAAGTTGCAAGGTATACATGTTCGATGAGTTCAGACCGCCATAACTTTGAATAAACTGAACCGATTTTCAACTGGGATTCCCCCTTTGATATTTCAAACAATTTATTTTTAAAAATTTAAAAACTCTTGTTTTGCATTTTACTCAGCTTCTAAGGCCGATTCTGAGACGTTTAATTTTTTTTGTTGAGGAACATGATAAAATCGGTAGAAATTTAGACTTGTAAAAATTAATATAAAGCTGCCATAAAACCGATTGTTCAATAACCAACTTTTAGTATAAACAACTTTTTTCTTTTTTAAGATATTTCAACCAATCTCGTAGGTTGTGTGTTCGTTATTGTTTTATACAACCTGACATTAATTATAAAATTTCCATTTACAACTATGTATATTTATTTCTCTTCTTTTTCCTCCTCTCTCGTAGTGCATACGTTCCGACAGCCTGGAGAGCATTGGAGATGTCAGTTCCTCGCTGGGGAATCCGCCGTATATTCCAGCTGTCTCGGAGGCGCCCAACCTGACGTCGTGTGGTAATGGCAGCAATGGCAATGGATATTCAACATCTCAGCAACATCAAGTGCACCACAGCAATAACAACAATAACAATAATAATAATAATAATAACAACAACAACAGCAGCAACCTCAACAACAACAACAACAATCAAATGCATACGGGTCTGCATCATCATCAGCAACAGCAGCAACAGCAATCCGATCTCATGACCAATCTGCAACAGCACATTAAACAGGACTATGATCTAACAGCACTTTAGGACAGCATAATGCTGCCTTTGTTGAGCCTTGTACATTGAATCCTTTAGTTAGCACCGCAATACTTTCTGGTATCCACATTTTAAGTCAGTATGTATTGTAATATATGTAATCATAGCGAAACCTCTTTTTATACACCCGATGAACCATTCAGCTCCTTCGGGCAATTCGGAGTATACAGTGAAAAATTACTTGTAGTTAGTTAGTTAAGCATCAAAAGTGAAAACCTGACCACTTGGCTAAATTTCTGGTTAGAATCAAAGCTGCAAAAACTCTTGTGAAGCGAATCGGTTTTGGTTTTTTGACCATCCATAAATTTAATTGTTTATAAAGGATATATTATACGTTAAGCAATAAGAATTGTTATTTTGATCAAATAAAAGATTAAGTGATTGTTAGTATTTAGTTTTTCCGTCTTTTAACCCACAACCAAGAATTCGCTGTATATTCAAATCAAACCACATGTTTAATTTCTGTTTTTATCCAAACCGAGTTTTCTTCACAACTTAATTGGCTTGCAGCTTTGTTTAAAATCATGTGTGCGATGTTCCAGCCCTCCAAAAAAAAAAAAAACGTAAAACCTGTAAATTAGCAGTACTTAATTAGTGGTACATAAGTCTTTGTATAAAGCGTAGCAAATTAAATGTAAACACAAGCCCCAATTTGTCATAGTCTTAAGTGGAATTATATATAAAAATCTATGAGTTATTATACATAATTATTATTATTGAATCTAACTAGTTGCATCTGTTGTGCGTAGATATTTATGTAAGTTCAAACGTATATTTTATGGATAAAGCAGCAAAGCAAGTGAAAGAAACAAACAAGCATGCATATAAGTATATAAATATACCTAGACAATATATAAACCAAATAAACTGAACAATTTTACTTGGAATCAAATGAGTTTTATAATTATGGGAAACAAAGGAAGTATCGCAAAGAGAGTATTCGAAACAATTTAGACATTAATTAAGATTCTTAAAGTCTATAATATTTTAACAAAGTGACAATATCATAATATAAGTATTTTAATGAATCAATTAATGATTTGATTTCTCTTTATATCCAATTCTAATCAAATTATCTCTTAAACTTTCTCTCCTATGTTAAATTTTAACTACTCAGCTGTATAAAATACTTCAGATGATTCGCCGAAGTGGTAATTTGTACTTTGTAGTGCTAGATACTGAAAGAAATCAATACTACGAAATAAATTAATTTGAATACTTCAAACTTCGGTATTATCATAGAATTAGGACTGAAACAGTCAGTGCTTTAAGTTGAATGTTTGTAGTTTGCGCTGATTCATCGCTCATAGTCATCTAATTAGGACAAATTTAAACATCATGAAAGCGTGCTGCTGGGTATGGAGTCAGCAGACTTTGGCTCGTCCTGAGAGTGGGCTCAAAAGAATTCAGAATTCAATAAGCCATTGTTGGCAATCAACGTTGCTCATGTGGAATGGCAGGGAATCAGAAAGGGTAGCTGGATCTGGGACTGAGCAGAAACTCTGGCTAAATTGAGGCGCGAGATGAACAGGCAGCGATAGTTGGCAAATGCTAACAAGAGTTCTTAATTAAACATCGATTCGCAATGATTGATCACAACCCATTGGCACCTGTTGGCTTCTGGAAATATGTTAAACAAGGCATCATCTTTCAAATTGGCAGCCTACCTACTCGATCCCCACCTAAAAGAGTGAGAAAGAGAGAGAGAGAGAGAGGGATTCTGAGTGTTATAAACTGGTCTTAACCAGGTCTTGAATTGTTTGCGTCAGACAAACTTCTCTGAAAACGGAGTCCTATTGCAAATTGTCGCTGCTCATTCAGGCAGACATCGCGTTGACAGTGTGGCCATAAAGGCAAAGGTAAACACAGCACATGTGACAAACTAAAGTTGGAACAGGAACAGAAAACCGAAACAGGGGGGAGCTGCCACAAGCTCAGCACAATCAATCTAACCAACATGACAGTGGATTGTCTTGCAAGGAACACGAAAACACTCTTAGCGCTTAATTTATCATTGCGAAATGATCTACGCTCCTTCACTACAAGCCTCTTAGCCAGTTCCAATTCCGGTTCCAGTCCAGTCCAGTCCTTGTCCAGAGTATGCTGCTCGAGCAACTGGAAATTGCGCGCACTCGCTCAATGCGATAAAAAAGATTAAGACCTACATACGGCCCCGACTCGTGCACCGGAACGATGAAGGCTTAGACCCGCAAGGGTCGAAACTGGCAGCCCGAAATGATTACATGAGTGCCAGGAGCACGTGTTATGGCAGAGACACGGGGCATCCCTTTTTTCCCCTAATTACTAGCAACGGTAGCCCACGCTTGTCAGTAGCTTTCAACTGTTTGAAGACCTACCGCAAAAGCTTGTCCTTCCGATGAGGTTAGATATGCCAAACGACTAAGATTTGAAATCATTAGTTGGCGACTTCGAAAGACTATATAGGTTTTCTTTCTCTATAGACAGATATTATAGTAGTAGCAGTACTCCATTTTAAGTTTTTCTTGTAGAGTATTGGCTAAGCTCGACATCAGTTTCACCTAATCATGTATAAGTGTTATGTATGATGTAAATACTATTCAAAATGGATCATGCTAAAGGAATATTCGAAATCTCTTTAGATCTAGTAAAATCAGTTGTACCAACAATTAGGGTGATGCAAACACGTAAGTGTTATATGAAATTCATCCACAACTAATAAGCATTTATTACTTTTCTTGTTATTTTAGGACGATAAATAGATTTTGCACAGGTAGCACATGCATAACCAAACCATAGCCAATATGCATAAACAAGCCATAACCAATATCCATATCCAATGACGTTGATGCAGTTGCTGTCTAAGATTTCCTATAAATAGCAACTCATTTGAAACATTTTAATATCGAAAGACTTACAAGATGAAACTTAATCTCTCAATTTGCCTCGTTTTGTTGTTGGCTGCAGTCGCTATGGCCGCTCCTCCTAAGACTACTAAACCGAAGAAGGATTAATGGATTAAATAAAACAACTTGTCATAAAATGTAAAAATATATAGTACAAGTTTATACCAGCATACAAAGTGAAATTTTTTATTATAAACTTTTTTCAGGGGGTATTTAAGGGAACTAGATTGATCCAATGCTTGTTGAAAGGACGGAAGATAATCTCATATAAAAACAGCCTAGGTAATTTTATACCTTTGTTGAAAGTATTATAATTTTGTCACGAAATGTGTAACGCATTGAAGGAGGCAGGGTAGACCCTATTAAAGTATGAGGACTTCTATATCATAAACATGTCATATGTCGAAATTTGAACGTACTATTCTACAAGGGTATACAAAAGCTTGCTTAGTGTAGCTTAAAGTTCGACTACAGTTTTTTAATTACCAAAGCATTTATTAGTGTTATATATTATATAAATATTACTGAACTTGGATAATGCAAAACTAGAAGTGCAACCTCAATAACTTGATAGTTAGAGTAACTAATTGTGTAAATTAAGTAGGACTTCAAGCAAAGTATCTTGTGAGGTACTGACGTTCCTACCTGTTGATAATTATGTCAAACTGATTCATAACTAAAATGCATTTGTTACTATTCTTATTATATAAGTATGAAAAATTTATTTTATACAGTTTTCGATTTGCATAATCAAATAAAATTGTTTATTTCGTTACAGGGGCCTAGACAGATTTCCTATAAATAGCAAATCATTTGACACATTTCAATATCGAAAGACTTACAAGATGAAACTTAATCTCTCAATTTGCCTCGTTTTGTTGTTGGCTGCAGCCGCTATGGCTCAGAAGACTACTAAGAAACCAAAGGGATAGATTAACTAAAATAACTTGTAATAAAATATGAAAATATGCATCACATGTTAATGTCAGCATAAACAATTAAGTCTTATTTTTTCAACTTTTTTTTAGGAAAAATTTTAGAGATCCAATGTTTGTTGAAAGGATGGATGAAATACTGCATTAAAAAAGACGTTAATACACACCAGCGCACGATCATTACTTTCTGTTGATGCATAATATAAAAATTTTGATTTATTGATCGGTTCTATGGAGGCTTCTTCTCTGTTATCATCACTTATTAATTAAAAAGAAACATGCAAGTTGGTAAGCTGGACGATAGTGGGAAATATTGACGTGTAGGTCCTTAAGAAGCAGAACAATTTATTTGCTTAATTATTTCCTATATAAATTCTTAAATAAACATTTTCGATATATGTTGTTTGTATATATTAACGCTTAATATTAAAGTATGCAATATAGTCTAGTTCGTATGTATTTAGATTAAAGTTCGAATACAGTTTTTCATTACCACAGTATTCAATTTGAATTATTCGAAACCAATAAAGTTAGTTCTATGAGTAAATAGAGTTGAGTAGGATTCCAACCGAAGCCTTTTAAAAATTCACACGTTCTATTTACTAATATAAGTGTTTATTTAACTGATCCACAACTAATCTGCATTTTTTAATATATAAGTAAGTATAACAAATTCATTTTATACAGTTAGTTCTATGAGTTAATAGAGTTGAGTAGGATTCCAACCGAAGCCTTTTAAAAATGCACACGTTCTATTTACTAAAATAAGTGTATATTTAACTGATCCACAACTAATCTGCATTTTTTAATATATAAGTAAGTATAACAAATTCATTTTATACAGTTTTCGACTTGCATAACTAAATGAAAACGTTTATTTCGTTACAGATTCTTATAAATAGCAACTCGTGTACAACTTTTTAATATTGAAGAACTGACAAGATGAAACTTCAACTCTCAATTTGCTCTGTATTGTTGTTAGTGACAGCTGCTTTGGCTGGACCTACTCGTCTTACTCCTCCTCCTCATACATTTCCACGAAAAGTTTATCATTATATTTAAAACACAACTGATCAATAAAGATCAGAAGCATTATTCAGGTTATTTATTTTTCATATCGATAACAAGACATTCTCTTTATTTTTCTAGTTAATGTTTTCTTCTACTCACAATCAGTATAGCATTTCTTTAGACAAACTCCTCTTTTTTTTGCCAATTTAATTTTATCTCTGCACAATATTATTGAATTGACTTTTGACTTTTGTCCTCTTGGCTAGTCCTAGTATAGACCATAACCGAACTCTTTGAAGTCGTTCGGCATGCTTTAATCCTGTCTCATCCTCTTTCATCCCGGCTAATCCCAACAGAAGTCACCGGACATGGCACAACCCACCGATTGACAGTCAATCCTTTTTGTCTTTTGGGTGAAAAACAAAACAATTAACCCGTCTACTGTTGCTAATTTCATAGGATCTTCAGGTTGCCTGTGGCATTTTGCATATGTGGCATAGACACAGCGTTACGCCCCTTTCCCGCCCACGCGACTGTTGACTGTTGACTGTCGACTGTTGACTGACGGCGGCATCAGAGAGTACTTTCCTGTTAGGGATTTAAATGAACTGGGAGGATTCCATAGATCCAGCTGAGCGCCGCACGCCGTCGACTCCTTTCGACTGTGACTTCTACTAATGCGTGTCCTTTTGATGCTTTTGTCGGGCAATTTTGGAATTTGGCATTGGCTACCGTTTCAGGGGATTGGCCAGAAACGCATTTCTGGGAAGTCCACATACCTGCTAATTAGCTAGCGATATTTTGTAGCAAACACACACACACACACACAGACACACTCAAGAGTTCTCGAGTCGGGAAACGACTTTTTGTCAAAATAAACATTAATTCTCATTAGGCTTGAATTGGAAACAAATTTCTTAGTCTCCGGCATAAATCAAAGTTGCAGCCAAGGCCAAGCTGGCTGTGCATTGCCCACTTACAATTGTGGCAACAATGCCAACTCTCAAGTGTGTGGCATCAGGAATCAATCAAGGCTCATCACTCACATCACAAGCATCAACAAGCCCTTACTGTGTATGTGTTTAAGTGTGTGTGTGTGTGTGTGTGTGTGTGTGTGTTGGTTTAATTAATGTGTTTCCATTTATTAAATTGGCAGTTTAGTCTTGGCGTCACTTTTAGCCAGTGTAGAACCTGCAGAGAGAAAGAGTATGAGAGACACGTCTGCGGTTGGCCATTTATGCACTTGGCTTCATCCAGCTCCTGCTCTCTCTCGGTGTGTGTGCGTGTGTTAGTCTGTGTGGTTGTTGTGCATGCGTGCGGCCGATCAGCCTAATTTGTAACCATTAACCAACGTATTATGTTTGGCCAAGCGAATGCATGCTGTTACCCATATTACGAAAGCCATGGAGGATGGTTATTTTGTTTCCTTAAAGGCTCGCTGGATAGATGGATGGTTCGTTGGTTGGTCTGTTGGTCGGTTGGATATATGGATGAATGTCTGTGGTGATTGTTGTCTATTAAAAACCATTTAAACAAATGGCCAAACCATTTATTCTTTTTGTACCGCTCAAGAACCCCGAAACCATTGAGGTGTGAAAAGTTAAAAATCATTTGGTTGCAGTCATATTGAATATTTGAGATTTAAGAATTTGTAGTGAATTCAAATTATTATTTTAACATATAAAATTTATTTTAATTTTGTAAGCATTATTTACATTCTACAGGGAATTCAGTTTACAGACTATTTTAAGTAGAACTCGGATTGTTGTCTATTAAAAACCAAACCATTTGTGTTTTCAAGTATCCCAAACCATTGAAGTCTGAAAAGTCAAATTAAAAATCTTAGATTTTAAATTTTGTACTGAATTTAAAAAGATGTTTATAACAGAATAAAATGTCCTTTTTTCTAATCCACATGGATAATAGTGCAGAGACTATTGTTAGTAATCACTTATTGGCATTGAAAATATGATAAGGAGAATGTAAAGAGTATCTGCTAGTCGAACACTCTCTTGCGTATTTTCTATTGAATTTGTTGATACATTCCAAAATAAATTCACAGTTTTATAAGTTCACAATGTGCAAATACGAAGCAATTCATTGACGAGACAGAATTGCAATTGCTTTCAGTAGTGTCACAGATTTTTGAGAATTTTCAATTCCATCAACAGGGAGTTTCTTTCATTCTGCAGCTTCTCTCAGGCGCATCCGCATTTGGTACAAGTTCTCCACGGGAATTGCTATAGCTAGTGTGGGTTTGTGTGTGTGTGTGCGAGTGTGTGTATTGATGTGGGGTGCTCAGAGCAGTATATGCGGTAATTGACATTCGATCATTAATCAATGTGCACAATGCAGACATTTCGTTTCGAATTTTATATAGTTTTGTGTTCGTTTTGGTTGCTGTAGCCTCTGCTTCTTCCTCAGTTGTTACTGCTTATTATTTGCAATTTTGGCACAGCCGCCAAGTTGCCCGCTGAGAGCTGAGCACAGTCCGAGTTCCAGTCCCGAATATTATGTCTTGGCAACGGGGCATATTTACAAATTTACAATTGCTCACAGGTGAAACGGCCTTCAACACCTTCGCGCATCGTAGACTCGATTGTGGCAAGGTGAGTTGAGTATATTTCAACTGCCACCACTGTAACACATACTTCAGTCAGCTCCTGGAACATGCAACATGGCCGCCTGGCGCTACTGAGTGCTTTGTTCTTTTGGCTGACAGCTCGACAGTCCCCCTATGACTGAAGAGTCCACAAATCCTCATATACATATATATATGATATGAGGGTTTCAGCTCACCCTCCCCGACAGTCACCCCGCAATTCCCATACCGTTCAGTCACTAGCAGTGAAAGTTCTCCATGCGTGCAAAGAAACAAGATGAAAGTAGCACTTTCGTCCATTTGCAATTTTTACCCCACGTTTCATTTGCTTCAAGGAAACAGAGAGTAGGTTTTTGTGTGTATCTCTGTCTCTGACAGTCGCATTTTGATGAAATTTTATTCTGTTCACATACCCGTCAATGTCATCTCTGTTGCTTGTTTAGTCCTCCGTTTTTTATGCCATGTCCTTTTCTTGACTATTTCGTTGACGTGCCACAAAGAGGAAAAAAAAAACACAAGTAAAAACGGAACTGGCGGAACAGAGTGTGATCGACAATGAAATAGCTAGTATTCAGCTCTGTTCTTACATATACATATATTTGTATTTACGTACTAATATACTATACTATATTACATATAGCTTGACCTTGTGAAAGAATACTTAAGAATTATTAGTGTAAATAGAAACACAGGTGTTAATAAATTTAAGGTACATATGTAAGTCTATGTATATTGTATAAATATTATCCACAACTAATTAGTTAATTTCATTATATTGTATTCATATGAATAATAAAGTTGTATAATAAATTAGTTGATTAGATACGTCTAAATCCAATAAATAGCACGAAACTTAAGAAATTTTATTATTTCGAAGTTTGCAAGATGAATCTTTGGGCTTCCTTTGCTGTGTTGCTGATTGTAGCGGCAATTGCTCCCGCTCCTATAATGGCTTATAGGGATTATAAAACTTTTCCACCAAAAACTCGTCCTCCACGTCCTATTTATTAACCCTCCTCCTCCTCGTGGATAGGTTTACCCGAACGGCACTCTTGGGGCAACAAAGAGGCCTTAGACAGAGCCGTATGAAGTCGAAGAAAATCTCTAATAAACATTATTATTTATTAACTTTAACTCTGCTTTTCAAACTCTACCATAAGGATTTAATAATGTAATTTAATGTATATTTAACTTAAATAACTACATAAATTCTGTAACCTTCCAACTAAATTGAGTCGAAACATGTTGGCTTTCCATCAAATTCGATATCTGAACTATTAAACTATATACATATATAATGTAACTCAAAATATCAAAAGTCACTTTTTAACAACTAAAAAAATTTATTATTATTTGAAGAGGAATATTATAGACTTATCGCATAGATATCAGTATAATATCAGATCCAGTACTTGCCGAATCGAGTATTTTGGCAAAGGATTCTAGGCAAAGGAATAAACAATATTGTCCAAACAGAAAGATTCGTTTACAGACCATTTGAATAGACAAACGGAACAGAGTGTGATCGACAATGAAATAGCTAGTATTCAGCTTTGTTCTTACATATACATATATGTATTTGTATTTACGTACTTATAAACTATACTATATAACATATAACAATCGCTTGTCCTTGTAAAAGAATACTTACGAGTTATTAGTGTAAATACAGGTGTTAATAAATTTAAGGTACGTATGTAAGTCTATGTATATTATATAAATATTATCCACAACTAATTAGTTAATTTCATTATTTTGTATCATATGAATAATAAAGTTGCATAATGAATTAGTTGATTAGATACGTTTAAATCCAATAAATAGCACGAAACTTAAGAAATTTTATTATTTCGAAGTTTACAAGATGAATCTTTGGACTTGCTTTGCTGTGTTGCTGATTGCAGCGGGAATTGCTCCCGCTCCTATAATGGCTTATAATACTTATAGAACTGTGCCACAAAAAACTCGTCCTCCACGTCCTATTAACCCTCCTCCTCCTCCTCGTGGATAGGTTTACCCGGACGGCACTCTCGGGGCAACAAAGAGACCTTAGACAGAGCCGTATGAAGTCGAAGAAAATTTTATTAAAATTTGAAGATAATGAATGTAATCTTTAATAAACATTATTATTTATTAACTTTAACTCTGCTTTTTAAACTCTATCATAAAGAATTTAATATAAATGTATATTTAACCTTAGTAACCACATAAATTCTGCAACCTTCCAACTGAATTGGCTTTCCATCAAATTCGATATCTGAACTATTAAACTATATATACAATGTAACTCAAAACATCAAAAGTCACTTTTTAACGAAAAATATTTATTATTATTTGAATAACGCCCGCTTAAGAGGAATATTATAGACTTATCGCATAGATATCAGTATAATATCAGATCCAGTACTTTCCGAATTGAGTATTTTGGCAAAGGATTCTAGACAAAGGAAAAAACAATATTGTCCAAACAGAAAAATTCGTTTACAGACCATTTGGCATTTGCCAAGTACTGAAGAGTTCAGTATTAAGCAAGTATTATAAATTACAAAATAGAAAGTTTTCCACATGCATCAATATATTAAAGTTTTTTTAAAGAATAGTTAAAACATTAAAAAGATTAATCTTTGGAGTTGCCTTCCTTTGTGCCTTGTTCTAGTGGTGAATGATTGTACTCCTGAGCGAATGACTTATACCAGGCCAACTCCTTGTCCTGGGTAACCAAGTTACTAATGCAATTTTAACTAAAATGTAAAAATAAAGATTTAAAGTGTATTATATTTAAAAAGATTTCTCTTAAAAGTAGAACTTAATCTTAAACGCTTTAATCACTTGGAAATATCTGCCAATGACATCGCATACACTAACACATATTTGCTCTCACATACAATAACATACAGGCATATGAAAGCTCATATACCTACATTTACACTATAATTTTTTATTATCTTCTTGTGTCTTTAGAAAATGTGGTGTGTGTGAATTGAATTATTCTACAACAAATCATGTTTGACAAATTTAATTGAATAAGAATGATATGCATACGTGTATATATATTAACGTATCGTTATGCGTAGTAAGATTTTGTATAAATAGCAACCTACTTGGAACATTTCAGTATAAAATAGTTTAAAAGATGAATCTTTGGACTGGCCTTACTTTATTCCTGATCGCAGTAGCGACCCCACCCCGGCGCCCCCCGGCGACTCGTCATCCTACTTATGTTCCTCCTCCAGGTTTTCCTGCTCCTGGTGCAGGGTAACCAAGTAACTAAGACCACTTTTACTGAAATGTCAAAATAAAGAATTAAAAACCAAAACATTTAAATCGATTTTTCTTAAAATTAGTACTTACTCTTAAACGCTATAATTGTGACAAGGACTTAACACACAAACATATGAAAGCACATACGTGTGTGTATACCTTTCTATTTAACAATAATTAACTCAATAATTGTTTCTTATTTTCTTGTGTCTTTAGAATATAAGCGAAAATAAGGTGTAATAGTAGTCAGAAACTGGTGATACAAATTAATTCAACAGATTGACTAAAGATTAGATACAATCAATACCTTTGAAACTGTTCTTATCCCTTATTTCTATTTCTGTTTCTATTTCTATTCTGTTTTATATCGCCTTTGTATTTGTTAAGAATATTTCGTAAATTATTGTTTAGTTGTTTAATAACTCCCTGGCCTCCACTCGGACTATTACTTTGGGTCTTACTTAAAGGAGTAACATCAACTTGTACTTAAAAGTGAAAATAAATATTGAAGTGCATATCAGCTTATGGTATGTTACATAAATTTCCCTTGAAACTTTTACGGTGGGCATTTTGTTTAAATGATTTTACGGTTAACGACCATTAAGATTTCCCAATATAACGATATTAAATTAATCTTATTGAGCCTCACCAAATCGGATTTAATCGGTAACCGAATTATTCCACAACAAATCATGTATGACAAATTTTATTAAATAAGAATGATATGCATACGTGTAAATATATCAACGTATCGTTATGCGTAGCAAGATTTTGTATAAATAGCAACCTATTTGGAACATTTCAATATAAAACATTTTTAAAGATGAATCTTTGGACTTGCCTTACTTTACTCCTGATCGCAGTGCTGCGTACGCGCAATCCTAATATTCCTACTACTGCTCGTCCTCCTAGAGGACGGTAACCAAGCAACTAAGACCACTTTTACTGAAATGTGAAAATAAAGATTTCAAGTGCATTATATTAAAAAAGATTTTTCTTAAAAATAGAACTTCATCTTAAATGCTTTAATCGAAATGGCTTCACTTGGAAATATCCTATGCCAATGACATTTCATACACGAACACATATTTGCTCTCACATTCAATAACATACAGGCATATGAATCTCATATCACTACATTCACATTACAACTTTTTACTATCTTCTTTTGTCTTTAGAAAATGGGTTGTGATTGACATTAGTAATTGGTGCTACAAATTAATTCAACATATTGACTTAAGATTAGAAACAAACTACACCTTTGAAACTGTTCTTAAACCTTATTTCTATTTATATTTATTTTTATTAAGAATATTTTTTTAGAATATTTCGTAAATTCTTGTATTGTTGTTGATTCAAGCACTTATTGGCCTCCACTCGGACTATCACTTTGGGTTTTAATTAAAGGAGTAGCATCAACTTGTATTTAAAAGTATAAATAAATATTTAAGTTATTTTCAGCTTATGGTACACAAATTTCCCTGGAAACTTTTACGGTAGACATTTTGATTAATAATTGTACGGATTATGACTATTAAGATTTCCCAATGTAACGTTCAATTGTTTTTAAATAAAAATTATATGCATAAATACTTATATTTAAGTAGTGTGATGCGTAGTAGCAAGATTTTCTATAAATACCAATCTATTTGGAACAGTATAAAATAATTTCAAAGATGAATCTTTGGACTGTCTGTATTTTATTCCTAATTGCAAAGATAAACGCTTGGCACTGGTCCGGCAAGGACTACCGCTCCTCGTGGTCCTAGGTAACCAAGTAACTAAGGCAAATTTATTTAAAATGAGAAAATAAAGAATTCAGCTGCAAAACATGTAAATCGATTTTTCTTTAAACTATTACTTACTCTTAAACCCTTAATCGAAATTACTTCACTTGGAAGTAAACTGTGATAAGGACTTCGCACACAAACATATTTGCTTCCACACACAAACATATGAAAGCACATACGTGTGTGTACCTACCTATTTAACAATAGATTACTCATTAATTGTTTCTTATTTTCTTGTGTCTTTAGAATATGTTATATTCGAAAATGGGATGTGATTGATTTTAGAAACTGGTGCTACAAATTACCAAGCCTTCGCTTGGAACTATTAATTTTGGTTTCACTTTCTCAAAGCAAAAACTTGTACCAAAAAGCGAAATTTAGTATTGAAGTGGATATCAGCATATATTATAGGATATTATTTTCCTTAAGCTTTTACGGTGGACTTTCCGATTAAATCATTTTACGTATGATTTACATTAAGATATTGCAATTTGAGCCTCACCAAATCGGATTTAATCGGAAACCGCATTATTCCACAACAAATCACGTATGACAAATAAAATTAAATAAGAATGATATGCATACGTGTAAATATATTAATGTATCGTTATGCGTAGCAAGATTTTGTATAAATAGCAACCTATTTGGAACTTTTCAATTAACAACATTTTTAAAGATGAATCTTTGGACTGGCCTTACTGTATTCCTGATCGCAGTGGTGCATACGAGGCCTACTTTTCGGCCTCCTGCCACCTATGGTCCTCCTCAAGGAGGGTAAACAAGTAACTAAGACCACGTGTACTTAAATGCGAACATAAAGAATTCAAGTATATGAAATATATTTCGATTTTCTAACAAGTTTTAGCTGTTTTTAAACTTTTCAATCGATATTGATTCACATGAAAGTACCCTGCACCAAGCACATACATAAAACATACGCGCCATCTGTTGGTAAGCAGCGATCCAACTTTCCTTCCACTTTTGGTTTGTGTCTATGAGTGTTCCACATTTATGGCGTTATAGGAATATTTTGTTGCTATAAATTTATTGGACAAAAGATAGATTTTAGTTAATACAATATTTTGTGGCAAATTTGAGTAAGCGTCGCCACTGGTCGCATTTGGAACTAAGAAGCGCCACCTGTCATATTTTGTTTTGTAAAATAAAGCGGAAAAAAAATATATTTTCAAAAAAAGGCACAAGTCGATTTACAAGAAAAGCAATTTTAATGCTAGCGACACGATTTTTGGCAGACATGATAAACTCTATAATCTGAGCCTGTCCTGAAAATGTCATCCTGATTGGACAATAAACGAAATTCCGAAAATATACACTTAGACATCAGAGACTATAAGAGATATAGACCCCAAACTTGGTATGTAGGCTCATCTACATATCTCTGGCCCAGATCAAGTTTCAAAATCTCGAAGTCCAACTACAAGAGCACCTTTAATGCCACCACCTGGATTTCATGTACATAGCGACCTCTGTGTTTATCAGAAGATATCTTTGTAGTGGCGCCATTTATTGAAATTTCTGGGACGCAACAGTGAACAACAATCTTTTGCGAACGCTGTATTTTCTGTATTTTCCCGTCGAGCTTGCTCCACTGTAGCTTACTGCATTTTCCTCTAAGCTTTTACGGTGGACTTTACGTTTAAATGATTTTACGTATAATGGAAATTAAGACATTGCAATTTGAGCCTCAGCAAATAGGATTTAATCGGAAACCGCATTATTCCACAACAAATCATGTATGTCAAAAAAATTAAGTAAGAATGATATGCATACGTGTAAATATATTAATGTATCGTTATGCGTAGCAAGATTTTGTATAAATAGCAACCTAATTGGAACCTTTCAATTTACAACATTTTTAAAGATGAATCTTTGGACTGGCCTTACTGTATTCCTGATCGCAGTGATGCGTAAGTGGCCTACTTTACGGCCTCATACCTCCTATGGTCCTCCTCAAGGAGAGTAAACAAGTAAAGAAAATAAAGAATTCAAGTATATGAAATATATTTCGATTTTCTGACAAGTTTTACCAGTTTTTAAACTTTTTAATCGATATTGATTCACATGAAAGTACCCTGCACCAAGCACATACATAAACATACGCGCCATCTGTTGGTAAGCAGCGATCCAACTTTCCTTCCACTTTTGGTTTGTGTCTATGAGTGTTCCACGTTTATGGCTCTATAGGAATATTTTGTTGCTATAAATTTATTGGACAAAAGATAGATTTTAGTTAATACAATATTTTGTGGCAAATTTGAGTAAGCGCCGCCACTGGTCGCATTTGGAACTAAGCGCCACCTGTCATATTTTGTTTTGTAAAATTAAGCGGTAAAAAGAAATTTAAATTAAAAAAAAAGGCAGAATCGATTTGCAAGAGCAATTTTAATGCCAGCGATATGATTTTTGGCAGACATGATAAACTCTATAATCTGAGCCTGTCCTGAAAATATCATCCTGATTAAACAATAAGTGAGATTCCGAAAATATGAACACCTAGACCTCAGAGACTATAAGAGCTATAGACCCCAAACTTGGTATTATATTATATATCTGGCTCAGTTCAAGGTTTCAAAATCTCGAAGTCCAACTATAAGAGCACCTTTAATGCCACCACCTGGATTTCATGTACATGGCGACCTCTGTGTTTATCAGAAGATATCTTTGTAGTGGCGCCATTTATTGAAATTTCTGGTACGCAACAATCTTTTGTGAACGCTGTATTTTCTGTATTTTCCCGTCGCGCTTGCTCCACTGTAGTTACTGCATTTTTCTCTAAGCTTTTACGGTGGACTTTACGTTTAAATGATTTTACGTATAATGGATATAAAGACATTGCAATTTGAGCCTCACCAAATCGGATTTGATCGGAAACCGAATTGTTCCACTAATCATGTTTTACAAATGAAAATAAATTAGATTGAATAATGAACTTTTTACAATTTTCGATATGCACAAGTATGTATATTTGAGTATTGTGATGCGTAGCAAGATTTTGAATAAATAGCAACATATTTAGAACATTTCAGTTTAAAATAATTTGAAAGATAAATCTTTGGACTAGCCTTATTTATTATGGATCGAAGTAGTAATAGTGACGCAGCCTACTCGTCGACCTACTATTTATGGTCCGCCTCCTGGTGCAGGGTAACCAAGTAACTGAGTCTACTAAAATAAGAATTTAAGTTTATGAAACTTTATTCGATTTTCTTACAAGTTTTATCTATATTTTAGCAATTTAATCGATAGTGATTCACATGGAAGTACCCAGCAATATAACGAGAACAACATTTGAGTGGCACCTTTACTTCCACAGGGTATTTTACTATCGGGCCCTCTTGACTGAATGTTACATTTGTGTCTTTAAAATTTTTACGTTTTGATTACTTTCTTGATATTTAAGGTTTATTATTGAAGTCGGAAATGTTTTGAATTTCCCAATTATCCTGAAATGCGCTTTAAAATTTAATTTACAATAAAGTGTGAAATAATTACACATTCAATCATTATTAACTATTCAATTTGTTGCAAAATGATTGAGTAATTTCATTTTGATTTTTGACCATTTATTCCTCTGCTGATTGCAGCTGAAACTGACCTCGACTAATTGGCAAAGACAAAGAAGAACTTTTAAATGGTGGCGAGCAAAGAGGAGAGGCAATAAATATGCCATTCAGTTTATGTTAATCCAATAAATATTATTTGGCTGGTGTGATGCACCCTTGGCAATCAATTTTGTTTCAAAAACAATTTGTATTTGTTGTTGCTGGTTATCGTTATCGTATTGTCATTGGTAAGGGTCCTGATGGGGACTCCTTCTGCTTTTATGCTGCCACGGCACCGTGCAACAATTTTAAAAGCTCAATTTGTCCATTTATGTCAACTTGTCACGCGAAGTAAAATAAAACGAATTAATAAAACGTTCGGGGGCAACAAGGACTGTGGCAACGTAGGGATGTGGAAGGGCGGCAAGTAGGATAGCAAGTGGCAAGTAGAGAAAGTAGCGAATGGCGCAACTAAACGCGTAAAATATATTCAGCAATTGTTGCCACTCTTCCGGCTGCAGATACAAAGATACTTTAGTGGCAAGATACGGATACACCATCATTCATCGCTTATGTTTCACCACATCCGTTCGTAATGTTGTTGCACAGCAGTTTCTATTGCTTCTTTGGTGCCACCTTCTTGTTGTCCTTGCTGTCCTTGTTGCCAGCGTCGTAGCAAACAAATGGCAAAAACTGTCGCTCATTCGCATAAATCCTGACGAATGATTTCAACGCGCGGCCAAAAGTGGGCGGAATGGGAGGAGTGGGAGAAGTGGGTGGTGTGGGCGTGTCAACGTGTGGGGGATGCACAACAAAAGCAATTATATGTGCGAATCATTTTACGAGCGTGCGGAATAAAAAAGAAAACAGAAAGTAGACAACAGGAACTGCGATGCTGCTGCTACGATTTCTATCCTTTTTTAAGGAGACCCTCCCATTCACATGCTGAAATCTTTGAAATAACAAAAACGAAAATCTAAGAGAAAGAGAATAGAAAAAACTGCGAATGGAAGTAAAACAAAGGCCAGGGCCATTGCAACAGCGGCAGTCAACAGCCAACAAACAAGCGACGACATGGCAACAACAATTCAAATGGCAAAGAAATTGCCAACTCAATGAAAGCGACAACAACGAAAACCCCAAATACCTCCCACATCGCCCCGCATATTCCTTACCAGCACCACAGTGCCATTGAGCCATTGTGCACCACCCTGGAGCCCCACCATTAAATCACCAGTTGAAAAACGCGCACGACCAAAATCAAACGATTGTCAATGCGAAAATAAATCGCATTCCTTCATTTTAGCGGCCCCTTTCTCCTTTGCTCCTACTCCCTATCATTTCCACACCCCTATCACTACATCTGCCTTTTATACCCCAAGGACGACAGCTGCCATAAAAACTTTAGTTCAGCATCGTTGATAAAACGTGTGCCAATTTTTTATACTTGCAGAGTCTAACGGTCTTCACGTAACTCAAATCAAGCCAAGTCAGATCGACAGCAACACAAACTCAATTTACACTTTGCAATTCTATCAAATTGAGTTTCAATTTTTTGATTTTAACAAAACAAAAATGCTTCAAAATTTGCTAATCTAAAAATTGTGTATGAAAGTAGAAATAGTAATATATTATTTTATGAAATCAATTTTAAAAAAACTCTATATTTTCATTAAATAAAGCCATAAATTTTATTGTAAGCAGATAACAATATACTTTCCATCCTTGAAAAATCCTTTTTTTTTAAGTTCACCCCTCCCAGCTCTTACTCATCGTCTTCCTTACGCAAATAACATTGGCATTGAAGTCTATGAATTAATCAGTAAGTCAATGTCCACAAAATAGTTTCTAAAATCAGTTTTTCAATTAAAATTCAAAATTGAAACAAAATTTATTCAAGGAGTTGTTGGGTCTTTATTTCCAACACTTAATTATTTTATATATCTTTTTAAAAAGCTATTAATAAAATAGTTATATAATAAAATGCCTAAAAACTAAGCTTAACAACCATAAATAAAAACTAAAAAATAAGATTTATACTTTAAGTTTGCCATCAAAAATATTTAAGAGAACTGAATGACTGAATGAACTGAAACATCAGCACAGCAGAGGCAATAAAGTTTATAATTTATATTATATTATATAACAAAAATAATAAATATTTAAAATATGTGGACATGTATCTGTTGTTCAAGCAAACCATAAAAAGAAACTGTGCTGAGATTTATGTATTTTATTATTATAAATTAGCATATAATGGAGATACTGAGAAATCAGAGCAACATCCACAATTCCCAGACGTGTAAAGATAGTATAGGCTAATAATGTGGTTGGGCGGCAATAAATGTGTTGAATGTTAATGCATTTGCCAGACATAAATGCCAATAGAAGATGCCAATGCCAAACCAATTTCAACAGATATCTTGGGATATCTCAGAAATCAGGCAAGTGCTGGAATTTGAGTTATTTTCTTCAGTTGGCAGAGCGCAGACAAGTTGAGTCGATGAGGCGTGGAATAAAAACCAAACACTGCTGCAGCATGCGGCGTATACTTAATGTCAGCCACACACAAACACACACACACACAGAGAGAGAGAGATGAAGACTCGCACATATAAACGTCATCATAACAGGCCTGGCACAAACAGCCAAACGGCCTTCCAAATCGTTATTTATGTATGAAATCGTGCCTGGCAGGTTTTTGTAGCACAGCACAGGATATGGCCTCCTTTAGCCACCTTACCTCTCCACCTTTCACTCTCCTCTCTTTCTCTATCGTAGCTGTTTCGCGTCTGCAGACAACGGCATCCATTGGTTTTCTTTTCCCGGGATTTTCACAGTTTATGTGAGATGGTGAGTTGCCTCTGTTTCTTTTTCTGTTGCTGTTGCTGTTCCCTGTTGTGATTTTCTCCAGATTTCCTCTAAGCTATTGTTGTTTGTTTTTCTTCTGTTGTTCTTGCTGTCGTTGTTGCTCTTTTCTTGCACTTCACTTCACGTCTGCCAACGAGCACTCAGCCCCTGAGCTCACCAACGATGTACGTTAAGTGACGCCAACTTTTACGTGAGCCTGAATTATTAATACACGTTAAAAGGCACCACCAATTGTTGGCGCCTGGACACCATCTCCATTGTTCCCATTCCCATTCCCTTTCCCTTCGTCCCTTCTGTCCATACTCGTTGCCAGCTTCGTGGCGTCTGCATCATAGTTGAGTTGATGTTTTATGTGCTAAGTAGTTGGTAAGTCACCTGCGACAAGTTGGATGAAAACATATTTTTCTTTCTTACTCTGTTCGTTCCTTGACTGAAATTTAAGGTGTAATAATTTAAAGGAATAACCATAAATTGAACATGCTAATAAATTACTTAAATAAAGGCTAGTTAAAAGTAAACAGATAGTTAGCAACAAGTTGTTTAATATAATTCAAGTGTTAAGTTTATTTGGTAAACTGCAGACTTTAACGTATTAAATTTTAATTGTACAGATTATCTTATGTCTTGATATATTTTAAGTTTGTATTCACTCTTTATCTCACAATTTGCACTAGACAACGTTTAATTTAACTTTGTTTGAGTTGTTTCTTTCTACCCTGTGAGATACCTGTAGAGACGAGCTTCTGATAATTGACAATGGCATTTAACTGCACTTTAAACAAAAGCCCGGAACTACAGGGTAGGTCACGGGAGCGTTTCTGATATACACTACACTTCACGTCCTGGGTATCTGCACTTGGAAGTCATAAAACAAAATACTCTGGCAAATGTCCAAAGTGAAATTATTGCCTGAAAAAGCACTTGATTTTGTTTCGGTTTTCGCATTCGGATTCGGTTTGTGGTTTCTCGTTCTCTTCCCTTATTTTTTTTTTTGCTGCTATTTCTGGTTTTTGGTAAGTAGATAAATGCGACGCACCTTGCGGTGGCATGATACACAGCAAAAACAGGCAACCGGAGTAACAATAACAACTGCCATAAATATGCAGTAAAGTTGGGTTTTTCTTGTTGTATCCAGTATCTGCCTGAAGCACTGGAAATTTCGAAAGTAAAATAACAATTTGGAAAAAACAAGACAAACTTTCGATGGGGAAGCCAAAACAAAAACGCATCGAATACTTGCCACAAAACTTTGTCCATTGCCACAGCGAAATTGCGACAAGCTAGCAGATGTCCTGCTGTGCCATGTCCTTCCTGCGTTCAGCCTCCTCTTCATTTCCCCCCCTTATGCCTTCATGTCATGCCTTGTTCGTTCGAAGCGCATTTAATATTAAAATTGTATGCATTCTTAACTGAGTTCAGGAAATGGTTAACTTGTGGTCTGAAAGGTTTACAAAATGAAATCATAATTGGAAAATACATAATCCACAATATACTTATATACATATTTATAGAGTACATAATACTTATTTGCACTGAGGGCAAACAAATTGCATTCACAAATGTGCAATTAAATGAGAATGAACTTGTTATTTATGTTCCAGGCATCAACTTGTCCTATGTAGAGCCTCTCTGCAGTTCGTTTGCCATCTATCCGCAACCACATCCTCATTGGCATCGACATCCTCATCCTCATCCGTATCCGCAAATGCATTCACATCCGTATCCGTATTCGTATTCGTATTCGCATTTGTTTTCGTGCCCTTACCACATACTGCGCCCAGCTGCATTTTAGTTTTGCATTATAATCTGTAAATTACAGCAAAATTCTGTTAATTTATGACACTCAAACATCTGCGTAATGAGATTTTGTCAACAAGAACTATGCAAACCACATTGTAAATAACCAAAATTCAAGTTTTGGACTACTAACAAATTACAAATGGTATACGCCTTAGGTCAACAAATGTTTTAACGCATGTTACATTAATTTTCTATTTAATATTCTTAATATGCTAAGTCCAAAAATTAACATTGAAAATAGTTGTCATATGAATACAGCGACTTTATGTGACAATTGTGGGACAAACTTGACAAAAACAATAAAAAACGGTCCTATTAAAAAGAAAACTTTATCGTACCTGAGTAGAATTTCTGATAAATTATATATAGTAATAAAAATAAAAACAATCCACCTTTGTTATTAAATTGATAAAAGTTGGTTTCTGCTTGCTTTTGTGTAAATCTCAAAGTCGATCTGAGCAATCTTCGGGAAGATTTGACTTTAGTTTATTATTCTTTTTTTTTATATGGCATCCAAACAAGCTTAGTATAGTTGGACATTGTGAATTACATGTTCTTTTTAACCTTCAGCTTCCATCTCTTTCTCCTTATTTTATGTATATAACCTCTTGCACCTGATAATAATTTGTATAAACTTAATTGGAACTTTTATCTTTGCAGATTGTGACTGTCATTTTGTCTGAAGCCAGTGCAATTCGCTGTCGACTTTCGGCCAAGTGCAATACGAGTTGCACATAAATTGGGCAAGTCATGTGGAAAAGGATAAGAAAATTGGGAAAGAGTAGCCGCAGGAGAAGGCGAGAGAAGGAATGCAGTGAGTGTGCCCAGTAAACTTTAATTAAATTAGTCCAACAATTTATCATGGCTTGGCAATCGCTTAAAAAGCCCAGTCGCAAAATGGAGAAATGCTTAAAAGCCATGTTCTGGCTGGCAACCTGGCTAGCATGTCCTGCCCATGTCCTGGCCTTGTTGCAGCCTTATAGAGGAATTAAAAGGTCTGGCCAGTAGCGCCACAGTTTTTCTGCTCACTGCGCCAGAAGGTCATTCGCTGTGAGTTATGGGCCAAAAGGCACTACCACAGCCAGTTTCTGGCCACGTACTCTAATGGGCTGCATAAAAAGGCAGGCATGGAACCGAAAGAAGGGAAGTCAGACCAACGCCAAAAATTCTAAATGAAAAGCCAACGAGCAAAAATTGTAAAAATTATTTTCCTTTTTGGCCAAAAGGGGGAAAAAAAACAAGAAAAAGGCAAAAGGCCTGCGCGTCATTTTTTTCAATTTGCGCGCAGCGCATTTGATGTTTGCCACTGCCACGCCCACAACTCATTCGCAGCATAGGAAGGCAGTATATAGTATTAAGAGATGGGAAATGCAGGGATCTGGGGCATCTAGTTGGCTTCCGCCTGCTCGTATTTTCACTTAGCCAAAGTCTGGCGAAATGACTTCATCGGGAGCGGGCAAAGCGGAAGGCGACTGTAAAACTCACGCCTTGAGGATCCTAAGAGGACCACGCGGAGCGATTCAAAGCTAGATGCACCGGATGCACAAGTAATTTTCAGCTGCCACACAGCCGCTCGCTGTGCCACAGTTTTCAACCATTTTTATGTGTTGTATATCTGCAAATTGTGTGTGTGTGTTTGTGCGGGTGTGAGTGTGTCTGTGTGTATGTGTGTTAACTTAAACATAAATTCACAGCGGCCATGGCCAACTTTACTTTTCCGCTGTCACTGTTGTCGAGAAATGCACATAAATTTGGTTTAAATTAAACAAGCATAATTGCATGCCAGCAGCATATAGCAGCAGATATATGTACATTATGTATATAGATACAGATACACAACGACAGATACAGATACAGACACAGATACAAATGCAGTTGAAGTTGCAGATACATGCAGCTACGCCAGTTGCAGTCACATACTCAATTATGAATTAGCATTCATTCAAAGGGTAATTAAAATCTCCATCTAACAGTCAAGCAGCCAGATAAATTCGACCGATTGCAACGGTCACGACCCATTAGCCATATCTCTACTATAAGTACTGCCAGTGTAGAACCTCGCTGTATTTATGCAAATGGCCATTTCGAGTACGAGTACGAGTACGAGTTCATATCCAACGTGAACATTAATGCAAAACGGCACACTGCAAAGTGCATTAAAGATTTAATTAGTTGGCGTACTTAATGAAATTGCTTTCATTTTCCCGACTGAGTACTACCGAAGTGTAGATAGTATCTACTAGATACAAATTTAAATGGAAATAATATTAATATACAAGCAGAAATGATTAAGGTGTCAAAATAAGGGTGTTGAGAAAACACAAATTTTTAATGCACTAAAAAATTTTGGTAAAAATTAATAGTCTCAAAATTAAACGAAGATCTCTAGAACAAAGGATTTGTTGTACTTCAGACACAGGTTGCTGCTGTGTTTTTCATTGTAGATAAAGAATAACTTATCCGAACTATAGCAATATAACACATTTTAATTTTTCCAGACGAGCCTATAAGTATGCTACATTAAAATATATGTGAAATAAATGAATTACGTGTAAATAAATGAATTACGAATAATTATGAAAAAAGCCAACTTATCGTTGAAAATATATCTAATCAAGACAAGTCGGTTTATAAATGAAATATACGGGCCGATATCTTGCAAAACATTACATTAAAAATGTTAAGTATACTTTTGGGATCATCTGAAAATTACGTTAAATAAGAAGCTTTCAATTTAAAAGATTTTTCTATGCTTTTTATTTGATTTAAAAATGTCCAATATCATAGTACTTCGATAGATGTCCTATATATGAGCTTTATACTAAAACAGTCGAAATATCATATTTGAAGTCAATAACATAATTGGGAGCGTTAAACCGACAACGACTTGTCCATGCTTAAATAACCTTTGCGAGTCTGGATGGATATTGAGCTATCAATAAGCTGCTGGTAGGCACTGCCACGCCCATCGTAAAAGCTACAGCCAACGCATAAAGTGGTAACATGGCTAAGAGGAGCGGGTTCTGATGTCAGGGGATTGTTGGAATAAAATAAAATGAACGCAAATTATATGCAAATTGTATGCTACAGCTTGGGGGGTTTGTCGAACGAATAGAACGACAAGAAGCAAAAATGGAAAGTCCAGACACACCTCTAGCCCCATGTCCAAGTACCAATCCCCCCCATCCATCCCAATCATCCGTATACACACACAGTTACACACACAGTCATGCAGCCAGCCACATCGGCATTAGCATCAGACACAAACATAAATACACAAACATAAAAACAGACACAGACGACTCCACCTACTTCTGATACGACTCTTACTCCTCTTACCATTCCCCATACCCACTCAAAGTCCTACTCGTGCTACCGTTCCTCCTGCTTCTGCTGGTGCTGTAAGGACTAGCGCAGAAATACGCAATTGCAGATGCGACGATGATGCCGGCGATTGCGCCAGTTTATTTATATACGGTGCACAGTGGTGTATGTGGGGGATTGTGTTTGGGATTGACTCGCCTGTCCCTCTCCTGTCCCCATCCACTCTACACGCAACTCTGACAGCAATGGCAACATTTTAATGTAGCCCAGCACACGGTCATGAATCTCACGGCATGATGCGGGCAGTTGGTAGCGTTGTACGGACACAAGGACACGAGGACACGGGGACATGAGGACATGGCGTATTTTGATGTTGATAGATACTACAGTAGCTTCTGCTCCTGCTTCAGTGCTTCAGGATGTGCTCAGCGATAAAGCAAAGCGTGCGATGCATGTTATAATGAAACTCTTAAAGCGAATAATGTTCCTAGCGTAATCGTATCCCACACACACACACACATACCCTAAAAGCTAAATGGTAGTAGCTTCACTACCATGTCGCTGCTGTGAACGCGACTAGTACAAGTACAAGGATATCAGGGACATTCATTACACAGCAGATTTTCTTAGATTTTCTCCAGATAAATTGCATATCATTTGGCATCGGATTCAGCATCGCCGTCGCCTTTTGGCTTAAATCTTTCAGCCACGAACAGCAACTTGGCGCCGCAATCACACAATCTATGCTTAACTCGGCACTCCAGCAAAATTCTGATCATAATGGACATTATTTTTGATTTATGTTCCTCACGAAATTTGTCCACCGAAAAGAAAATTAATTTTGCTAAGTGCAAAACGGACTCTAAGTTTCTCTTAAAGCTGCTAAACGAAAATACAAAATAAGATAAATCAATTAAATTTTGATATATGGGCTTATGAAATGGACAACTAAATTGCAAAGCTTCAAGTTTAGAGCTTTAAAGTAAAAGCACTAATTTAATATTTAACATAAGGTACATAAACTAGAGATTTTACATAAATGGATTAATTCTTAATACGATTTATTATTATTTGGATAGTAAGTGTGTGCTTGTAGATGCATTTTCCTAAGCTTTGCAGGCTTAGTGCAATGCACTTTCCAGCTTTTTAATCTTAACTCAATGTTGTTTGTTGACTAAGTCCAGGGATTGCCTCAACTTGGTTGTCACACCAAGAGTTGGTTTAGAGTTGGAAGTTGGTTTTTAACTGCTCTGAAAATCCTGATTCTCATCTATTTCGAGTTTATTTTGTTAAGCAATTCTTAAATAACTGTTCGAAAAATATCTCTTACAACATTGTTGTCTGTTAATAAAGTAATATATTATATGATCATCGAAGCACAATTATTTATATTGATTACAAGAAATCAGTTTACTCGTAACTAACTGAATAAAATTTGTAAATTGACTAACCAAGCATTCATGTTAACATTGTAAAGAAAATGCCAGAAGAAAGAAAAACATATACTTAAAGCAGAAACTTATATCTTGAGTATTTCAAACCAAATCGCAGCAAACATTAGAAGAACATTTCAAATGTGCTCTGTTGTAAGGACCCTGAAGTGGCAAAGTCGAAGTTAAATTGTACTCAACACATTTGTACTGCAAGGACCTCATTCATATTTGTGTTTATTTGTTAAATGTTTAGTGCGAATTGCAGTTGTGTCACTTCTTGGCAGTTCCTTAACAGTTCCTTGCTTGGATCCTTTGCTTCTGACAAAACGCATTACGCAGTACACAAAAATGGCGGTTGCACAAAACTTCCGCAGTTGCCACAGAAAAAAATAAAATAAAATAAAAATAATAAAGAAATGGGCAACACCGCAAGACCGAAACTCAAACCGAACCAACTTCCGTTGCACGTCAACAAAAGGCGTGGCGTTGCTGCCGGAGGCGGGTAGAAAGGAGGCAGTGTAAGGAGGAGGAGAGGATGTTGAAAATAAAATGCGCACAGTGCGAAACTCTTAACATGCAAATGCGTTCGCATCGCGGCATTTCCACAACTCTACCCCCACAAAATTTTATTTCTTTTTTAATTTGGCACAAAAAAAATGCCAAAAAAAAGGCGAACGTGATATCGAGGCATGCACTGTAGATAAGTGCGCCCAGTTGTGCGAAGAGCCACGCCCAATGGTCGCCAAGGAAAAGTTTTAATTTCAGTTGGTGCACAATTTTTACGGCCTCCATTCCCTTATCCTTCAACCCCCTTCGAACTACGCCACATGCATCTGCATTTTAATTGCAAATGGAAACAGTTATCTAAATTGGTTAAAATATTAAAACGATACGATACATGGCGGTTTTTACACTCGGCAACAATCTGTAATGGGAAATTGCTGTGGGTTTGGCTATAGCTATAGCTTTAGCCAAGTTGCTGGCACCAGCTGGAACAAAAAAGGAGTTTATTAGAAAAGAGAGAAGTGGACTAGCAGTTACCCTGTAGTAAGGACTAGAGTGTCTTGTGAATAACTGTGGCTTGCTTAAAAACCTTACAAAGATATGAAATTGAAGTAGAACTTGAGAAGCTAACATGAATCTTAACAAATGCACATTTTAATTTATAAGTTGTTGTAAAATTTACTTAATAATTAAATTCATTTACTACCATTATAGATAAAACTCTTAGTTAACTGTTCGTTCTTCAGCCCACACTTTTTTGTAGACATACCGAATTTATTACTTTTTGAGAAAATGTTTGCTAATATAAGGTAACAGTTAACCTTTAAAACACAGCTCTATAATCAGGATCTCGATGTTGTCATCATCCCAAAGTAATGTGCACTTAGAGTGTACAAAAGTATTTACACAAATTGCAAAGCAAAGTATATACTTTTGGTCACCTCTGGATATTGTATTGTATACAATGCAAATACTTTTGAACAGTATCCCCAAAAACCAAATTTGTCAAAGCAGATACAGCTCCCTTCCAATACTTAAATAAATATTTTCAAAAACTGACTGTGTAACAAAACAAAAACTGCTTTATAAAAATCACTTCATTAAGCGCTGTCAACATTTCGAGGAGTTGTTGTTAACTTGTCAATGCAAAGATTCTCGATTTCGCTAAGGAAACGATATTTTCATTTAATCTTATACGAAGCTTTTCAATTTCATTGTCAGCCGTTAATTTCATGAAATGATATTGCAAATTGGGCTTCGTATTCGCAGAATATTAATCACATCTTAGCTCTTACATGTTTACAGGGTATTCTTCGCGAAATGAAATTCATACTTTTTGGCGGCTGGCCAACAAAATTTGAGACTCACGGTATTTTTCAGCTGTGCCAGAAGCTGCAAGTGGCACTGCAACGCCCTTAAAGATGCCCAATGTGCTGGACAAAGTTTTCAGTTTAAAGGAAATGGGAGAGAGCAGGACTTGAATGCAAATCAGTTTGACTGTGACTGCTGCTGTGGACGTTGCTGTGGCTGTGGCTGCCTTTTGTTTGCCAATCGCCAGGACAATTAGTTAAATTTATTATTTGAGCACGCACCGCAACCGCATCAGAAGCGTCAGCAGCATCAACAGCAGCAGCAGCAGAGGATGCCAAATCCGTAAGCCAAACCCAAAAACCCAAACCAGAAGCAATGTGTCAACGGCAAAACAGTTTCCATTTGTCTCCTCGCGAAGGGATTAATGACAAGCAGCAGCAGCTAACCGAACGACCCCCCGAGACAGCCACAACTTTCCAGGGCATGCATGAAAATTGTCATTCCCTTTACTCCCAATTCCCTCACAACCTCACAACTCCTACTGCTGTCTGGCAAATATTCTGCTTTAAGGATACGCGTGAGGCTAATTCGTTTTTATGCCTGGCGCATTAAATAAAATTTTTAAATTATTATTTATTGATGTAACGCAATTTGCATTGTTCGTTGTCTCTTTACCCAACGCTTTTCACCGGAACTTTTGCCTTTTCCTGCCTTTTGACTGCATTTGCCCATAAATTGCGAATCATAAATCAACTGTGAGAGTTCAATTAATGTTCCACTAGTCCCATCGATAATTCATTACTAATTTATCTTAACCAGCGCACAGATGCACACACACACACACACACACACACACACACACACACCTACAGACAATAGCAAGTATGCATTAATTACAATGCAATTACTTATACACACATTGCCGTTATATACATATACATACATAGCTATAATTAGCTGCCCACTCTGCTTTTGGATCTTAATCTGTACATGTGTGTGTGTGTGGGAGGTAGGCGTGGCAATTAACATTCACATGTGCTACATATCAGAACAAATCATAAGAGCTATTAACAACCAGATAGAAGCAATCTGGACAAATATACGACTCGCTCCATGAAGAGTTGAACGCATAAACATAAAGCTATTGAGATTAAATGGGATTTGTTATAAATATAAATAATATAAGAAATCTATAAATGTCGAGAATTTAGAATCTTTTGTTGCCCATGGCCAGCTTCGTCAATAAATTCGATTGAATTATATTTGAATAAAATGTGAACGAAAAAAAACAGTGTGAACATTTGAATATTTCACTTAAATAGTGATCTAGTATTTAATCTATTTCTATTCACTATTTATATTTATTGATCGAAATTTATTAACATTTTATTAACCTTAATAATTAACCATTTTAAGCTAGTTATCCAAACCATTAACATTATTAATGCCATCTACTATTTGTTTTTACTATTATAATTATCACTTTCATAAGGTTTATTATTATAAGAACTAATCTTATTTATATATTTAAAATGACTATTTTATTAAAGAATATTTTTAATAAAAAATTAATATAGTAGATACAACGGGACAGACAGGCTAGCGATGATCGTGCTATCTGATTAATATATACATCCTGAACACTGAATTACCATATATTGATACCTAACTGAAATGATAATAATATTATTCATTCAGCTGATAGATAATGAAGTAAAAATCTTATTTAATCTAAACAATGTTTCAAATACTGCTAGAAGAACCACATTTAACTAGATTTTAGAACCGGTTTAACTGTAAAAATCTTTTAAAATTCCAAATAACACGAAAAGTCACTTTTAAGATATAATATTCAACACTCGATTATATTATTATTTAGGATCTTAAACATGATCATTTGCTAAATCAATTTTCACTTGGTTTCATGTTTCTAAACTTAAGGATAATTTTTAGAGAACTTTGAAACGAGCTACTCACCCAATCAAATGTAACATTGGGGTGGCTGTCGTTTTACGTTGGGTTTATTGTGATGACATCTGAATGGATCCGTTACCCGGATCGTAAACGCCAACACGCCTTTTGTTTACAACTAGAAAGTAAGCGTCTATAGATGTTGGACAGCGACTGGCCATTATCCAAAAATGCGCTGGCACATCGTAAAAGGCGTGAACACAATAAAAACAAACCGGAGTTGTTGGCCAAGAGCCGTAGATATTTCGGCAGCTGCATCAATGCCGCCTGGTCCAAGTTGAATGAGCGCCATCGAGGAATGTGGAGGCGTTCAAGCCGACACCAAAGCCATGAACCAAGAGACAAGAGCAGACACGTTGCTCTAACCGCCTGGAAATGCCACATTTCCAGTGGAAAAACCAGAGAGCCAGAGTCAGCATCCAAGTGCAACCGTAAAGACGAAAAAGGTAAACAACGATGTGAGAAGCGCATGCGCCTCTCCAGCTTGGAAATTTCAAAAGGATGCTAGACGATGCGATTGAGCTACACAAGAAGAAGTTCCTTTATAAGGATACTTAAAGCAAATTCAACTTGGCTGCAGTTTTAAACATCCAGCAGTGTATACAGGAATCACCTTGCCATTTTCTTTGGCAGGGTTGAAAGTGTGCAACAGAATCCACCCTTATGACGTGACCGTAAGAGAGTAAGTCCAAAGGATGCTGTTTAGCTAACGTTCCAATCGACTTTTACGGGTGGTTGTTGCTAAACCCAAAAAATCAATAATGTCGACGTCCATGTTGGACGTCCTCCCTGCTCTCCAGCCAGGACACCAGGCAGACAATGAAATGATGAAGCCGACAATGCCGTCAACGCATCGTAAGAGCGCACGTGTTGTCCCTGTTGTCCCCCACCACCCACCACCCACCTCGCACATCACACATCACCCTGATCCC
Organism: Drosophila testacea; assembly: GCA_035043265.1. Lineage (NCBI taxonomy): Eukaryota > Metazoa > Arthropoda > Insecta > Diptera > Drosophilidae > Drosophila > Drosophila testacea. The sequence continues at coordinate 251,122 of JAWNND010000052.1, read as the reverse complement.
CTCTACACCGCCAAGTTGTGGTGCGTGTGTGCGCTTAGCGGCAACAACGCCAATTACAATATAGACAGACATTTAGAGCTGGATTGCATTTAGTATATTCGTATATGCCATGGCTAGACCCCAAGGATGTGTATCCTGCCAGAGTACGAAAAAAAAAATTGACTATGAAAAATTGTCGAAATGTATTTAGCAACGAGTTTCTAATGGAAACAATTAAGTCATTAGCAAGTGTTGATTTTCATGACTGCCAAGAGTGAATAGGAAGGTAAATGCAGGAGGATGGGAGAGAGGAAACTAATGTGGCAGGACATAATGGACTTGGGACAGGACCCGAGACATTGCTCATGTGGTTAACTGGACACCACATAGCACCCACAAGTACCACGTGCTTAACTACATATAAATGTAGTATATACTTAGTATATACTGTTCGGCCTATGCTAGTATATATACTAAAGTTGTTTTACCACAAAACTGCCAACAGCAGACGCTTTTCCTGGCTGCCTTTACAAATGCCTCGCATTTTTCACAATTACATTGAACAACTTACTTTTGCCAGCCTCTCTGAGTAGATCTGTGAGTGAGTGTGTTCAACTATGTGTGTGTGTGAGTGTGTGTGAGTGTGTGTGTCAAGAGGTGAACTGTAGTCCATTTTTAACCATGATTGAAGAGTTAAATGTTGTGGCAGTTTTAGCAGCTTAACATAAATGACACTTAAATAATCTACTGCCCGCCCTCATATGTTGATTTCCTTTGCACGGAACGGGGACAGTGAGGAAGTTTAGAATGTGAAACATGTTTGAAAGTTTGATTAAAGTTAATGACTAAAAGTTTGCTAATTTTTAAACTCATTTTTTTAATGTATGATTGCACGGGAAGGTCTTCTTTTGAAAATATGTAGTGGTTCCAAGCTGCATTAACATTAATAAACATGATCAATATAATAATAACTATAGCAGAATTATTGATGTTGTTATCAACTACATATGTTAACATGAATTGTATAAACCTTGTTGATGTGTGGTTAACAACAATATAATTACGAATTGTCAACAATTCTGATGTAAAACATTAGAAAGAACCTTTTATTGTAAGTTCCACGATAGAGTAAAATTGTAATAAAGAAAAACATAATTTTCAATTCCCTAAGATTAACTGTATATATTATATCTTGTTGATTTGCTAAACTCACATCAACTTTATAGATAATACAAGTACTAATTTAATCACTGTTTCAAATAAAAAGTCAGAAGAAAACTGTTAAAATAATCTGTCAATTTATCTGTCAGATAATCTTATAAGTATCTCTTAATATTACTGCTTATACAACACATCAAAAATTATATTTATTTGACTACTTTTCGAATTCAAAGACATAATCATCAATAAAAGGGATAGTAATCTTTAAAATGATAAATGACAAAACTACTTGTATTCGAATTGAACTGCAGTTCAGGGCTTATCTTACCTTTTTAGGGTCCGCTTATCTCTAAAGCAAGTGTGTAAATATTCTTAAAGAACCAACACGAACACAAGTTCGTATAAGTTATCTGAATCGAGGAGAAATCAAACACAAGAAGTAAATAGAAAGAATAAGCGAGTATATAATATATATGTTTATTTATATGAGAAACACGAGATCCATACATGCAAGGCAGTTGGATAGCGAGTTCTTAAGGCACAAAGATTGGGATGGATGTATGTTTGTATATTAAGTGAATCGGAATCAGAGTTAATTGAATGAATCATTAATAATAAGAACTACAGACCGCATCCGAGTGGACACAGTGGCCAGACAATTGCCGAAAAAATTAAAGTAGGTATTCAAGTCTCATTTTTATGTGTGTGGGAAAGAGGAACTGACTACGATGAGGAGGGCACGGGAATGACGGGCTGGAAGAGATGCAGCCGAGCGTCGGCATGTCCCAACTTATTGGTGGCATTGCAATAGTAGTCTCCGAAATCCTCTTCCGATACACTGTCAATGCGCAACACCGATGTGGTCGTCTCCGAGGAGGAGGCCGTATTCGAGATCTCGTGCCGGCGACTCGACTGTAGTTGCACCCCGTTCCTGAACCAGACAACAGTTGGTGCCGGATAACCCTGGACGCTGCACTCGAGATCCGCAGTATGGGATAACATCTGGGCGACCTTGGGACGGCTAACGGCAATCTGAGGCCGGAACTCGACTTCGACACGGACTAGACGCCTGTCTGGCTGTCCCTCGCCGTTCTGGGCAATGCAGTAGTAGCCACCACGATCCAAACGATGTACCGTCTTGATCCGTAGAGTTGGCTCATTCAGCACATGTCCTCCAGCAGGCATAATGGCATTCCCGACACGTGCCCAGGATATGGTGGGTTTGGGAAAACCATTGGCAAAGCAGCTGACCTCTAGGTTTTGACCCTCAGTTACCAGTTTGCTCTTGGGTGTGGATTCCGAGATTACTGGAGGTGTCTTAATCAGCAGATTAAGTTTCTTGGTAACCTTGCCAGAGGAAGACACAATCACCTGACACTCGTATGGACCCATGTCACTAGCCTCGATTTGACGAATGCGGAAACTATAGATGGCACTATCCTTGCTGGGATTTTCCACCACACTGATGTTATATCGCTGATCGGGAAGACTGAGCATATTCCTCATACTGAGCACCACAGCCGAGTTGGGTTCCGTTTTGGCCCAGCTAACTGTTAGTGCTCCCACGTGTTCCACTGTGCAATTGAACTCAACACTGTCTCCCACACTGGCCACCACATCCTGACTGATGTGACTGATAACGGGCGCAGTGGCTGCCACAGAAGAGATCCACAATAGACACAGATAGATCCAACACTTCATTATGCTCCTCTCTTTCACTTTCTCTCTCTATCTCTGTTTACTGATAAGTTCACAAATGATTTCGATTAACTTGAGTTCAATGTGCCGCTTGTATAATTTTTTTGTTTTTGTGCGCTTGTCAGTTGCGCTTCACGTTCGCTGCTCGACTGACACGACCGTCGACTCTTTCTTCGGCTGCGGACTCTGGAGCTGCGCTCAGGCAAATGACAGCGACGTCGGCGTCGCAGTCAGCGTTGACGTTGACTGATCACTTTTTGTTTGTTAATGTATTTCTGTTTTTTTTTTTGTTATCTATTGCAGCAGAAGAGCACCCAAAATTGGTAGCGAGTTCACGATCATATCCAAGCGCTGCCAGAAATTGACAACTAAAAACAGGACAGAGTTGACAATATACTTAAAAATATTTTTAAAAAAATTTTAGTTAATAAAAATAGCACTAAAAATGTGTAGGCTTAAATTAAGACAAAATAATGGTTGGGTTTTGTCTATTTTTTTAATTTACAAATATTTAAACCAAGTTGCAAAGTTTTTAAGAAAATGTATATATTAAATGAATTGATAATTACAATTTTATTTTTAAATTTTATTTTAAAAATTAGTTTTTTCACGACTGTTTTCAGTTTAAGTTAAATAAATAAAAGGGATAACTTGACAGCAATGATCATATCTCTCCTTTGGCGTTGTCTTCGCCTTCATATTCGTTCCTGTATCTGTTGTTGTAGTTATATTTGCTTTCGCTTGTTGCTTTCTTTTATTTGTATTTGCATTTGTATTTGTATTTATATTTGTGTGCGTTTTGTTATTGCTCTTGTCTAGCGGCTCACTTATCAATGACTTTAACTTTGATGCACTCTTCGCCTTAAATTGATTTGTTTTGCTCACACAACTGCGACGTCGACGTCGAAAGCGACTGCAACTAAGGCGAATGGCCGTTACAAAAACAAAAACGCGGGCAAAAGGCGTCAAAGAGTCGCTAGTAACTGGACAAAACTGATGCTAAAATTTAAATTTGTGACGCCATTTGCCCCTGAAATCGTTTAGAAGTTCGTGGAAAGGTGGTGCACGCACACACACACACACACGTACACATGCACGCACGCATACATATGATGATTTATGACATGGCGCAAGGAACAAAGGACGCGACAACAACAACAATGCCGTCTGCTGGAAAGACCTTTCGCCTGTGGAAATGCCAATGCCAGGTCGCGATCCTGCAAGCCAAACCATATACATCAGCATGCCATCTCTCTCGTACAGACGACGACCATCGTTATTAAACAGAGGCGCGTGCGTGAAACCAGCAAAGGGGATGGAATCTGTTGAAAACTTCACTTTCTCAATGTATTGCCTGTCAAACTTTTGTGAAATCGATTTAAAAAACAAAATGGGTTTTGGGAATAGATTTGGAAATATAAAAGGTTTTTAAAGGAAAATGAGTTCTTAACGTACTAGAACAGACCGCAGAATAAGTTTACTTTTGGATTCGATTTAAAGAAGAAACAGAATTTGTAGAATGTGAGGAGACGTACAAGTACTTTAAGTTTTTTAAGATTTTTGGAGCAACTTTATTGTAAATTAGAAGTGCACCCCATACTATAAGTTTATTTTAAAAAATTAATAATTTATAAATAAAATTCAATTTAGTTTTTATTTACAAAAATTAACAATTTATGCTGCAATTTCATTCAACCTACCAATTCTTAAATTTCTACCTTTTATTTAATAGAATTTGTAGGTTCTTGTGGATTTCCTATGGTTTTCATGGTTTACGCACTCAAGCAGGAGTTACGATGGGTGTGTGAGATATTTTCTACGAACAAAAAAAGAGACAGAGGAAGTTGCCACAGTCAGAAAATTAAATCAGACCTTAAAACGTGACTGTGACTTCTGTCGAATTGCGAAGGCGGAATCGGACATGGAATCGCAAAGTCGGAGTCTGAGTCTGAGTCGGTGTCACAGTCGGAGGCTGTGGCAGCCAACAGATGAAAGTGCATCCTTTGCACAGTCAAAGAGAAGTTAGAACGGAGTGCACATTTGAATCAGATAATTGTAAATTGTGTAAAATAATAAATTTCAAGTTAACTATCTGTGGACCGCATAGGGCGCTTCCATTCATTTCCCACTTCTCTTTCTCTCTCTTTGTCTCTGTCTTTATCTGTCACTATCTCTTTCTTTGTGCCCCGCTGTTCCCCGCTTAGTTCCTTTGCAACGACAGATGCACACAGTCAGAGATGTGGTCGCATTCGTGGGTTTGTCCGAGCATAGTTGCAGTTGCAGTCTAGCATTTGGCTCATCATCGATGTCCTTTCGGATGCGGGTCTTTTATGCACTGTACAAAACTTACAACGGCTTGGACATACATATACATATGTATGTATATATACATGCATGCATCCATATCCTTCCAATATAGGGAGCTGAGACCGTGCCGGCAACGGCTGGCACTGTTCACGTTCACGAGAGCTCAAGCGGATCTGAAACAGAAAATGTCAAAATTTGTAATTTATTACCCGAATCCTGTTTCTGTCAGTGACTCTTTCGGGTGTTCTCGCTACGGCAGGGGGTTGCCATAGTCCTTTGTCACACAATGCGTGTGAATTTGTGGCCCAGAGTACATATGTATGTGTTTATGTGTGTGTCTCCCTTGGTACAATGTTTTGTTTGTTTTTGGCTGGCTGCCTGGCTGAACTGTGAATTGACTTTTGCTGCCAGTTGGCACAACTGCAACACCAACAACAAACAGCTCCCATATCTAAAGTCAACACAACATTGATCAGTTACATATTCAGTAAACGGTATTAGTACATTTCACACTGCTACATAAATTAAGACAACAATTTACATTTACCTACCTTTGATATTTTAAAATTGGGTTAGCAAACTTTAATTAAAAAAACGAAGGACATCATTTTGTTAATTTTTAAATATATGTTTAATATAATGACCTATGATATAATATTTAATAAAATACATTTTTCTTAAACATTATCTGATTAATTAAATAGCTGGCAGACAAACGACAGAAATTTAAAATATGCGCGCCAACTTGATAACTACTTGCATGCGCCCTCTGTCGACTGTAAACACAACTAAGCTACACAACACCAGGGCTGAACATTAAAAAGCGCCATCTTGCGACACTTGTAAATAGTGCTGTGGAATAGCGCTGCCAGATCTGCGCATACATATGCTTTTCCTACCATCTGGCAGCTTTTTTGCGCATTCTGTTTTTAATTGTTGTTCTTCAGCTTAAAGTAACGGCACTTCCCAGACGCAATATAAATGAAAGAAAAATGTGGGAATAATAAATTAATGTGTTGCAAATGTAACCGGTTACAATTTCATTGTATATGCAAAGTTTATCATTTGTTTAAGTAAAACGTGCCGAAAATAAAACAAAATAAAAACATCAAGGTGGAGCTAGTTGTGGAAAATGGCGCAACCGCCGCCGGATCAGAACTTTTACCATCACACGTTGCCGCATCCGCACCCACACCCGCATCCACACACTCATACGCACTCACACGCACAGCATCCACAGCTGCAGTTGCCGCCACAGTTTCGTAATCCTTTCGATTTAGTAAGTTCTTACTGTCACAACAACAACAAAACAACATACAGCAATGACAACAACATTCTTCACATTTCCCTTAAGCTGTTTGATGAACGTACGGGCGCCATCAACTACAACTACATACGTCCCTATCTGCCGAATCAAATGCCAAAACCAGGCAAGTAAATACATACATACATACAGTCCACATATTTACAGTCCACATTCAATATGATGAACAATTAAATGTAAAAGCTTAGTTTAATAAACTAATGCCCGTTTTCTCATCATCTATCTGATATTTTTTGAGAACTAGGCAAATAAAAGAATGCACGGTTGTTGGATCTCCATCGGCAAGTTTATTAAAAACTGAGAAAACGGCTCTAAGTTTTTCTTAAATGAAATGATTATTTGTCAGACTGGTAGTTCCTTCATATTATTATTAATTAAATTCTCTTTTTAAACACCAGATGAGCTGTCCGACTCTCTGGTTATGCGACGACCCCGGCGCACTCGCACCACATTCACAAGCTCCCAGATTGCGGAACTGGAGCAGCACTTTCTACAGGGACGTTACCTGACAGCGCCTCGTTTGGCCGATTTGTCGGCCAAGTTGGCGCTGGGCACGGCACAGGTTAAGATTTGGTTTAAGAATCGCCGGCGTCGTCATAAAATTCAATCGGACCAACACAAGGATCAGTCATATGATGGAATGCCTCTATCACCATCGATGCCCAATGCCCCAATGAAGTCCTCGGAAGCGGATCCGCCGAGTCTGCAAGCACTGAGCCTTGGAGGTGGCTCTGCCACGCCCAATGCACTCACACCCTCTCCGACACCGTCGACGCCAACAGCGCATCTCGTGGAGCATTACAGTGAATCCTTCAATGCATACTACAACTACAATAATCATCATCCACAGGCCACAGGACAGCAACGGCATGTGGCACAGGTGCATGCCCAGTATACGGCGTCCAACAGTGCGGCACAGTTTTTTCCCGCTGCAGCTATGCAGCAACATGGTAATCCACATGCACAGCAACAGCTCCATCAACAGTCGGCTCCACCGCCGCCGCATCATCAACATTCTCAGCAGCGTCACCATCATCATGTGATGGCTCAGCAGCAACATCAGCAGCAACAACATCAACAGCAGCAACAACAACAGCAACAGTATCATCATTTTGACTTTCAACAAAAGAACACAAACGCCTGTCGGGTGCCGCTTCTGAAAGGCGACAACGAGGCCGAATACAGTTTCAATGGCTCGTACTATATGCGAACAACGGCGCTACCATTGGCCGGCGTCGCTGCCAATATGCCGGCCGTCGAGTCCGTGACGTCTGCGCTCTCACCCGGCTCCGAGGTCTATGAGCCATTAACACCAAAGAATGACGAAAGTCCCAGTCTGTGTGGCGGTGGTCCTGGTGGCGGTGTCGGTGCCAGTGGCAGTGGCGGCGGCGTTGGCGGCCCCTGTGCTACTGCTGTCGGCGCCGACGATGTCACCGACGACATGGATGATGGATCGACTAAGAAGACGACGACGCTACAGGTGAGCATAGATCTTGCAATAAAAGAAAGCTGTATCAAATATCTTGTCAATTGATATACTCTAGATAGATACTGATTTAACATAGCCCTTGAATAACCAAATGGGGCTTTCAATTGCTCAAGTATATTTTTTTATTAATGATTTAATTGGAAAGAATACTTACTATCACATGTAACAGACGATTTTGCAATATCTAACAATGCTGTTCCTTACTAAAACAGAACTTGGAGCCATTGAAAAGCAACAACACTGCAGACAAAACGTGTGACGATGGCAACGATGTTTTAAGCGCAGGATTACTAGCTGTGGCACGAGGCAACCTCATCGGATGTGGCAACAATGGCAGCAGCGCTTTTGGCAAGTTCGGTAGACTAACAGTAACGTCAACGCAGGCGCCACCTTTACCGCCTTCAGGCGCCACGCTGGAGGCAATGCACGAAACGAATCAATACCAGTGTACGATGGATACGATAATGCAAGCGTATAATCCACATCGTAATGGCGGTGGCAACACGCAGTTTGCCTACTGCTTCAATTAGGCTTTGATTCTCAGAGAATCTAGATAAATAGAGATTTATTGTAAACACAAATATGAATGTTTGTGGCGTTTATAGCTTTAAGTGACACGTTATTTCCTGATTGTACAAAGTTCTAATGATTGTAGATATCTACCCGTAGTATCCCATAGTATTTTAAGTCATTTTATATTGTTTTTAATGATTTTAATATGTTAAGATTTGTAATTGATGCATCTTTTAATGCACTTTAATTTGAGAATATTTAGAAACTTCCTTTATAACATGTTCCTTGTTCTCAACTTTGTCTGACTGAGCATTCCCTAAAGCCCATGAATGCCCAGCCCGACATTGTAGAGATAACAATGGGCTTTCTGAACGTGTTTTAGATGAAGTTTCCTTTTAAATTTCCTATGTTTACCATAATCCTCTTTCTATAACTCGACCAACTTGGCATAGTTAAAAAAAACTGTACTGATCCAAATGAAAAATGTTTCTCTTCCTGATAATCGCATTTCCTAAATTTTGGGTCCTGCTATTATCAGGCAAAGATTGAACGTTTAAACAATAATAATCATCAGAATATTTTGAATCTTTACTATGCCACAGGCTGCATGTTGCAATTAAACATTCTTCGCGCAAGAATTGTTTAGTAATTGTATATTAATGCATGACAGTCATACGCTCCAGTTATAGAAATTGAATATATACTTAACTATTGGATTTTTAAACATTTATCAGTTAAAAATGCATTGAAATATGCTAATTTACGCTGCGAATGGTGCACCGTTCAATTTACGATTTAAGTAACATATACTTGATTTGTATAAGCTAGTCTATATGGGAATATGTATTAAATGTCCATCATAATTGATCCCAAAATTTTAGTATTGTATTTAATAAATCAAACAAATCAATCCACTTTTGCTTATATATTTAAATTACTTTATGTTTTATCGAATTTAGTCCTGAACACTGAAAATAGACTCTGACTTTCTTTGTCTATATACATATAAAGATATTTTTAATATATTCTTAAATATATGCAGAACTTTAGTTATAATTAATTAATAATTATAGTCTCCTAGATTTCTGAAATAATACAAAAAATATTCACCGATATATACAATAAAGTATAATGTAATACTAGTATGTATAGTACTAGTAAATCAGTAAAAAGTATAAACGCCGAACATGTAGGCAAATTTCGGACCAACGATGAACGAAAAATGTAGCTGGTTTTCCCGAAAATCTTATGAATTTAAAAAGGAAAAGGAGAAGAAAAGAAAATAGCTTTTACGATAGGCACGCATATGCATATGTGTGCAATAAAATCCGATCCGCGAATTTTCTGCGAAAAGCGCGTAATAAAAATCTCTCTTAATTCCAGGCGAAGCCACCAGGTGCCTATGTCCTTTGGCCATCTACCTGAGACTTGAACTATTTAGGTAGGCTGACATATCCAACTACCGGCCGGGTGTGCGGCTCTAGCTCTTCGCTGGCTGCCTCTCGGAGGCGCCGCATAACAGGCAACTTGTTGCCGCAATTTTCTTTGATATAAAATATGGAAAATCCAAAATTTGCATGAACGAATGAAAATTGGGTTTATCCCAGAGATGCAACTTTATTGACTTGTTCGTTAGACGACTAAGTAAACACATGTATTGAAAGTAAAGAAGGCGCGTTAAATTCAAGATTACTGTACATGTGATTATTATTATGATATGTACTTAATATACATGTAAACCAGATTTAAAATGCCTGGAAATATTCTTATAATAGAAGGAATTTCAGATAATATATTTTGAATGTGGGGATACCATGTTCTCATTACTTAAAATATTATTTCATATTACAATTTAATATTTTTGTAGATTTTCTGAACGATTCCTGTTGTAAGACTTTAGGCAAATCTATAAACTTAAATTGATAGACTGAATTAAATTAACATTGCATCCAAAAATTTAAGTTTATAACTCGTGATAATCATTAGAGTATTTTGATTAAAATATTACTGTTACTAATTTTTAGATCGTTGTCGAAATACATTGAAATACTATTTTCTTAAGTAATTCAATTATAAACACTCATGAGTAAAATCTTATGTGTTGCCACTATAGAAACTGTACAGTATGTATTTATCTGTTATGACTTTGCCTTTGTTCTGGAGATTTTTAGAAAAATTCCTCGAAGTCGCAAATCCGATAGCGCCAGTAATAAAATTTGCAAACTCTCCGGAATTTGCAGGTGTGTTGAGCGGGCGCCGGCACAGAGACTGGAAATGGAACTGGACAGAGACAAGGAAAGATAGAGACGGAGGAAGACAGTCGTTGCATTGTGTCTGTCACACAAATAAAGTCATAAACTGTTAAATCAAGCATAAAACCCTCGAAATATCCTTTTTCGTAGCGTTGCTTTCATTGCATTATGCTGATAATTGTGGATGGCCGCGACAGGGCAGGACAGGATGCCTCTATGTCGCCGCGATTGTCCTTGAAAGGAAGAGACGTAGTCGGATTCACTTTCGTCGTCGTTGTGTCGTCCAAACAGGTGCTACAAGTTGGACAACACAAACAGATCATCATCAGTTATGGGCAGCCGTCTGTCTAGGTCTACCTGTAGTCTGTGCTGAACCTGGACGAACTCACGTAATGTCAAATCCTAGCCTAGCCGGATTTTGATCAAAACAAGCCTCTAGATTGGCCCCTGTCCTGGACTTGGCTAGTCCACTCGGTGCCAGACGCAAGTCGGAGAGACAGAGACAAATCAAAAGACAAAGAAACAAAGAGAAAGAGACAGACGAAATGCAAGAGGCGACTAGGATTTATGGCATCGCTCGCGAGTTTAGGCAAATTTTAGTTTTTGGCAAACCTGACGACTGTCTACCTAGCAGCCTATATATTGAAGGAGTGCTGCCAGTCAGGACATCACTATTGATTTGGACATTCCAAGAGCAACACACGAGATGTCATCCGTTATGCATTACTATCCAGTGCACCAGCCCAAGATGAACGCCTTCCCAGCACCCGTGGTCAAGTACAGCAATGTAAGTAGAACAACAAACAAATCAAAATCGAATCCTACATGACTTAACTCTTCTTTCTTCACGGAATAGCTTCTGTATGCCCATCATCATAGCTCGGCACAGACTCTGCAGCAATCACAACCACCGCTTCCAGTTGCCACACATCCCACGTATCAGCATGTGCAACCAACTGTCTTGCCACTGTCCATTGGGGAACAGGTTGGTCAGCAGTTGTCCTCCGATGAGAATATGCCACTGCAGCCGGCACAGGAGCAGCGAGTCAAATTGAAACGATCCCGCACCGCATTCACCAGTGTGCAGTTGGTGGAGCTGGAGCACGAGTTCAAGAGCAACATGTATCTGTACAGGACACGTCGTATTGAGATTGCTCAACGATTGTCGCTGTGTGAGCGTCAGGTGAAGATCTGGTTCCAGAATCGACGCATGAAGTTCAAAAAGGACATTCAGGGACATCGCCAACGTGACGCTAAACCCAATGCAAAACTCTCTCAGCCACAAACAGAGCAAAGTGCACATCGTGGCATTGTCCAGCGATTGATGTCCTATTCCCAGGATCCCAGTGCAGAGAAGCGTGCTACGTCAACTGTTGCTGCCACACAGACAATCCCAATTCCCAACATTTATGGACAATCAAAGTCTAAGCCCCCAACACTATCCAGCAGCTCATCGGAGCTCAGTGAAATCCTGGAACATCTCGCACAGTCAACAGTAGCTCCAAGCACCAATGCTTTGCCTGCGAGCAGTGCATCCTCTGGACATTATTCGTACAATGTGGATCTGGTATTGCAGAGCATCAAACAGGAGCTGGAGGAAGCGGCTCATGCATGGTCCAAGTCCAACTCATCGACTGTGCTAGGAGCTCAATCCATTCACAGTGATGCCAATGTCATGCATCCCACTTCATCCATATCCATGAATCTCTCCTGGGGCGAGCCCGTGGCCAAGTCTCGAAAGTTAAGTGTCTCTCATATGAATCCCTGCACGGCCACATATGATTACAACAATTAAATTTAAGTTATTTTTTTAATCTACATAAATATGTGTGTGTATGTATGTATGTATCTTTAAGCTTTAGCTGTAAGTAATCGTCCCTGGTATACAAAATAAGCCCAAGCCGACGTAAAAGGCAATTTGAACTCAGTGAAACCGTTTAAAGAAAACTTAACAATTTTAAATGTTCCTAATACTTAGTAATTATACCAATATTTACATAAACTAAAGCTAAAATAAATAGAGCAAATATTGCATTAAAATTGAATTCATTTCTGACATTTTTTCAGGAATAGTAATTTATTTATTTCCATCAATTAAAAATTAAAATATATAATTTGTAAGTTAATAAAATAATATTAATTAAGATTTCAGTTCTGTTTCGTGTGTGAATGAATTCAAAGCCAAGTTTCAGTTCGTTATCTTTATAGCTATAAATCCTTTTAATTGGAAGTTGAAATACTTGTATCGGCGTATTTACAATAATTCCCATTAGGAAAGTTTTACTTTGCACATTTCTTATGTTAGAAAAATGTGCATAAGCGCAGAAAAGAGTATACATTATTTCTGTAGAGCCTACAGAAACCTATTTCCAAAAATATAAATCGAATAACTGTAATTTAATTATTCCTCTTACAATTGTAAGGCGTTAAGAATGAACTAACGATTGATTTTGTTTTGAAAATGAAATCTTTTCTTACAATTGTTTCACCCTCTTTTCAACTATTGGTGTTGAACTTTACCCCTTATCTCTTGAATTAATTTAATCACTTATATGTATGTGATAAGTCTTAAATGCTATACCCTAACCAGGTATCCATCATTCCCAATGTCAAACTTAAATGAGCCCGAAAAGAAAAAAGAGTTCATTTTTGTGGCATACTTAAGCCACTCGCCCCAGTTGGCTGAGTTTTCACTTTTGCATTTAATGTGCTCTTGCGGCTTGAGGGTCAAGTCGAGGAATTTGTTGGGTAAAGTCAAATGCTGGCTGGCCCTTGTGACCAGCTATTAATGCGAGAAAAGTGTCAACCGCATTTTCCTTGGATGCAGAAACAGGCACAGGTCCAGTGGTCATCTTGAAAATGCCATATGGAGTAAGAGAAGTGCTACGATTTGATTTATGGATATTTAACCGCACACATTACTTGTACTTGTGTTGTTTGGGACACTTGTTTTTGGGCGGCGGCTGGACGTCGTCTTTGCCAGAGTTGCCCCAAGGAATGTGAACCATAACCAGAACAAGCACAACAAACATACATACATATGTACATATACACACATGCCGCAAAACACATTTAGTTACTCCGGCTTGAAGTGACTTTTGGGGTTTACCCCTGAGTTAGGGTTAGCTCTGGTGTGTCAAATTGCTTCCCTGGGAGGAAATTGTCGGTGCGGAAATAGTGCCAAGAAGCTGTGGCACTGTGGCACAGAGGAAAGAGGAAAGTAGAAAGAGGAAAAGGGGTGGCACCTTGGCATTTTCATGCGCATTGTTGACATTTCCGAGCATGTGTCAGACGCGTTTGCGGTGGCCATAGCCGCGGGCGGGCCAAGTCCTTGACATTACATGTCCTGCTGCATGCCACAAAATACCCACACTCTCTCACACATGTGCGATGTTGCTACTGCCATAATGAATATAGATGTGATATTGGTAAGAGGAAAAGGCGTTTCAAGTGGGCTGTGTGTCAAGGGGGTGTGGCTAATCGTCTGGCAATAAACGCAGCTAATCAAAGGCACATAAAAAAGTGGAGACGAACCACTTGCAATTACTCCAAATGCTATTGTAATAAACATGTCCAACAGATTGTTTCAATTGTTGTTGCTTCTTTATGCTGCCGCAAGCACAAACACAAACACAAACAAAGCTCAATCATTTCGCCAAGCCGCGAAATTGCCATTCCCGTTGTCGTTGTCGTTGTCGTTGTCGTTGTCTTTCGCCTTGCTGATGACATTGGCAACGCGACTTCCTTCTTGGCCTGGTCATAACAATAAATTCCAAACCACACTGCTCTCCCCTTTCCTCTTGATAAGCGGAACAACCAAATGGTTTCTTGTTAATTAAATTAAATATTCACTTGAATCTCGATTTACCCCTCAACAGAAGGTACTCCTATGTATTTGCCGGCCCAAAAACGACAACCGCGACATTTTCTAATTAGATTGAATCTATAATTTTTATGGCTAATCGCACAACGAGTTTTGTTGCACTGAATTTTGAATTTGTGGCTTTCACGGCTTTTGCCAATTACTTGAATTCCTCAAACGTTTCTGCAAATTAACAAATCTGTGGAAAATGCTTTTTCTGTGCAAATGAAACGAGTTCTTGAACAGCTTTCTTCTCTGTCATCCATAATAAATTAATTGAGTTGGTTACTTGAATAGACGATGGAAAATAATTTTCCTGAAAACTATGGTACATTACAATACATTTAAAATAGATGAAAGCCACAGCTGTTGGGTGAAATCTGCCCTGTAGTCTGTCAATACCCTGTATTCATGAAATGGCTTAAATGGCTGTTCAACTTAAGAAACTTAGGGCTTCTTTCTGTTTTGAAAATATAAATGCAAATATAAATATTTAATCATGTTTGATACAAGAATAACTATCGTAACTCTATCGATTAGATTCATTCAGAAATGTTCTTTTCATATCGCATAAGAAAATCATTAAATTAAAATACATTTACCTAATAGATTAATCGTTTACCAGTAATTTACTTTCAATATCTTATCGTCTACCAGTAAATTATCTTTAATGGACAGCTTAACAATTAAGGAACTTTCAACATATGATATAATCTGGTCTATATAATCGAGTTTCTTTCTGTTCTCAATTCCCAATCGCATTTTATTCCAGCTTGGTTCACTTAACAATGGGTTCAGTGCTCGATGTGCATAATTTGTGATATGTTGGGGAAGGGGAATATTTCAGAATTTTTAGCACGTTTAAACGTTATGACATTTCACAGACGTGTTAGTCCCTCAACGCCGCCAATATGGCAACACCTGTCGTATAAACAGGCCAAATGTATGCCCCTTTAGTCCCCGCCAACTTGCAAACAAAAAAAAAGAAGTTTTTTTTAGCTCACCAAAAATTGCACGTGGCAAAATATTGGAATACGAGTGTGTGTATCCTGGTTAGAGTTTGTATCCTTATGTAGTACATGGAAGCATGGTTTGGTAGCTCTACCCTGTTGTACCTTGCGGCTGTTGCCGTAAAAAATAGTGAACCAGGCACAAGACTCCAGCCACATTTGCCCATATTCCGGCCAAGTTGGAGTCGGAGAATCGTCCTCCGGCTGTTGTTTTGTATTCCACAGAAGGTTTGTGCAAAATGAGAGCGTGAAAAAATCACTTTAACGTTTGAATGCCAATTGGGTGGGGGTCCATGAGAAAGAGGAGGAGTAACAACTGTTTAGGTCCTTGTGAATGCCCTGCAAATGTACAGGATTCACATTTGCATCGGTCTCCCTGTGTGCCATACAAGGGCAATATTGTTGTGCTTGAATCATGGAACTAAGCCGTGAGGCTGTTGTAAGCATCTGTTGCTGAAGGGGATTGCCCCAACTCCAAGCCAGGCTAAAAACAATGTGCGACACAATTTGAATATTTGATTATTTTTCAGGTACGCTTCACATACCAACTGATTGTTTCTAATTTTGAAACGTATTGACATCTAATTTATAGTTAATCGATGGAATCATTAGATATAATTTTATATTGGCTAAACAGGTTTATTTTTGCAAACTCTAGCAGAACTAATAATAATAACTATGTATCATCCTTTGTGAGAAAGGAAAGGGTCAACATCCCTTTTTTGATGTAAGCAGCATGCAACATCTGCACTTTGTTGACCTCCCAAAAAGGACACGATTGTGCCGCTCTCAGTTTATTTATGGGCCAATGCCTGGTATATTTTTCATGATGTAAAACCCGCAATTAAATTACATGAAATCCATTTGTAACAATTACTCCGAACGGCAATCTATGCTGATGACGCCGGAACGCTCGTCATATGGACAAGCAGGAGACGAAGAAGGAGAAGCCAAAGGAGAAGGAGGAAGAAGCGAAGGAACACTTTGCCTAAGCGCAATTCGTATAAAAATGCGATGCGTCATGTGAGCAATTTGATGTCGCTGCCCAGGGAAAGGAGATTGAGGAAGAGGAAGGAAGGTATGGTGGACCTGGCTCAATGGTGCCACAACCAGTTCACCGGCTCGCTTTCAGCTGCAATTATTTATTCCTGCATGTTGCCTCTTGCGTGAACGGAACGAGTAAACGTAGTTGGTGTTGCTGTTACTGTTGCTGTTGCTGTTGTTGCTGCCACAACCAAACTTGCAACGAGCTGACATTGCTGGCGCTTAAGCATGTCCATGTCCGGCCATCGCCATCGTCATAGCCATTGAGTGTGTGCTCCTAAATGCAGTGTGCACACGAGACACACATCCGCCGCCAGCTCCACACACACGTATTTCTGTGTACGTACACAGAACAAAAATCCGGTAAATTGGAGATAAAATCAATCCGAAATCGAGTACGAAATACTTGATTCAAGAAAGGTTTTGTCGTTTTTTTAAATTAAAATTTAATTTGTATTTTATATTTTATAAGGCTTATGTTGTATTGTTGTTGTTGTAAATTTGAAGTATAATTTGTTAACAATTATCAACATTGTTAATTATAATTATATGAATAGAGAATCATGTCATATCGACATAATTATCTAACTTTCGACCACGAGTCAGCTAAACCATTTAAATTACTAAAACTCACAAATTTAACTCACAAATTTAATTTTTATTTTCATTTTTAAATTAAAAGTGTTCTTATAATCATATTTTACTTAAATCCAATATTGTAGTCCAATTTGCATATTTACAGGTTAACAAATTAATATTTTATATTAGTATATTGAAGTGAAAACCAAGCATTTTTAACTTTAAATTTTAGAATGCATTTTTTTCCTGTGTAGCCAAGGCAGGATCAGGTAATGTCAAACGACATGCACACAACCAGATTCAAAGCCAATGCACTCGCTTGGAGTTGGAGTTGGAGTTTGGTTTGGGATTGGCGCTGGGTTCGGTCGGGCCTTTTGGCTTTGCGCTCAGATTGCGGCTCTGTTATTAGATGCCATTATGTTTTATAGTCTATAATTGATCCTCTGAGCTTAGCATGCACACTCAATGCATTTCTTTATCTTACAAATTGTATGAGATTAAATGAAAAGTAATGTAAACACATAGTAGAATCACGTAAACGGCCCGAAACAAATGCGCAAAAGTTTCAACTTACACACGTACAGTATATTAATAATATTTAAAATATGCCTCATAATATAAAACTTAATGCGAGTATTTAAGAAAGTGACTTCCATTTAAAACATTTTTTATATAAATGTTTTCCAAAATACAATCCAACCTATTATAACCACTATAACAGAAACTTAAACAATCTATTGTTGCTAAGCATATTACCCTGGGTTGCCCTGGGATACGTGATGGTTTTGAGTGCATAAACAAACTGGTAAACATCGTAAATAAATAAGTACTTTTAGTTAAAGTTATTTAGTAAAATTTAAAACTGGATTCAATATGTATTCTCTGCAACATCCGCAAATTGATGAGAGTTTTCTTCAATTGGATTCCACGGTCGAGGAAGTTATGATACTTTTGCGCAGCATGATGAAACCTACCGAGTAAACAAACCAATTCCTAAGTTCAACTGTGCAATTATTAATAAGTATTTCTAAAGAGAAGAGACTGAAGCTGCAACGGAGGAAGAAGAGACTGCAGAGAATGTTACGGATGATAATTTTATGGTTACCGTGAGGGAAAATCGAAAAGTGAATACCCCTACCAGCAATTGCGATCGATTCACGTTCATGCGACAGGTTGAAGTTGACCAGGATGAACGCTCCAAGGCTCGATTAGAGCGGGAACGTGTTGCACAACATTTTCGGAAGTATGTTATTGTTAACCAATACCGACATACTTATGATTTAATATCCGTCCAATAGACTGGGTAACGCCCATTATCGTCAGGGAAACTATGACAATGCTATAGACATGTATAGCCAGGCCATTGAGAATATCAAAGACAGCCCGATCCTATATATAAATCGCTCCCTCTGCTTTATCAAGTAAAAATCTATGCTCTATATTTTCTCTTTTATCTCTTAAGACTATAGCAAAGTATCCTTTTCAGATTAGACAATTCCAAGCGCGCAATCATCGATTGCGACTTTGTACTGAATAAATTAGACGAGAAGAATTTAAGGGCCTGGCTATATCGGGCCATGGCCTATAAAAGCCTTAATGACGAAGCCAATTTCGAGAACTGTATCAAGTATGTACGCAAATATCACTCCAAGCAGATGGAATTCATCGACTCCTTTATTGCAAAAATGAAATGTAATGACTAATATTGGAATCTTCAATGTATCAAAGGCAATTTGCAATCTTTAAATAAACAGTCAGCAATCTTAATTTACTCAATAATTGAAAACGACATACATACATATGTATATAATATACTTGAACAGCAATTAATTTTATTTCTTATCTGTTTTACAAAAGTTGTAAATATATTTATGAAGGGTATTACTGGAGCAGTACGCATAACATCTCATCTCACTTTAGCTTGGATGGCTTTGGCACAGAATAAAATCACGACTAAACCGAGAGGGTTTTTACTGGATTTTAATAAATGAATATGTATTTATTTAGTTTAGTAGCATGTTTTCATTTATTAATTAGATTTTACACACGCAAATTTCCAAGGCTTAAGCAATTTATTGCCGTTAAATTCTCGACCGTACAGTTGTAAAATTTATTTTAACACATTCATTATTTCTATTACGAATACACCTAGCACGCAACATATTTGCGCACATTGAAGGTGTAACAAAAGCAAATATGTATAATATTAAAATTACTAAAGTGATATGACATCTCATCTTAACGATGAACTATTTATATTTAGCTTCGGAACTAGACTAATCTCACTGCTCACATTGACTTGAGGATCGAGTACTGTTTACGCTTAATGGCAAACAGCTTTTGATGTGTGCTATATATATACTTATGTGAGAGTACATAATTAGTCTCAAAAGAGCTCAAGGCTTGACTAAAGCATTACTATGTCTAGAAAGATTTGTTTAATTAATTCAAATTGTATTATGATGTATCACTATGCTAATTCATAAGATTTAATACATTTTTTGAAACGTTTGTCAATGTGTCATTTCTCTTTTATACTTTTACCTGGAATGGGAATACATTTAGATTTACTTGATTACTTACAACGTGTACCTTACAGCTCTGAAATGTGTCTTATAAAGATTAGAGAATAGAGATTTAAGACGCGACTGAAACAAGTACATATATAGCTAGTGGAACCGGCGAACTTCCTCTCGTCCAAATTTAACGCCTGTAGACTGTTGTCGTTGACAGTGATGTAGAAGTTAACAGTGAGTACATCTTTAGAGGCGCTAGCAACTTTTCCGGAAAGTTTTCTCCAAATGTTCATTTCTAGAAACCTAGGCCAAATCGGCCGAGCCGTTCTCGATTGATAAGTACTTATACATTTGCTTATAGGTACATACATCGCTTTCATTTATTTAGTTTTTTTACAAGCTAAACATTTTTTCTTAAAATAATTAAAAACTATCAGAAAGTTAACTGAATACAATTCCCATAGAAATCACGAATACACTTGGCACGAAGATAATCATAGCACACTGAAGGTGTTACGAATGTCATAATGAATAGTATTAAAACTATAACAGCACTCCAAAATTGCATCTTGGGGATCGATTTGGATTCAACTTAATCAGAAATTATTGAGTCTGCATTCGTTGAGTAAAATTCTGTGAATAAAATCCCTTTAATACTGGAAGTTTCAGCACACGTATTATCAATGATGATTAACACATTAAAGATTGAAAAGTATGTGAACGACATTATATAGGAAGACTCGCGTATGCTATTATCGTTGGCTTTGTATATACTTAAATAATTTAATACATATTATTGTTTACGCTTTTTATCGCCAATCAAAAGAATGATGTTGATTAATCTTTAATAATGAGTTCAACTGGCAGTGACAATTGTTTAACAATAAAGATTTTTTAAACAGCTCTTATCTAAAATTTTATTGATTTATTGCTATAATTACAATTTCTATTACAACTGGAGATGTTTAATCATAATTAATCAGTAATCAATGCAGAAATGATATACTTAATACCACCTTAATCAAAGGCAGTTTATGGCAAATAAGCAACTTATCGATTTTCTGATAATTCTTTATTCATTGATACGTTATATTTATTAATTTTCGAGTCCATCAACAGTTTTAACTTATTTAAATTAATTGTTTCAATCTTCAGATGGCCATTCAGTTCTGATACATTTTCCATTATTGTCATAGATACAAAACGGACGTAGCCTTGGTCGGTACTGCGGCTGTATTGACTTTATTGCAAATATATAAATTAAGAGTATTAAAAGTGCCAGTGATGTAAGACCTCTCATCTTGACAATCGATGTATTACTAGCTTCAAATATATATTTTGTGATTCAAATATATTACGTTGTAATAAAAATTCTCTTGATAACTTTTTGAAAGCTTTAAAGCTTGTGCTGAGATTACTTGACCTTGTTTTGTTATTACAAATCCAGGAATATTGATTTAATTAATGTGTGCAGCTAAACAAGAGCTTTAAAAATACTTTCATATGCTAATATGTAGTGTTGTGATAAGGTTGGGTAAGGGTAAAAAAATTAGAATGTAATTTTTATAATCCGTACATATAAAATAGATTTTTTTTGATACTTAGGTATATATGTATGTATATGTTTCCAAAGGGTTTTAATTTGAAAAATTCAATATGTTTTCATAGAGTATTTCAATCTACATATAAGATCTTATCTTATATCAATATTAAGATAAGGCTTAAGGAATATATTCCTTTGTGTACACATAACTTAAAGTTCCACATTTTTTTTGCATAACTGTCTTTTTTAAATATGATGATTTTAATAATTAATTTACAGTATACAGTAACATTTCATGTTTATTATTTATTTTTGATAATTCATATAAACATAAATTATTCACTCAGCAAGTAGTTGGTGGCTTATGAAATCGGGCACATTCCAAGTTAATGTATTCGGTAATTGTGTCCGCAGAAACGCGGGTCAGCTTTACACCGTGAATTTTCATCAGGTCGTCGAGTTGTCCACAATCTAACACACTCGTGATTTGAAGAACGCGTACATTTAGCACGTAAATTGCTTTCGGACATTGAAGGTGTCATCAAAGTAAATATGAAAAATATGAAAAATGCATTTGCGATAAAACATCTCATCTTTATGGATAGTTAAGATTCAGCTTCGATATAAAACAAATCTGACTTTACACGTTGAGTAAGGTTTAAACAATAAATTGCGCTTATTGCAACCAGGGTATATATCAGCAAGACGTACATATACATATGCATATACATAAGTACATTATCACCAAAAAATTTTAGTCTAGTGATAAGGTGGCCATCAGCTATGAAATTGAGTACACATGTGGTCACAAAAATATGAGTGAAATTCCAACAATGACTACCTTTAAAATAGTTTTTAAACAAAAACCTTTGTATATTTCCAAAACGACTCCAATTTACTTAAAAGAATATTTAAATCTGCATAAAACATCTCATCTCATCTCAAAATTTATTTAAAACTAAGAAAGACGATCTCTTGTTAAATAAATATTAAAAGCTTGACGAAGACGAAGGCTTGTTTGTTTTCCTTTATTATTTACAATTTTTCTTTTTGATTTGAATATAACTTTTTAATAATTAATTACAATTTAATTATATTTACTTCATAGGTTTTAAGAAAATTAATAAACATAAATTATTCACAAGGCGAGATTCAAAGGCTTGTAGATGAAGTCGGTATCATTCATATCAAAATTTATTGCATTTGATAATTGTCTTTTCAAATACCAGGTCACCATTGGAAGACATATATCGCTTACATATGCATTTGGCACGAAAATCACTCTTGCACATAAAAAGTAAAATGCCATCAAAGTAAATATGATAATTAAAAGTATTGCAAATACTATACAACACTTTATCTTCATTATTGGTTAAAATTCAGCTTCGAACTTAAAAAAATCGGACTTTATACTTTGAGTAAAGTTCGAACAATGACTTTAATTTTTTACAAACAGCATTTTACATCATCAGCACGTATTGATATGAGAATAGTTATTTCTCATATTCTGAATATAAAATAGATAAAAATAAATATATATTTATATAGTTTTATTTTATTGAAAATAAAAATAACTCTTTTCGCAGAAATATTTTCTGACTTATTGCAGCTTACACTAACATGTGGTCTAGCAAGAAGATTGAATGCACATGTGGTCACAAGAAATATTAAAATGTTTTGTAAACTATTAAGTGTGTCTACTTTTTAGACAATTCAAATATTTCCAGTTCAACAGTAAACATATAAATCTCAAATCTAAATGGTTAAGAAAATCGCCACTGTATTTCTGTTCACATTTGTATGTGCAAAGCGGTAGACACTTATCAGAAAAATATAGCTTATAGACATAGTCAGGTTAGAAATAATGCTATAATAGTTGTAAAGCTCATTAAAAGTTTATTTAAAGTTTTGGCCGCAAATAGAAACCGAACCCCAAAGTGGAATATGCAAACTCAAGTGTTGTTTACATTTGACAGCAGGAATTTCATGTTGGTGTCGAGACTGTCATGGTCTGAACTGTCGTATAACTCTTTCGATTCTAATGCCTTTCAATCGAAACACTCGCATCCCTGTACATACATATGCCACCCCGTTAAAGGCAAACAATTCGATGGCGGTAATCAATCTTCCTCCACTCTGTGCGAGTTGACAGCTCCGTGGTGTAGAGTCAAATTGCGATCTTTGTTTGTCCCGCTCCCAGTCCCAGTTCCAGTTCCAGTCCCCGTCTGCTTCTCAGTCCCGGCCAAAATCAGGCGAACATACCTCCCCCTCAGTTGTACCCATGTATAGGAAGGGGTGTGGGATTGCCTGTTCCTGTTCCATTTATGCGTGTCAAAGGTTGCGTTGGAGGGCGACAGATTGAAGCGAGGCGGAGACAGAGGAAGGCGACACAAATGTTGTACTTGTCACGGTTGTTGTGGTAGTTGCATCTTTTGCTTTGACTTTTGCAAAAGGGGACAGAATGTGGAGTAAGTAAGTATTTTGGGGCTTAAATCACACATTGAAAAAGACAATAGATACTGCAAATGAATCGAATAATTTCTTTTTCTTAATTTATTTCCCAAGTCATTACTCCTAAATTAGTTTCTGTCTATATATATATATAACTCATAATAAACACACATTATTAGTAGTAAGTATAAATGATTTTGCAACTAAACGGTAAAAAAAATTTCATTAATCACCCATAACCGAAATCTAAAACAGAATGTTTTGTTTCGTTTGTATTGTGAATCATGCCCATATATCATATATCTTTCGGTTAAATACGCGTAGTTAAAAATACATTAAATAACAGGAATACTAAATATTTTGTTGATATAAATATTTTCTTTATAAATAGTTTCTTAAATATTAGAACTAAGTGTACAATGTACACCTTAATCTAAACAACTACGCATAAAAAAATAATTTTATATAAGTACTTTCTCTTATAAAAATCTATTTATATAAGTTGGTTTTCTTTTCTGGTTTTCAGCTGTTTCTACACCCTACCCCTGCTCTACCCTCTTTTTTCGGAATACTCGGAGGCCAATTCACATCTAACTTTTGTAATCAATATTGTGGCATAGGGAAAGTTTATCGATAATGAAATGCAATGCATTAATGTTATTGGAATATTAAAACTAATATGTAATACAGCAGCTGCTGATGAAATATTGTCCACAAAACAATCTGCTTCAAACAGGATACATACTGAGAGTAACAACTCGTAAATGTCCTTGCCACTAGATCACGTTGTGTGTGAGTGTGTGTGTTATATGAGCAAAATTTCAATATGTCGAAATGACTTTATGATGTGATGACACCAATTTATCCAAGCTAGTCACCAAAAGGCGGCAGAAATGTAACATAGAAAACTCACAGTGAAAATGAAACACATTTGGCATGCATTTTTAATACAAAATTGTAAATATATTTTTTAGATTTAATAAGTTTTTATTTAAAATCGAATTTGGTATAATATTTTTTTAATTAACATTAAACATTACATTTTTATTTTACAACTATAAAAAAAAACTTAATATACATAACAATAATCTATAATTTACTAAGAATTTAATAAGTGCTGTAAAAAGTCAAAATCCACATCGTGGGATTCAAAGGAATCATAGGATGCTGTTGATGTGGATGCGGATGTGGCCATGGAGCTACTTGAATCCCATCCAAATTGATGCTCTATTGGTGCAATATTAGAAGAAAACTGAACGATGTTTTCAAAGGGCTGCTCATCTATGGGGGTTGTACTTAAAGGATCCCATAGATCGATGTTGAAATATCTGTTTTGGCCAGTAATCTCAGAAATTGTACTTGGCACACGATCTTCAAAAGTTTCTGGGAATTCATTGTCAACGAAATGAAACTGCTCCTGTTCGATTGGTGTTGAATCGTAATGCTGATAAGGTAGATCATAATTCATAGGTACATTTTCGGTATTAACGTATTGTAATAGACGTTCAACGATCAGTTCATGTTCACTGAGTGATGATTCCGAGTTATACTGGATTGGTGTTGTAGCAGTTGTTACGGGCACTGTTGAGCCCTTGGGGTTGAGTTGCCTGTGGGCCAGTTTCTTGGACTTCATTCGTCGATTTTGAAACCATATCTTCACTTGCCTTTCGGTAAGAGTCAATTGTTGTGCGATTCCAATGCGACGCGTTCTAGCCAAATATTTATTTTCATTAAACTCCCGTTCCAGTTCCAACAATTGATGACTCGTAAAAGCAGTTCGAGAACGCTTGCACTTTGTGGCAAATGTTTTGGATTGTATATCTGGATATTGAACATCGCTTTGATCAAAGTTCAGTTGGAGGACATTGCCGTTGACTCCATTACTTGTAACCATGTGGGTGTAACTGGTATTGTAATTGCTGTTCATTTTCTTGAAGAATATTTTAGCTTCTGCTCTGTGACACATTTGTTTTTTAACTAGATGCAATTTCTGGTTGTCAGTTTACTTTTATACCTAGCAGGTATACATATCCGCGAATCAGAGAACTGTTTGTATTTGTTACCTGTGGCTGATGGCGTCAGGTCAACCAGCCGGCTGCATGCTACGTGTCGTCGCGTCTCTTGGCCAAGTCCAGGCTCTGGTTCTGGCTCTGGTTCTAGCTGCGGAGACTCCTCGACATACTTACTTATAACGTGGCGTGAGTCTTGATTGCGAAATGACTGTCGACATGTGGCGTGTGTGGCTAATTATTAGTAATGTACAATTTAATTGACTTTGGCAGACATTTTAAACAATCAGAAGACAGTCAAAACATTGAAATTTTGTTTACCATTTCATCGATATGTATCTTTTTCCTCCTTAAAAAAATGAATGTATAATTTAAGTTATACTGACCATCAAAAGTCTCCCTCTTACCTGCTGCGAATTTTAAATATTTAAATATTTCAGGTAAATAACGGACAAATTCCTTTCCCCGTGAGATGAAAGAGAATTTCGTCGGTTTTTCCGCGGGTTTTCCAAAGTTACTGTGAATACTTCACCTTGAGTTACCTACTTAGTTGAGTTGCGGCTCTATAAAATCCCTAACCCGGCCATAAAGCGCGTTACATCGGTTAAACTTGATCTCCCTCAATAAAAACAGAGCAGATACCGTGCAGGTGTGCTGTTATTTTTGAGCTAGGGGTAAAGATAAAGGGGCTGAAGAAAATATCGTGCTGGCTTATGCAAACTATCGCGAAATCTGGGTTTCAAATAGGTACATAATGCTTACGGCACTGCTCATGTGATCATCATTGGAATGGAATGTATGAAAATGATTATGATTTAACCAACGGTAATATTTAGTCTCTTATACATATACTAGATAAATAATCATTTATAGTACAGCTACAAGTATTGTTATGCATAGATTACAAAGTTTTTAACAAGTAAAGTACATTTTTTAATGAGTTTGACTAGGTATACATACAAACACGGTACATATTTTCATATTTAAAAAAAATGTTTATATCTGAGATGCAATTCAGTATGTCTATACAAACGACCTTTGCAATTCTATGTATTTATGCAAAAGTAATGATGACGTTACGTTATAAAGTAAAAACAGAAGTTGGTGTCACCTTGAATTGTACAAATTAAAAATTAGGCCTTTTTAAAGAAAACGTTTTTAAATATGATCTAAAATAATCTAAGTTTATTTTCCAAGTTATTAAGTTAAACAACTTTCCTATGACCTTGACATTATCTGACATTAAGTTACTTAAAAAATTAATCATATGAATACTCGTTAAAATACATTTGTATGCACTCTTTACTTAAAAAATAAGTTTTAACAAGATCAGGAAAATATAGAAAAACGAACTTTGTGTAAATATCTTTCGGTATGCTCATCATGACACATAAATTAATAAATCTGTAAATTGTTTAAAAACAAGCAAATTTTACAAATAGCTTGATCAGCTTCAATTTGTATTCAAAGCGAAAAAAAAAATCTAGTCATCTGTTAACTGGTTACTCAAATGAGACCACTTTAGTTTATTACACAGTGATATACAAGTATGTATGTATATTTAGCTTCCAATTGGGGTACATTTGTACCATTTGTATTGCCAGTTTCGGTGTCACTATCTAACAGTTAATAAAGGTAAAGGGGATGCTCTCTCAGTTGGTTGATCAACTTTTAGCGTTCACTGTGTAGCGAACATAAATGAAACAGAAGCAAGCAGAAACGAAGCGATTGCCAATAAAAACAGAATGTGAAAAACTGTGGCAGCAAAAAGGCAAAAACAATGCCACCAAGATTGACAACATGATGGTTAGACAAGAAGAGGCGCTCAAAACAAAAAGAAAGACGCGCAGCGCGCAAAACGAAATGTCAAAAATACGCAACGCCATAGACGCGGAGAGTCAACAAAAAAGAAATGAAACTCGTCGCAGTCGCTGTCGCTGTCATTGGCGCTGTTGTTGTTGTTGTTGTTGTTGCGTTGCAACGGCGACGGAATGTGTAAATAACAAAAAAGCAAATAAATTCCGTCACAAGCAACACGTTTACAGTTCAACCAAAAGAGTAAAAACTGCGCGACAAAGCAACAAAGCCACAGAGCGACAAAAAGAAACAGACAAATGTCGGTTCGACCAATCAGCGTTGCGGAGACTCTACACACTTTGCATGTGTGCGTGCGTACATGTGTTTGTGTGAGGCTCTTGTGTACTTGTGTGTGTTCGACTGACAGAACTCCACCCCCGGCTATCGTCTTGACCCGTCAGTTATTGCGCATGTGCGGACCTGCTCTCTGCTCAGCTTTAGACATGCTATGCTGTGAAGATCCAATGATAACAATTATTTAAAATAGAAAAATAAATATATTACAATTTGTACAAATGAAGAAACTGAATAAATATATTGAATGTTAATAACTTTTCGTTGCTTAAAAATGAGTAAAACTGTAAAGATTTTCTAGTTCTGTACTGTGCATACCTGAATTATAAGGTTATGTTGCAGCCCTGATATTATATATAACACTTTAACTTTTCTGTAACGATCTTTACCATTTAAATTCTCCTTATACGTTATTATTATTTATTTATAGGCTTCCTAGCATTACAAGTATAATTATTACTTGAAATTATTACGCTAGGCACTACTATGAAGCCCAATAGTTTAAAATTATAAAATGTAAATCATAATAATAAATGTTTCAGATTATCATATAAACACTTTTGCATAAACTAAATGTTTATTTATCAATAAGTATCAAATTTCTTTTCGCTTAGAGTTTTTTGTAAATAACTAGTATTACATATATTAGTAAGATAATTTCTTTTACAAACCTGCCGTGCAGATCACAAGTGTACTCACAATTTCAAAAGTCATGCGATAGTTACGCTCACGAGCACGAATCTCACACATCTCTCCAAAAGTATTCCACCCCAATCTTACTTTTTACTCTGCTCTGCCGCTGCTTCACACTCACACAACACACACATGCATATACAATAGCAGTCTTTTTAGACACGCCCCTTGGTTGGTGGTTGTGGCGCTCATCTTGAAAACATTTGTAAAAGTGCTCATTGTTAGCCACTCCTTGCGACAAGTGCGGACAAGTTTCAGTGCTTTCGGTGCTATTGGATGAAATGGTTGGTTGAGATTCGTGAACGCACGAAGCTTCGTCGTTTTGCCCCAAACGGAGGGAGAGTTGCGTGTCTGATACTGTGAATATTCCGAATTCAAGTCAAAACATTAAATAATATTAATGAATTATTTACTTTATGTTGTTGAAAAAGTGCAATATAGAAAATAGTGTTTTATATTTAGTCAAAATATTAACAAGTAACAACTGCAAAGGCCACCATTGAGGCAACAACAACTCAAACCGGTTCTGTGCACCGATACGCCAAGCTGAACCTACGCCGAAGGCTAGAAAGAGACAGATACAGATACAACACAGTGGCGCGAATGTGTAGAAAAGTGTAACTTGTAACTACAAATTGCAGTGAAACTGTTCGTTTGTGTGTGTGTTCGCAAGTGTATGTGTGTAGTCATTGCAAGATCAGCTTCGGGTTCTTGTCGCAAAGACCCAGACCAAGTCCCAGACCCTTTCTTTACTCAGCTCAATAACCAAACTTGTACTCAACTTGTCGTTTCGCATACGCACCGTTGTACCTGGCAACACAGTGTGTTTTGTTGTTGCCTTATCGTCGTGTTGTTCGCATTATTTCTGTTTTGACACTCACGTTTCCATGGGTGCCAAGGTGTGTAAAACTGTAACTGCTCAGCTGCTCTACATGATGGACCTGGAACTAAAACTGTTCCGCTCGAGTAAACAACGGTCGCCATCCATCGCCATTCGTGTCGCGTTTGCTTGTGTCGATGACAAGTTTGTGCCTGCTTTACGCCCTTATCTGACCCTGTTGGCAAAAACATCTAAAAGATACATAATAATACTGTGTAGTACCAACAACAGATAGTAAATGTGCTGCAATCGCAACACCCGTTAATGTTACACATAACCCGCAGTGTGAAGTAGTGCTGAAAATGTTAAAAATACAATATGGAAGCTTAATAAGTAAACGCTATACAGCGATCTATTGCAATGGTGAGTTAAAAGTCAATAATAATACTTATTGTTTATTTATATATACATACATACACATCCATTAATTAATTAATTTTTTGTATTTTAAAGATTTGAGTTTTAAAATTCCATAAATTAATAATTTAAAAACTAAGGAAGATTTTCTTTTAATATTTGCTTTTTAATATTATTTCTAACATTGATACATTAATACTATTATGTATCGCAATGGTAATAATGTAATAATATTTATGTAGCTCTTACCATTTATCATAAAAATTATTTACTTTTGATCCCGACGGCTATTTCGGCTGACCAAATATATAAAGTAATGCAATATAAATAAAATAGTTTTTCTATCAGTAATAATATAGATTTTAATTGTTTTGAAAGCTTGAGGCTTTTCAAAAGATATAGATAAATTATTTAGTTCCTATAAAAGAGAGTATAGTTTTATTTAAAAACTTTTTATCAATTTGAATTAAATTTGTGCGGCAAAGCCTGTCAACATTTGATTTTATGATATTTTAATTAGGGATTTTCCGATTTTATTAGTTACGGAACAGGTTTATAATATTAAATTTATATTCCTTGGTCTTCGTATTTATATGCATAGTTTTATTATTACCAGTCTTCTTTCATTTTCTTCAAGAACAAAGTGGTTTTAATATTTCGATTAAGTCATGACCGAAATTTTATTATGATTTGGTTAACAAAAAATATTTAAAAATAAGTAGTATTTAGCTTTCATAATATTCATCATATTTCTCTTTCTTTAAGTAGCATAAACAGATAAATTTATTACTTTAGTAAGGACTTGATCTGTTCTTCATCTTCTACTTTATTTAAGCAGCATAAACAGATACATTTTCAACATAAGTTATTATAGACTTGACTTGTTTTCATATTATTAGCTCAATATCTTCATTACATTATGTAGAAAACATGAAATTTACTCCACATTGTAAATTTATAAATTTCAAAGCTTAATTTAAAATTCAGTTAATATATATTATCCATTTTAGGTGTATAACTGAAAAGTGTAACTCAAGTAAACTGTCAAGAGAAAATAGACAAAAGTTCTGCCAAGGAAATTTGTGTTTAAAATGCAAGAGGTGTGCAGTAAATTGGACAGCACCCAAATGGGAGCCCAGATAAAATCCGAATCGCCACTGAATCCGCTCCAGGTGCAAACGGGCCAGACCACTGTGGCGTCAGTTGTAGCCGGACCAGGGCAACAGCCGCAGGGACCGCCACCAGCGGTGATGCTTGTCAACAAAATGGCACCGAACTGTGATAAACGAGCGGCCGACACCGCCTACTGGATGGCCTCCGAGGGGGGTTTCATCAACTCTCAGCCCTCGATGGCCGAGTTTCTCAATCATTTGAGTCCGGAGAGCCCGAAAATTGGCACACCTGTTGGCGGTGGTGGTGGTGTTGGTGTTGGTGTCGGTGGCGGATATCCGGTTAATGTTGGTGTACCACAGACACCGGATGGGATGGACTCGGTGCCCGAATATCCCTGGATGAAGGAGAAGAAGACATCGCGCAAAAGCAGCAACAACAACAATCAGGGTAAGTACACATGCTACCTAGTTTCCCACTTGCCAATTGTGTGTACTTGCAACGGCAAGATGAAAAGCCGCAATCAGCAAACTGGAAATGCAAAACTCTCATTAATCAAGAAATCAGTGCAATTTAAGTTGCAACAAGAGGCGCCGAGTACCAATACAATTTCCAGTTCCAGTTACCAGATTCCAATAAGGCCGAGAATCCAGAGCCACAGCTGTGGCCAATCTCATTTCATTTCTCAGTGCAACACTCGATCAAACAGAGCACACGCAACGCGTCTGAGTTTCTGTTTCTGTATCTGTTCCTCTTTCTTGTTTCTGGGTTCGGCTCCTTTGATGGACCTGGTTAAAACCCAGGCCGAGTTTGAGGCCCAGACCCAAAGCCCGACCAACCCAGCAATCGACGCGACGGTGCGGCAAAGATCTGTTATTTGCGATCATTTGTAACAATTTTCGAGAGTGGCCGACGTCGATTCGTCAGTTGTGACTGACTGATGAATTCAACTCAACTCAACTCAAGACGAAAGACTCTCAAGAGTTTCGTATTTTTACCCCAATGTGTCGATTTCATTTGTGCAGCGCAAAAGTCAGCCTGGACTTGGGTCTGGGCCTGGGATTGTGGCAGTAACATTTTGAAATAAATGAGGTATCAAGGTTGTCTTGCTATACGTTTTCCTGTCCAGGTACGAGTACGGATAGAGGACCAGGGTCCAGGCTGGCCAGGGCCACGCATATGTTGCCGTCCCCTCGTTCGTCTCCTCCTCTCACTCCTCTAAGCGATTGCAACCTGTTATTTAGGTTCATTTGTCAAAATATTTTTCCTGTCCCCTGCTTCGATAAAGGGGCAGGAAAACAGCCCAAAGCTGAGAACGGGAATGGGAATGGGAATGGCACTGGCACCGACACACAACCGGCTGCAAGTTGCAAGTTGCAGTTGCACTGTAGCACACACACAATTATACAATATCCTCGGGAGATTTACACCAAATTGTGCAGTTTCTGTGCTGCATTTTAAGCAACAACATTTTATCAACATTTGCCATTCCATTTCCATTCACTTGCACAAAATTTCAATTAATCACAACTGGACACAAGTAGAGCATTAAAAAGCAACATTCGTGTTGCATGCTACTGGCCAATGCCACAGAACAACGGTATAACGTTGTAGATAAATTTAAATTAGCAAGCAAAGGATTTTGAAATTATTTTTTGTAATTTTCAAAATAAATTTCTATTTGAACACATTTTGACTAATAAATTTTACTGTTCTTAAGCTTTATAAAATAAAATAAATTGGAGTATAATTTAAATTACAATAATAATAATTTTGTTGCATGTTCATGACAAAGTTTACATGTTGGTTGATAAGTAATATTTCTTATTTCCTGATGGTCATCAACATCATAAATAACAATAATTATGTGGTTGCCACATTGTTTAAATAACATACATACAATAACTCAAGGTTAGATAAGTATTATAAGCAAAGTATTTCACACATTTCCATTGGTGTTGTGTCCACCGTCTGACCGATTGGACTTAAACTAATACAATGCCAATTAATTGTAACCACACCATCATGTTGACAAATGGCAACCACTAATCCGACAAACGTTTTAAGTGTAACCTGAAATCCAAACACGTGGCCAATGTCACTTCCCAGGACAGAGAACGGATACTCGAATTCCCCAGCGAGAGGTTGGAACTTCTTCTTGGGGCAGTTGTGGGCGTGGTACGGGTTTCAGAGAGCGAGAGAGAGTTCCTGTCCCTTGTCCGTATCCAAGTGAAAGTGAGCCAATAAATAGCGTGAAGCATTCCGTACAGAATCTGTTGAAGGGTCAATACATCTTTTCTCTTACACACACACAAACACACACGTATATGGACTGGGACGGTGGGACTACATGCTGTGCGATATGGATTACAAATGATGTTGTAAATGTCTGGCAACTGGAACCGGAGACGAGCGTTGATATGGTACTCAGCTCTTGTTGTTGTTGTTGCTTGTGTGTTGGTTTAACAGTTTAATTTGTTAATGTTGTCAAATTAATTCCCTGTCAGGTTGTAGTCGAATTGAAGTGTTGCCAGTATCCAACAGAGTTGAGGATCGCTTAAACGATATTTGGGTCTTAAGGACTGTTATCTTATTTTGGAATGTAGATCTGATAATTTTTAAGATAACTTCAAAATATACAAAATTATCTTCAACCTGTCATCTATTTGTCACATAAGAATCTTTACCATTACTTTACTTTATCTAAACTAAGGAATGTAAGTAGTCAGGGTTTAATCATCATATCTCTTATAAAAAATATTTAATGTACAAATAACGGAAATTGTTATGGAAAACAATAAGTTTAACCAAAATCAAGACCTCCTTTATTTCTCCAGACTCTAATCGAGGACCTAGACGCTGTTGCGCTTACCGCAAATTGTTTGTATCACATCCTGAATTTTAATGTGCTCGCGGTTAGGGAATGAGAATGTGTGTGAATTCGTGTTGAGCTGCTGTGAATGTTGCGAGTACTCATGTGCGCACTCAAACACAAATTGCTGCTGCTCAGACTCATTCACTCACATAATTGAAACAATAAAATTTCAACTTGAATAAAGTGTTAATTAGGCGTAAAGCTTCCATTTGTAATAAACTCTAAAGGCAAAGTTATAATACGAGCCGTTTATGGCCTAGCAAGATGTTCAAAGAATCGCCAAAGTATCTGAGATATACAGAGATGTTAGGTGTATGTGTGTATGTATGTTATGAGTGTATGTAAAGCTCTCAAGCTCTCTTTTTATCCCTGTGCGGCCATCAGTTAGCGAAACCAATAAAAAAGCAACTTGACTTTGGTCGCGTCTATTGAATTGCAATCCAAATTTGTATACATTGGTGCGCCATCTGTATAATCCACCCACCGACCATATGTTGCGCCAGTTCATCCTGATCCCATGCCTTTTCCCGTGTCAGTGTCCGTGTCAGTTCCTGATTATGGTTCGGGGGCGTCGCTGGATAAAAAATGCGTAGCGCACGACTCAAAACTTACCCCCTGCGGATTATGATTATAACAAACCATTTATCATAATATTTATGTTGATGCGTTGTACTTTTTCTCAATGAAGGTCTCCCGGTCATACCCAGGTTCTGTTTCGGTTTCGGTTTCGGCTTCGGTTTTCGTATCCGTGCTTGTGCCCTTTATTAATTTTATTTATGATGAGTCATTTGCACATTTATAATTTTAACCTTTACAGTTGAATTCATTCAAAACAAAGCTCGGGCAAGTGCGAATTATTCAATGGAGTCGTTGGCAATGATCATCCATGGAATATAGTACTCGTACCTCAACAACAAGAATTGTAAATACATATGTATTCTCTACAGATAAAGCTGAAGTTCAAACAGATTTGTGGCTTGTCTTGAACATATTAGTAGCGGGGGTAGAAAACGGGGAGTATGAGAATTTTTATGACTTTATCAGCAAGAAAGTATATTGCTTTGAATCTCGGCTGCCTATAGTTAAATGGATATAATAAAAAATTTACATTTAACATCTTTTCTTTACATCAAATATACACTTATCCGCTTTGATATCTGGTTAAAAAACTTTTCGGTTTTTATGATTCAAGAATAACATTTATAAGAAATAACATTTGATAAGAAATAATTAGAAACAATACAAAGAACTGAAAATAATAGATTCACATTTTTTATATAGCAAAAACAGTGATAGCTCCAAGCTTCGAGTATTCAATGCGTTAAATTACATTTTAAACCCACTTAAATTAAAGCTTAACTTGAAAATGGGAAAAGTATTAAATTAATTGACGGCCATCAAATAATTTTTAAGCACAAATTATCCGTCAAACCGCAAAAGGTGCTCAAAGCACTTTCTTGATGATATTGAAGACCAGGCTCAGACTCAGGAATACCCTGGCGGAAGCTGAGGGGGAAGGTGGGTTAGACTGTGGCCATTGAAAAGGTCGCGCAATTAATTGTTACGACTTTATTATGGAGATAAGTGCGCCGAGATAGACCGTCATCTTAAAGCGTCTAAGGCAAACAAAGGGTTCTAATTGGCAGGCCCAAGGATATGGCCAGGCAGACGTTTACGCCCAAGGCCTTCCTTATACTCATTTTGTTATCCCTTCTAACGTGACTGTGAAAAAAATCTGTTACGATTAGTTAAGCTTGGGGAAAAGTGCGACAGCGGCTGCCAAAAGAAAAACTCGTATTATTTTTTATTTAATTTTTTTTCTCTTTTACATTGTGGGTTTTCTTTATCTGCAAACTGATTTGTCATTATTTTAAAGCGCATTTTTTCTGAAAATTATGAAAAATTAATGCACGGTTAAGTTTTCTTAGCCATGGCCAACAATTGGGGCCAACTGACGCAATTTTTCTAATAAAAATAAACTTGTGAGAAATTGTGCGGCAAATGTTTTGGGCTCAATTGATAATAAACTTAGTGGAGATGACCGAGCACAGTGGTAGAATTTGTATTAGATACGTATTAAATGTGATATAAGCAGATATTTTATTTGGTTGAAATTGTAGTCATTTTTATTATCCTTTGTATATAATCGGTTGCATTTTAAATAGTGATTTGTTTTCAGATCGCAATTAATTCAGATCAAACTATTTTTTAGTTATCTTCTTATCTTCGTAAGTCTTAACCTATTGAAATATGGTAATACTTTGTTTTAAAGTTTTTAAGCTTCTTTGATAGACATATCTATACAATCGTAATTCCGATTCAAAAAAATATATCTCAAAAAATCCGAATTATGCCACAGTGCATAATTTAGTCCCCGGCAAATTAGGGAAAGAAACTTTGACTATAGAATTAAACTCACGGCCAGTATCGATTTAATTTTATTTCCACTCATTTAGCTAAAAGCCAAAAGAGAGGAGTAAACGGAATGAAAAAATAAAAAGAAAAAAAACAAGGCGAAATGAAAATATTTGTCCACGATTAAATTTTAAAAAAGCATTTTATGAAATGACTGCACTGACGTTGGCCTCGCCTTGGAAAATTTGAATACATTACGAGGTGGATGGAGGTAGAGACGGAGACGGAGACGGAGATGGAGACGGTGGTGTTATGGTGTTGGTGTTGGTGGCAGTGGTTGATTCGCCCTCTGCAAATAAACTTCAACTACATGCCCCATACCCATACCCATACCCATTCTCAATTTCCATCAAGGAGCTCATTCCCTTTTCTGGCCAGGACGACGGCATGACAATGACACAAAAGCCGCGCACTTAATCGCCGCGGATC
Organism: Drosophila testacea; assembly: GCA_035043265.1. NCBI lineage: Eukaryota > Metazoa > Arthropoda > Insecta > Diptera > Drosophilidae > Drosophila > Drosophila testacea. The sequence goes on along the minus strand of JAWNND010000052.1, from coordinate 214,475 downwards.
ACATTCCGTAAAAAGCGCGACGATAAAATTTTTTACGCTCTATTCTTGTGTACTTAGTCAAATGGAAGGGACACCCCACGATGTGGTTTCAGTGGTTTGCCACTGCCACCAAAGCCACCAACAACAACAACGTACTTACTTAGTTGACCCGGGCTGTCCACATTTGAATATATCTCTGTCCACTTTTAGCTACTGTTGCCGTTCTTCTTCATGTTGTTGTTGTTGTTGTTGTCGCATCATCGTAAAGAAGAAAATCAAATCCGAAATTATTTTCAATTTGTACGCGATTTATTTTTATGTCTTTCTCAGCCCGAACTTAACCATTGTTCCACTCATGTTCCTGTTCCTGATTCTGTTCTCATCCTTATTCTTGTTCCTCTCTCTCAGCCTGAGTTTAATTCAGTTTAAACGATTTGTAAACATTTGAATTGGATTTTCGGTCATAAAAATTGCTTGTTTGCGGTATTGTTGGGCGTTTATCAAAAGACCCCGACACTAAGTTCGACCAAAGTTAATGGCATTACACTTACAACAAATACGGCAAGTACACCTATTTATTACAGCATATCAGACCGTTAATCGCATTACCTACACTCGATTGCATGCAAATCCACTTCACTTGAAATTCCAAATACTAGGGGAATTGTATATCTGTTACCTCTGTTTAGTTTACAGTTTCTGTTCTCTAACTAACAACTGTAATAAGTTAATAAATTATCGGGTTTTACATAAAACGTCGCTTAGTTATCAATGAGCCAGTGAACTACCGTCATTATCACAGGTGATGCCGTGAAGGGTTGGGGTAAATGGAGAGGCTTTAAGCGGTTTACGCCTCAAGACAAATGACTGCAAAAAAAAATGACATAAATTACGGATATCATGTGTAGTTGCTGTTTGCTTTTCATACGGACTTGGACTTTGGTTTTCTGGATTCTTAAAGTAACGCTCCGTTGAATCGCATAGAGTCTCTAAACCTAATTAGTTGAATACTTGTCTCCCATCTGTCAAACCTAGCGAAATCACAAGTGTGAATTTTTAATACTTTCAGCACTATAACATGCAATGGTTGTATTCCGTCCTCACATATTTTATATATGCGAAAAAGTTTATGTATTTCCTGTTCACTTAGTGTGAATATTCTAAAAAGTTGGTTAGTTAATAATATTTTCATTTGTTAATAAAGGGACCGATTTGTAAAAAATTAATTTAGAATTTGTATTAAAAAAAATAATTGATAATTGATAGATTTTCAATGTAGGTCTTATAATTCTGGTAATGCACTTCTTAAAACAAAAGATATTTGACTTTGACTTTTAATTCAATATATTATATACTAATGTAAAATTTACGAAAAATCATTAAAATGTGATTTTTATTTTAAAGATTATAATCAGAATCTTTTTCACGGACTTCGATCATTATGGCTAATAAAAAAACTTTTCCTCACATCAATTTATTTAGTTTAAATCTGATCCATTACCGTTATTTTCGGTCAGCAGGCTTAAGGTTTCAACGAATTGATTCATAATTAAAATTACATATTTTACAGCAACTATATTTATTTCTGTCTCTTCATTTCCCAATGAGATTTTTGATTTATGTATAAGAATATCAATCGTTCTTATTTTTATTATTTTTGCATTCTCATTGGAACTCTAATAATTTATCATTGAATTTATTTTCATTTGCTGTTTAAAGTGTGATAAATGTTGCCTAGCGGCATTTAAAAGAGCGTGAAAAGTCAACGAGGATAACAAGGACACAACAACAACATGGATATGGTAGAGAACACATGCTCCTGCTTGCTCCTGAGACAAAGGTCGTGGTTCCGTACCGTGTGTTTGTTTGTCTGTGATTTAAATAAAACTAATGTTTGTGTGAAATGGATTTTCTGTTTGTCATCGACTGACACTGTGTATGTTGGGGTGTGTCGTGTGTACGTGTGTGTGTGGTGTGTGAGTTTCCCAGTACTTTATATTCAAACAGCAAACCACAAAAAGGCTTCAAGGATTCGTATTCAAATGCAAACACACACACACACACACACTGATACACATAGACACTGTTAAACAGATTTAAATTCGCATACGCTTAGCACGTGAATCTCAATCCGAAACTCGAATCCTTAAGGCTGCCGGCAGCCCGTCGAGGACTCCTTCCGCCAAGTCATGCATCATATCGGCTACGAAACTTCGTGCAACATTCTCCATGGGCTTTGCCATGGAAGGGTAGGATGATTCGGGGTAAGAAGAAGACGAAGGAAGGGGGCATGAAGCGTGTGGATGACACGTGATTCCGTTGGTCGTAAATTTTCGGTGTTTTCGAATTTTTAGTGCTTTGTAGTTTTAATTTGTGGCTTGTTGAGAATGTTAACAGAATTATTTATGCGATGAATGCGATGATAAAAATTATGATATGATGTAGCGGCTGGTAAAAGTTTTTGCGACTCTTGCCTCAACGGATATTGCCACAAGGTAGCACAGATAGTCCCAAGCACACCACGTACCACCTGAGATAAGAATAAGTGTTTAAAATATACGTTGAAGCTTAAATATTCCCCTGGAATTTTTGCAACCACCCAAAATGTAAAGGAGGAAGATTTTTAATAGACCTTTCAGGGCGCAGCAGAAAATGTCACTCAGCCATTTCATTCATCTCCTTGTCGATTGGGGTGTCATCTCTGTATGTGTATGTGATATTCTGTGTGTGTGTGTGTGTGTGTGAGAGAGAGTGTCATGGCATCATCCATCATTTTGGACTTGACCTTTTTTTCGGCTAAGCTTCCGTTTAGCAGGAGAATCTTTAATTTTGTACATTTATCTGGGCTGGAATGAGATGCGTACCAAGCTGTGGCACACACACATGCTACAGATACTCATATAAAAGATACAGATACACACGTTCGACTTTTTTTGAGTTATTTTTGGGGGGCTGTTGACAGCCAAACGTCACTTGGTAGACAGGCAGCCAGACACCTCAATATATAAGCGACTTTTGCATATGGTGGTTATATACCCTGTAAAGTGTGTAAGTCAGGCTGCTGTCCTTTTATCATTAACCCAATTCAACTTTAAGGTGAACAAAATTGATGCATAAATCATATTTATTTAATATAGTGGGTATCTGGCTGTCGTGCACTCTTTACTTGTAGTACTTTTTTTTACTTTACTTTTTTATACGCTCAACTTGAGCGAAATGTGCAGTGCAATGGCTCATTGTAGACATGGCGATGATTATATGGTTGTTGGTCCACCATGTCGGGGTTTCACTCTAGCAACGTGTTAAAAATGAATTTGTCATCTGTTAACTGTAAACTGTGTGACATGTTTGCGAAAATCGCCAGACAGACGACAGTCGACATCAGACATCAGACGGTAGACAGATGAGAGCAGAAATCACAGACCCGGCCAATACATCAACTGCTTTAGCCATGGTCCAAGTCTGATTGATTTGCATCGGGAATTCTTATTTAAATTGACATTTTTATTTCCAGATTGAAATAAAGAAAGTGAAACAGAAAAGAGAGAGAAAGAGACACAGTGTAATGTTGAGGTTGTCGAATATTTTATTTTTTTCACTTTGCTAAACTGCAATAATTATGTCAGTCGAATTCATCGATGTGATCGATGGGCCAAATCGGACAAAACGGTACTTTAAGGTAGACTTTTGAGCTCTGGTGAAGCTAATGTCGAAACAGATATCTTGTAGATTTGAATACAATTTTTAGTTTGGCAGATCTGTTTTCTTTGTTAAGAGATTTCTCATTAAATTTTGGAATTATTTAGAAAAATGTACATAATTTTATTTAACAATTACAATCCAAAAACTTAAGCTATATTTTATCAACTTAAAATATCTTTGTAAGCATTACTTTATTATTACACAATAATAGCTTAAATCGTAATAACATTCTAATCTAAAACAAATCAACTCCCCCATTTCCTAAATGATTTAAATGATTTTTCTTTTGTTATTTTTTTAATGGTAAATTGAAATCTTTGCCCCTTCCTCGACAAATGCAAAATTGATTTGTATTTAAGTCGCATATATCAATATACAAATATTTTGTGGGCAATTTTGTGCCATTAAATCGAGCGATTTATTGTTCATATATAAATAAATAACTAGCACAACAACAAAAAACAACAACAGCACGCACAACAGTATCGAATATCGAGTACACTCGAGTGTAATTACAACAATTCGATGGCGGCAGTTATTAATTGATATTCGTACATGAATAACAGATAAAAATGAAATAAGTGGGCCATTTATGAACCAGTTTCAATAGGTCCCATATATCCCCCCGCCATTCCCAGTCTGTCGTACACCTCCATGGTTACATGCTCCCATGCGCTGAGTAATTGGCAGCGTTTAGCTCTAATTTTGAATGTCAATTGGCAAGCAAAATTAAAAATGGAATAGGTGTAAGGGTCGGGTTGGCACTGGTAACTGTCTGACCGTGTGATTGTTATAAACGCATCGTTCAGATCGATGGACAAATTGCTTTCAAATAATTGCCATGATTTTGGTAAAGAGCGTGAAATTCAAATGCAATTAAAATAATATTTTTCCACGTGAGTGGAGCATTTATTATGCAATAATTTTTGCATCATTTTAAGGCACGTAACAAATGGGGAGAAGAACAACTTAAAGTGCTCAACTGTAAGATATCCTATGCCTGAAAAAAGATTACTACTGCTTAAATTTGAAGGTAGAATTCTATGGAAAATGTCTTTTCCTTAAAAAAATAGAACATTCTAATTGATTTTTTTCACATTTATTTAAATTGTAAGTCAAAATAGGTGTAATATTTCTGGGAGCAAAGATGTTTATAATACCCTGCTGCGTATTCGATTATAATGATTTTCATAAAAATTTGCGAGGCATACATTTTTATAGTCCCTGTATTTGGGGATGTGGCCAACAGATGTTGCTATCGCTGATTTGTGCGTGAAATATTAATTTTGCTATTGTGAATTTTAAATACAGCAAAAATTCATAAATTGCAAAGTTCGAACTGTGGGACGTATTAAAGCCGAGGTTAAGGATTTTTCCTATATATTATACGAGTACTGTTTAATTTCTGGCTGCAAGGACAATGTCTGTCAGCAACAGCAGCAACAACAACATGGCACAAGTGACTGCTGTGGTTAATGGCTTTTGAATGCAAATTCAATTTTATCGCACTGTTCACTTTTTAATAAGATTTCTTACCGTCTACGGCTGAGGCTGATTCTCAGGCTAAGACCATGTCAGTGTCTGCTGGCAAAAGGTGCACTGTGTTGGAAATGAAAATTAGTTGCAAGCGCAATCCAAAAACAAAAACAAAAAAAAACCAGAAATAAAAAGGAAAGGAAAAGAAAATTCAAATACTCGGGCCAAAGAGACACGCGACTGGCAACTGCGAAAAATGTAGCTTGTGGCGCCACAAGCTACACATACAACCACTACAAGCTGTAGTAGGCAGTGCCACAAAGCAGCGGTGGTGGTTCACACACACATACACACACACGTCAATATTGCCACAGCACTTTTACCTTTCGTGCTTAGAGGGCACAACCTACAATCCAACAAATTGCGTTTTGTGCAAGAGTGGGTGGGAAAACTGTCAGAATGAATGAGTAGACTGGTCACACCTACTGTCAGTCAGCTACGGGGCAACAACAACAGTCACAATAACAACAACAACAACAACAACAATGGTATCATTTTGAACTGACCAAGGCGTTGCCATTGCTCTGCGTCTGCTTTTAGCCCCGACTTGGGCATTGTCTTGGAGTGGGTCCACTTGGGCTCTGCACCACACCAAGGCACCTTTAAAGTTCACTTATATATTATTTTTTACACATTAGAAGAGTTTTTTTTTTCAATTAAGAAAATGGGCTTTGAACATGAGTAAACACAGTCTTTTTTTTAAATTAAACAAATTCAATCAAGAAATTCAATTACATTTTATAGGAAGAATTGGTTGCGTTGGAAGGTTTTACTAAAATCAAAGTTATATGTAAACTTCTTTGGGGAAATATTTATAAAAGCAACACTAACTTTCTTTGAATATGATTTTTATATATATTTATTGAAAAAAGTGTGTATTTCAAGTTTTATGTTATTTTTTTAGGAAGTTTAAGAGTTATTCTTTCCATGAAATCAACAATCGACTTACAATTCACTCTTAAATATTTTATTTCTATTTTCATCTTCTTAAGCTTTATGGTTCAATTTTTATTCCTTATAGATTAGTGTTTCAATCTGAAGTTTTGTAAATCAATCGAGAACTTCTTACTGATATTTACTTAGTTTCCAAACCAGTTAATTATACGAATGGTCAAAGTTAAAGCAAGACAACATCTCTTTAGTCATTTCATCATAATGCCAGTCATATCATGAGTTTGAAGCAGCTGCAATGTATACTAACATTTACTTATTATCTATCATAATATTTGCTACTCACGCAGTTGCCGTCCATTTCTTTCCATAAATTTCAATATACACATTTATTTACTTGTATTTATTTGAGTGTTAGTTATGAAACTGCATAAAGTTGGCTCCACTCCCAAAAGCAGAATTAACTGTCAGCCCAGACGCTATTATTTCCAACCGCATGATTTTATTTTCTCATCGACACTCAAACCCTAGAACCAATTTCTAGAGCTCAAGATTACTCCTTTGATATTTCGGTTGGTCGCTTTTCAGTTTTGTGCAAATAATATACTGCCAGACAAGAAACTCAACTCGACACGACAGCTTCCTTGAGACATTTTCTGAGTAGTTTGAGTCCTTATATATGTTTTTTTTTTGCCATCGAACGACAGAAAACTTCTCAATTACTTGGCTTGAAAGTTGTTTAGTATTTTGCTGTTGTCTCCGGAAGCGGTGCGTTGCCATTTTCTTGACCGCTCTTTACGTGCTGCATGTGTTTCCCCATCATCTTCAGCTCTAACTTTGACTCTAACTCTGAGTCTCGGAGTCTGGTCACATGCAGCATCAGCGGCAACAACTTGAAACTTCCGCTACCAACTTTGGGGTTAATTATTTTCCACTTTTGAGCTCAATTTCATAATACTTCGAGTAACTTGCAAGTAAATAGGCAGCTTCAAGCTTATTGAAAGTCTACTCAAACTTTCTTGTAAGCTTGTCTATTCTACGTTGTAGCTTACAAAAAAATGTTGATAAAAGTATAAAAAGCTTCATAAGTTGGAGCGAATATAAATATATAGACTATACATATATGAAGCTCAATGAGTTATCTTCAATATCATAGATAACATAGATGTTTTGGTTTTCATTATAGTATACAAAATTGTTGTGTAATATATTTATTTAAATATAAAAATATAATTTTCTTAATATACTCTAAATTAATAAATTATTATTTTTCTTTTTCAGGTGATAACTCCATAAGTAAGTACAGATTGTTTCTATCCATTGCGCAACATTGAAAACCACAACATATTTAATTGGCAACATAAGTACAACAAATTGCATTCGTTTGAGTTCGAATATGAAAACCTCAATGGGTTGGGAAAAGACACAATTAGATTTTGCTAAAAATGAAATGAGTGAAACCGCAAGATGATTAAATGTTATTATACTACGAGCATTCGAACTGAAAAGTGTGCGAAGGTTATGTAAAGAGCCGCAAATGAAACAACGGCTGCCAATTTAAGCCATTTCGTTTTAGCCACTTCGTATTTTTTTCTGTTTTGCCCTTTCCCTGTCGTTTCCCAGGCTGTTTTTTTTTTGTGGCCGTTTTTGAATTGGCCAAAACAAGCTGCAAAGTAAAGATAAAAGCTTTGGGAAGTGAAATTATTCAAAGATAATTACAAAAATATTTGGAAATTGCAGAGAACTCATTTCTCCTTTAATAATACTTAGAAATACTTTACTTAATTTTATATAAGAATCTCAGATCCATATTCATATCAAAATTGGCTGCCATTTTGAATCGAAACCCGCTCCGTCTAGACGGCCTCTCCCTGAAGCCAATCTAAAAAAAAAGAGAAAAAAAACTGAACCAATCAACCGTCAACGATTTTCGACCAATTCGACGGAAACGACGCTTTTTCATGTTCGTGACCAAAGTTTAAGAGTGCTCGGGGCCTGCCTAAAAAAAATTTTACCTGAATTAAATTGAGTAACCAAAAACACGAAAAGTTTTTTTTCATGTATCTCACACACACACAGACACGCACATTTGTAGATGTATGTACGCACTTAAAGGTATGTAGGTCTATACTATAGACTCTATAGTATAGACAGTTTTGTATCTGCAACGTTGCTGGACTTCTTTTTTTTGGCATTGTTGTACTTTTTTATACTCTTGGAAAGGTATTAAAAATAGGTTTAGTATGTGATGAAGTATGTCGGATTCATAAATATAAAGTTTTTCAAATACTCTTAACAGCTTTCACTCTTTAAAATATAAATATATGTGCTGGATTTTTTCGTAAAAAAATGAAACTTTATTTTTAAAAGTTAATATGAACACTAAAATACGCAATATTGTATTTTATCTCAAATATAAAAGGACAGAGTTTTTGATATGATTCATATTTCAATAAAAAGTCCCTAAAGTTTTATTAAATGTTTTATTTTATTAAGAAAACTCCGAATATAGTGAAAAGATAAAATCAAGCCCGGTTTAACCAAAAGCTTTAGCTTTCTATATATGTAGATCTGTTGAAGATATTCTACTTAAATAGCTATTAAAGTTTCAGAAGAGCATCTAAGGTTCGGTGTATTGAAGACATCTTGATTCCTTCTCAATTCTGTTTCTGTTTCTGTTTTGTTGTTTGCATAGCGTAAAAAAAAGTGTACAAAAAGCGAACAAAACTCAAAGCGAAACACGCTACCAGTTTCGTTATTTTTTGTTGTTTTATTATTGTTCTTTCCAACTTGGCCCCACTTGTAATATCATTTGTCGAGGTAGACGTTCCTTGTGGATGTGTTGGTCACTTTGGTGCTGCCCGGACGTAATGGTATTGGTAAAGCGGTTGCGGAGGAAATAATTACATGATTGAGGCACTCACACATACATTTACATATACATACACAATGACAACAACAGCGGTCACTTTCTTGGTGGTGGAGCTCACTGTGGTGGTGTTGGATTAGGTGGTGCTGCTGCCATTGTCGTTGTCTGATCGAACAGAACACGTTAGCCTGGTCAACTCCAGCTCCAGCTTTTAGGCCCTGCGACCATTGCATGACAACGTCGCATGTGTGTGTGAGTGTAAACAGGCTGAGGGGTGTGAGTGTGTGTTTGCAAACGCCGGCAATGGAATGAATGGCGGCTTTGTACTCGTATACTGAACTCTTGTTGTTTCTTTGTACTTGTTTTTGTTGTAGTTCTTTTTTCTTGTTTCTCCTCTTTTTTCCGTTTGTTTGTAATTCATGCCAAAGCCGCAACAATGACGATGACGACGTCGACGACAACGACAACATCGACGACGGCCCAGAGCAATTATTGTATCGCTTGCACAGTATACAGCAGTAAGAGATGGCCAAAAGGGCATGCCCATCTCACCTCCTAACCCTTACCCCCTACCCAACTTAGCCAACCCGCTGGAGTGTACTCTTATTGGCTTAGAGAGTCAGGATAGCATGAGTATATACTGCAGAAACATATTACAAGTATACAACTTGTTATGTTATTTTTAGGCCCAATTCAAGTGGAATTTGTAGAGTGGAGAGCAAGTTACAGTATAAATCACACAGTATAAATAAAATAGTTATGTTATAAAATGTATTATAAATATTATAGGGATATTTCAGAAGCAATCGCGTTCAGCGTAGCTCAAATAATAAAACAATGATATTTTCTAAAATAAATAATAGTTATCTCTTAGTTAGATATTTATTCTTTTGTAAATTTTCTTTTTCTCTTTAATCTGTACTGTGTGTATACTATTTTGTAGTCGACTGTATTTTTGCATTATTTTTTTCTTACAATATTATCTTTGACATTTATTCTTTTTTATATTTTCTTATCACTGTATATATTCAACATTTTGTCGATTACATATTATTATTAATTTAATATTGCATTCTATTAAATTTTATTGAATTAAACATTGGCTAATCACAAATTATAAGCATGTAAATATTTATCGAAACAGATATCTGAGCTACTTAACCCTTTCATTCATTTATTATACTGTATCTTAATTATTTCTTCAATACTTTTTTTAAAGACGACATAAAATTGTGATAAATAATATATTCCTTAGCACGTTCTGACCTGTTTCTCTTTCAATCTGAATAATTCAAGTACATCTAAATAGTTGTAAGCCCTTAAAGTACATTAAGGTAAGCCTTAGGGATGTGTTTACCTCCAACTCAATCAAGTACTTGGCCACAATTAGTCTGTTCTTAACTAAGGCTAATAGTTCGTAAATAGTTGGCCAATATTTACATTTGTCATGTGCGGTCTGTGGGTTGTTATGGGTCGCATTATGAAAATGTTTGTCTTCAAAAAGATGTAACATTATCTATCGACGTGTCGTCCAACTCAAAGACACTTGGCTGGGTTTTCGTCTCATTGAGGCAGACGTCAGTCTGAGGGCTTTTTGAAAACGTTTTCATTACAATGAAAATGGTGCGTAGCCACTGCTGCTGCTGCTGCTGCCGATCGGACAAATGTGTCAGAGCTGAAACGTCATGATTAATGATGGTGGCAAGCATGTGGGCCCGAAGGCCAAGCCAAGCCAAGCCAAGCCACAACCACAGTTAGGGCCATAACCAGAGAGTACGGAGCACGCCTGGCCCTGGCACTGGCTGCATTTAGAGGCCGAGTCCGAGTTCGAGACTGGGAATGAGACTGAGTCTGGGACTGAGACAGCCTGGGGGTAGGGCAGTGCCGCCTGGCAACTGGGCCATGGGAAGGGACACAAGAATGGCACTGGGAATGTACTACAAATGCTCGCACCACTTGCCACTGGCCACATCAAAGTAAATTAGACAACCACACAAAAACACGGCACACAAAATGTAAACACAAACTGAAACACTTGGCAAAGCATTAGGCAAAATTAGAAATTAATCCTTAGCACCAATTGGTACTGTGGATTGTTGTGCCTTGACCATAGCAACGACTGCTCAAAGGTCGACAATATGGCGTAGATGTGGAATGAAAAAAAAAATAATAGAAGATATTGCCCAAATAGAGGGTGAATTTGGTAAATTGGGAGTGGCGAGGTGAGAGAAATAATTTTTATAGTTAAATAGATGTAATAGAAATCCTTTATCAAGCTAATAGAAGTGGGAAAAGAACAGGTGATTTTAGGTAGCAAATGCTTTGTAGATATATATGTACTAATTAAATTTCTACCATAGCAATATAATTATTTCATCTAACTACAAATACAAAAATCTTTTATATCATTTCGAATTTTGTTTAGGCAGGTATTTTGAATAAGTATTTTAATCGCTAATAAATAAATAGTGATAAGTTATGTATTTTGCAACAGTCATATTGATATTAAATTTAATCGAATTTGCATTAAAATTTCATTAGCTTTTAGGTGCTATGACTTATACACGGCCAACAAGTACATATATCTTATTTTAAATATTTCAATTTGTTTACAACTTATGGGCAACTGGAAACTTACGTTTCTCAATTAAATATTAAATGGGGAACAACTCAACTTCTAGCAGTTGCGTTTTATTTGTGATTCAACGAATGAATCTTTATTATAGAATACTAAAACTTGATTTCTTATCAAGTTATATGCCTTACAAATAAAAACTTAAATACACAATTCTATAGGCAAATCAATTTTGAACTACTCACTATTCAGTGTTATTGATAGAACTCAAAAGCATTCTGAAAAGTTATAACATCGAATCGAATCAAATTAAAGCAAAGATTTGCCGTCTTGTTGTTAATGGAGCAGCACCTGTATTACATTGTAAAGCATAGTTCCCTTAAATTATACACGCAATTTAACATGGAGAATGTTAAATCATTTATTTATCTAACTCAAATTGATAACCAAATCTCCAGGCCGTTGCAGCTGTATCTGTAGCAATTCTGTCTGTCAATTTCATCAATTCCATTTATATTACAAATGTACAAAAAGAAAAAAAATTGTTTTGCGTTGTGAATGTGGATGTGAATGTTGCAGCAGAAAGATGCGCATTGCCTTAATTGAAACCGTTTAAATTGCAATTAATCACTCGCCCAGAGTCGAGTTGCACAGTTGTTGCCGAGTGGCGCAACGAATTCCCACGATAGGGGTGTGGGTGAGGAGCGGAAGGGGAGGTGCCACACTGACTTTGAATATTGTAACTGGAGCTGTGGCTTCTGCATTAAACTGCACAGCTTCCAGGCCAAAAAGATGAGAATGGGAAGAGAGGAGCAGAACTTGGCATTACTGTCACCACAGTGACTAATTTTATCCTTTGGCTGCTTTTGTTTTAATTCCGAACAAATGAAGCAACTCCTGGAGAGACACACGGTAACTGTTTAATCGCTTTCGACATGCGGATTTAAGTTTTTTGTGTGGCATGAAAAGGTAGAGGCAAAAACAGGCGCGGAGTGGGAGCTGTGATAAGTGAAAATATGGAGGACGACCCAACCCTCGAGAACGTTGGGCGGATGAGGATATTGCCAACCCAACCACCCGATAACACACCATATCCAAAAGCGAAAAGCTCATACCTAACAATCGCTCCACCGGACGCACGCACAGGATGCGAACTGCGGATGCTACGATGTGGTCTGAGGGATGAGACTAGCTCTGGGTTTGGGACAGGGACAAGGAAAGGGACAGAGACAGGGGCAGAGATTGAGACTGGGATTCAGACTGAGCCTATGTTCATGGCCTTCTTTTCTTGCGTTCTCGTCGTGCACTTCGTTTTTTAAGTGGAAATAAATTAAAAATGGGTGGCATCTCTGGAGCTGGAGTTGGGGGCGTCTACAACACGCGTCGCAGGCAGCGGGAACGAGAACGAGAACGGGAACGGCAACGACAACGACAACGGCGGCTTTGGTGGCGTTAGCTGAAGGTAAAACTTTTGGATAAAACAGTTGAACTTCAAAATGTGAATTTGATTAGGATATTTGCATAAAATTCTGTTTCTGCGCCAGGCACTCACCACGGCCAGAATAATACGGCCATAAAATACGGCAAGCGGAGTCGGAACGTATGTTTTGTTGCCGGAAGCGGAAGTATATAAGTCAACCTAGATTTGGTACTGCTGGTTACCCTGATACAAGGACAAATGGCCTTTCAGCCAGTATTTTATGTGCAAAGTTGTCGAAAGAAAGAACTTTAAGAATATCAAGTGACACAACTTGCAGAAAACTAGGCTAACTGAAGGTGAAATATTATACAAATACAATAACATTGAAAAAGTAAGTTATATTTTACTAAAATTTAAAGGATATAAAGAGGGTACTAATTTACGTACTTTAAATCTAAAAAGGCTCTTTTAATTTTCTTTTAACTTATCTAAGGGCAAAAAGTTCCTTAATATTGTACTAGTTATGTGCAAAATATTTAAGAAATGTTTGGCGTCAGCTTAGTTATGAGTCTTTAAAGAAAAGTTATTTAAAAAACACATTTAGAAGATCCAGATCTCTTTAAAATATATTTAAGATCTTGAGGCCTATTTCCACCTATAAATATTTACTGCTCTGTCCTGCCAAAAACATCTTTTATTGGATTTATTCTAATTATTTTAAATAGTTATTTCCGATTTGTCTCCCACAGCATATTGCTTGTTATAATAATAGCGTGCCTTATGTTAGATCATTCATTGAGGTTTCTTTTATAGTATCATCGAATCACTAGATTTTCCTATTATACACTTATAATTATTCGAAAAGACTTGTTAATCCTCAGCATTCTGTTAAGAGACCGTAGAATATTAACTTTTTTACTTTTTTACAAAGAATAATGCACACAGTTTATGTACTTTTGTATTTGTCAGATATTTTATGATTTGCTCAAAAGAACATAAATCCTGTGCATGTTATGTAATAGTTTCGACATCAATACATAAGATTAACTTATTTTCCCCAGGCTAAAAAGACATAAATGATATATGGGCTGTACATGAATTTGTAGCTCCAATGGAGCTTAAACTATGAGACATTCAGCATATGTCGCCACCTGTATGTAATGTACGATACATATGCACTTGACATGACTGCCCAAGGAGCAATCCAGTCAAATGTGAAGCTAAACCCAAACTCAAAACACAGTGTGTGGGTGTGTGACAAGGCAATAGGAGGTAGAGGAAAGGGAAGAGAAGAAATGGAAGCTCGGAAAATGCAAAACTTTTGCAAAGAGCGTCGCGTCGTGTCGCTGAGGAGTTGCTTAGGCAAATCGTATGTGAAACATTTGGCAGGCAGCGATTTATTTAATGTCTTCGAAGGGGGAGGCGGGTCAGGAGTAGGAAGAGGAGGGGGAAATGGGACAGAGTAAAGCTGCATGTTCGAGTGATTTAGATGATTTATGTCTCAAGACGTACACTGCAGGGTTAATATTGGCCAGCAACAACACCACGAACTACTACCAACTACCGCAGCCTCTTTCGGGGACAAATTTACGCACTGAATACTTATGGATATGAATACATACTATATAAGAGTGTGGTGTATTCATATTGTATGTAAGTTTCGACTCGTTTCGTGCCATTACTCAAATTTAAAGGCGGCGCCTGTGGCAAATTGGAGGCTCCATCTTCAGACACACAGCTGCAGTTTTTACGCATGCAAAATTCAATTATCGGCCCGTGCGCGTATCTTGACGTTGCTTCCCGTCGATGGTGCATGCAACACGCATACGCCATGTTGTTGGGGTCGCAATTAAAGCAACCGCAACGCAGCTCGGTAATTTATTTGCATTTTCGCCAACAAGGCAAAGAGACAACCAGGTAGTAAAACTTGTTGATTACCAAACTAACAGAAAGTATTAAACATAGTTACAGTCTAACTTTGCTATAGTAAACACCCTTATAAAGAATATTTTATTAAAAAGTATTTGTTAATAAAACATTTAAATTCTATGGCTCGACTCCTACAATTATATTAATTATTTCATATATGCACTGTAGATTGTGTGCTTGTTTAGCTTGTCAATTAGCCAGCTACAAACTAACCCGGCAATTTTATCGACTTGAGATTTATCACATTTTTAAATAGTTTCTGTCCGCACCTTGACTAGAACCCGTAAATTCAATGGATTGTGCTGATAGCTTTATTGATGGTATATCGCCCGATAAGTGCTTGTTCCAGACAGGTTTTATGACCGAGTCATAAACAACTTCAATTGAACTGGCGAATGGCAATTTGTCGAGGTATTAAGCCACTGTTAAGTGTACACAATTATGCATACAAAACATGCGGATGCCATTTGTTAAGTCTGGTGCATTAATGCGATATATACTATAGTTATACATTCTTTCTTACACTATCACTATTTATAGATGTTGAAAAAATCATTTTCTCAGCTTTTTCCAATTGGCGTTGATGGCCAGGCTATTATTATTTAAAAATTTTTCCCTAAAGGTGTACATATTTATTACCAATGTAAAATATTTACACACACAAGATATTGTCCTCAAATATAATCAGATTAAGTTTAGATATGATTTTCCTATCGATTAGAAAGGGTACCAAGCTTAAAATGAATTTATAAATTGTTGCGTATTAAAATCTTTAAAATGTAACATTTATATGATCGTTATTGTTTGAGTTTCTAGTAGATTCACTTTATAGAATTTAACACCCCTTTTAAGATTCATTGTGAATTAACATTTTTTAACATCAGCTATTAAAAGATCAGAAATTCCATTTATTATTAATCTTACCTGCAGAAGAAAAAATAATACTTTTCTAATCATTTTCTTCAGTATGTATACAAATTTTAAAATTTATTCGCATTTCAACTTTTAATTTGACTTCCATACTAGTTCTAAAGTTATGAATTCTGACTCTAATGTATCTAATTTAGTTTATATTTTGCCTGTTTTCTTCGATACTCGTATCTGCGACTGTTTTTCATCTAATTAGAAGTTGGAGAGTTCCTCAACAATTCCTAAGTCTGAAAGGGGGCACTGCCCACAGTCGTCGTCGTCGTCGTCGTCGACGTCTGCAGACTTTTCGCATTTTCCTTTGGCGCAACGGAAGTGACTTTTGTTTTTTCTCTTTCTTCATACAACATGAATATTATGCCGCCGGTGTTGTTGTTGTTGTTCTTGTTATTGTTGTTGTTGTGGTGTTTGCAGTGTTGTTGTTCGTTCGGGTTTAAAATAAGCAAAACTTACGGGCGATAAAAATGCCGCTTCAAGTAAAGTAGAAAAACCAACAACAACAACAACAACAGCTTATAAGAAATGACGAAACTGAGAACAGGGAAAAATTGCAAGAAGCAAAAGAAGCTGATGGAGAAAGAAGAGAAATAAAAAAGAAACTTGAGCTTGGCGTGTAAACGGCTTTTTTCTCCCTCTCTTTCTCTCTGTCTCTTTTTGATGTGGACAGCCGGCGTCGCTGGCTGGGTGGCCATCTATAGCTATCCCTCTCCCTTTCCCCTTTGGTCACGCTTCTCTCACCTACCCTCTGACCACCACCAGGTCGAGTGACGTTGCTTCTCTCGCTGTGGCTGAGGGCGATTTCAGTTGCGAGACAAATGGAAATGAAGCGTTTATGCTGCTTTATTGCCGCGATAAGAAAAAAAATGAGGCATTATTTTGTTGTTTCAAGCAAAGTTTTCCCCTTGCCCTTGTCCCTGCTATTCCCTTTTTCCAATTCACTACCAACTTACCAGTCTTAAATGTGCATGTACACTCTTATTTATATGTACATATTTCTATACATATTTTCATTTTTGCTCGGGGCACGGAAACGTCGTGATGCCAACTGGACACAGGTTGAGCTTTTGCTTTGCCGTCTTCATCCGTGGAATGCGGCAATTTCCTTTGCAGTCTCCGGACTTGAAAATATTTGCAATGGGATCTCCTTTGCTCCTGAACGTGGCCATGAGCTGGCGGTTTTTTTCTTATCCCCATTGGATATCGTAAGTCCTGTGGCTGCACCAAAATGATTGTGGCATTTCATTTCCAACCTTCAAAAGGCATGAATTACTTGCGTTTTTAACAACTTATTTAATCGCAATCAAATCGAGCAGAAAAATAAATTTCATATCTGCAGAGAGAATGGCAATGACTTTGAGTCCTCCAACTGACCATTTGGAAAGTAATGCAGGACTATGGCAAACAATTTAAATATTGTTTTTGAATGGCGAAAAGAAAAATGAAAATAATTTAAATTATATGTTGCTCTTCTTTTAGCTCAAGCTCAATTTCTATACTTTAACATTTATTAAAATCACCCAACTTTTGACACAGTTTGGATTGATTTTATCCCGGAAATCCCTGAAGTATTTCTGTTTACTTTTCATATATACAAATTGTCTCAAAAATGATAAAGACCACTTAGGTTTCAAATAGTCTATTCTTGAGTTCGTCAACATTTTGGATGTTAAAAGAGCCTCACAGCTGAGTCAAAACAAATAAAAATTCATGAAAAACTAGGCTATATCTTTTACATGAAGTAAAAAAAAGTAGCTGATAAAAGTATCATTGCAAAATTTGTTTGGATAGATAACTTAAAAAGGTAGATAAGTTCTTTGAATTACTTATGTAACTCAAACTTATTAACAGATAGATTACATCTCAACTCCTTTTTTATAGTAATTCATTCCATTGTAATGTGAGTCCAATCAACATGAAATATTTTTCAATAAAGCCAATACATCTGAAGTAGAGACCATTAATTTCAAGTGGTCAAGTAGTCGGCACAGTTCTAATTAAATGCCTATACATTGTAATTGACTACTGTCTGATTGTTCAACTGTTGGTGAGGCATCTCTTTCCTCATCTATCATCAACTATAAAGCGTGAATATAAACAGTAGCCGATGTGATCAAACAACTCGAAATTCGCTTCAATTCGCTTCTATCGAATTGTTGGAGGAGTTGAGGTATGTGGAGAATAGTGTGGATCCAATGCGATCAAGAGACGTCCATTGCCAACGCCAAAAATGAAATTCAAAAGCCAAAGCCGCATCATCAATTATGCTCAACATTGCTCAATGGCAACCCGACAACAACAAGAGTAACAACAACAGCGACAACAACACAAAGCTGTCAGCGCACGTTGATCTGTCAAATGCGGCAACCGAAACTGAAACCGTAGTTAAAAGAAATGCGGCAGCCGCATCCGTATACTACAGTAATGTGGCAATGTGGCACCCGCTGAAGTCTCCACTTGGCGACGCTACGCTTTTGTTGCATTTCAAACAAAATATTGATTAATCATGGCGGTCGGCCATTGCTGCCGCTTGTTGTTGTCATCCATTCATTCATTCATTCAAGCCATGCTCACTTCGGACCACTTCGCACAGAGTTGTCCCAAGACTTGAAACGATCTTAAGCTGATTTTTGGCCTTCAGCTGTGAGTCTTTGTTTTCGTTTGCTTAAGGGAACTGCCTTCTACAATATGCGATGATAATATTTCATGGAGTCTGGTCTCTTTTCTATGATCCGTCGGCACTTTTTGTCCCCTGATCGTCATTGTTATTCACTTCCCCGTAGACCTCTGCAAAAATGAAGCTTTTCGTGGAATTTTGCTACGCTTAAAAGCATTGTTTGGTCAGTTCAAGTTAATTTGTGCTCAGGTAAGGTGAGGGACATCCACTTGTAAAGACTTCTTCATACATATACCAGTTAGTTGTAAGTACTTTTGATGTAATCGCATTTGTGGACAGCGTGTAGAATTGTTGTCATTTTAGGCCATTTTTAAAATTGAAATTCGAAATGAAATTCAATGGAAAGTTTTAAATTGGCATTAATATCCCATTGACGTTATGGGGATTTAATTTTCCATTTTTAATTCGCTTTCAATCTGGCAAACATGCTAAGCATAAAGTATAATCCAGTTCCACCCCACAAAAAGAGGGAAATGTAAATTTTGTTCCTTCATTTTATTTTTTTTTTTTTGTATTTTGTATTTTTTACTCATGAGAGCGTTGGAAAAAGTTTCCCTCACTGATTTTGATTGACAGCTCTTAGCAGCATCCCTGATGGATTTCATATTTGAGCCATGGCTGAGGCACTGCGACAGGCCAAAATGACAGACCGGAGACGCGAGCTGGTGACTGTAGACCAGGGGCTTAGGCGCTGCATAAAAGTTTACCAACAGCTTTCATATTTCCCTCACAGACGAGACGTTTCTTTTTTCTTTATTTCTTCCATTTTTTTGGATTTTGTTGTTAGATACATGCACATCTGTATATAAAATATATATGAAAATGTTATGTACATATGTATAAGTCTTATTTACAAACTTATAAGGCAATACATAGTTGTGGCGGCCATGCTGAAAGTTTTTCAATTTAAGCCGCTTTAAAGTATTCAACTTGATTCAGTAACGAGTACCACAAGTAAAAGTATCTCTTACATTTTGTGTGTTTGTATCTGTCTGTGTGAGGGTCCAAGAAGTCAATTTCACGACGAATCGAGTAAAAATGCTAGAAAACTTTTGTCTCTTTTTTTAAAACATAAAAATATATTTAAAAAATGTGACCATATCGGTTTCAGATGTGAATTTTACTTTTTTGCATGAATAAGCTGCTTAATTGATTTTTAATATTTGCGCCTAAACCAAAAAAATGTAGTCCATTGTTCTTAAAAATAATAAAATGAATTAAAATTGATTTATAAAAATTTCGTGCATATCTATTACATTTTAAATTAGATATGCATTTGTAGTAATTAAATTATGACCAAGATTAAGTCAGTCAGCAAAATAATTAATTATAACAAACTATTAATAACCATTTAAAAAGTAAAGCTTGCATGATTGAAAGAAAAGAAAAATACAATTTATAATTAGCGTAAATTACAATTAGCTTGTTTACTAAAATGTATTGTAATTAGTTAAATGGATCCTATTTTGAATAACAATTTAAAACGAAATTCTTAGTAAAATGGAAGATAACAGAGGAAAAAGCCAGTTTTTAAAAAATAATAAATAAACTTTATAAATTTGTAATACACGATATTGTGCTCGATTATATTATTTTATATGATATTGATGAAAGCACACCTGTAAAGTTTACACTACTAACGGTCATCAAACTTCAAACTAGCATAACTTTGACACAACTAGCCCAGTTTTCATGCGGAATGTCATTTTAGCCATGGTTTCATCTATAAAATGATTGTACATTTTAAAATAGTTTGTTTATTTCGCAAACAATAACAAAATTTACTATGAAAGCAAACTTTTTTAAGAAAATATTGACTTCTCAATTGTAAAGAGTTTTCAAGAAGCATGTTTAATATTCAAATCATTTTAATATATGAACTGCATGTAAACAAAATGTACGCTGTAGACTCGATTTATCAGTAATTCCGGCTTGTAAACTTTTTAAAAGTCAACAAAATATTTCAGACATTTAAATATTCTATTTGACTTTATGAACAACAAAGTCTAGTCGCCTATCCTTCTGATTATGCAATTTTAACAATGACATTTCGGAAACTGAACATTAATCAACAATTTTCACACCTACCGCTGCGTAGAACAACAACAACAACAACAAGGAGGAGGAGGGTGCTTCACTTAGATTCACAGACCGCATTTCAAACGGACTGCACATAGTTTTGTTATCATTGCTGTTGTTATTATTGCTGTTGTTGTTTGTGTGTTTTCGTTGTTGTTGTGACTGCTCTGTAAACGTTCTGTTTGTTGACATTTGCTGGTCATGAAAAGTCATTAAATATATTTCTCTAATTTATCTTTGAAACTGGCAGCTCGGTAAAAGCATTCAAGTAGAACTTCGAATAGAAATTTCTTCCCTCTGAAATGGAATTAGGATTCTTCTTCCTCTTTTTGTGCCATACTCTATCAAACCCTTTCTGAGGGTGCTAATTAAAACTAATCCAGAGCAAATGCTTAGCCCAATGAAATGTTGTACACTTTTCGCATGAATGTCAATCAAGCCCACAATTAAATGATTGAAGACATTCAGTTGGAGCTTTTGAAGATCCTTGGCAGCTAATCAGCAGGCACTCAAGTGGTCAGGACACCCTGTGGTGGCTATTGGCAATAAAACAAAGCAACAAGCTTTAAGCCAAGTTAGTGGAATTCGATTCGAGTATCTGTGGCTCCAGTTTAAAATGCCACCTTTTTGTTGATGTGGATGTTGTAGACGCATATCAAATAGATACAGATACAAAATATTTTCATGAGAAATTGACTTTTTCTACGGTTACATCGCCGTCTTCGTCGTCGTCGCCGTCGTCGTCATCGCCTTCTTTTCCGTCTACATCTACGTCTCGGTCGTTGTCTTCCTTGGCTGGAATGATTAATGATGCAGCTCTGCGCATTCGTACATTTGTCGGCCCACACCAGAGTTTCATCTGTATCTGTATCTGTGTGTGTTTTTTGTATCTGTATCTGTGTCTCTTTTTTTCTGTTGTCAGTTGAACATTTTTACTGCATTGGAACGCAGCACATCGCATCGCATCGCATCGCTTAGCAAAGTAGCTGAAGCTGAAACTCAAGCCGAGAAGCCGACCATGTAAGCTGCAACATCCGTCCTTGCCACTGCCTGCCATTGTTGCCACATTTCGACTGCCTTTTTTGATTGAATTTGTCATGGCACTTGCTATGGCTCAGTCCCCCTTTCAAGCCGCCCCATTTCAGTGTCATTCCCATCGTAAGTACTTTAGACCTGGCCTTTAAAGTTTTGCAAGTTCGTTGGCAACCGCAAACGCAGCCATAATTCAAGCCACATTCCCCTTATGCCACATCTTGCCACCTTTTTTTCCAAGCTAGACCAAAAATTTACAAGATAAATTGAGGTCATTTTTTGCCAGTGTCCACCTTTGGTCATCTCTTGTTTGTTCTTGGTCTGGCGTTCAAAGGTCCTGCCACAAATTGTGTCCACCTTGTTGACCGCTGTCCCATTCATGTGTCCACAAATGTCCTTAATGTCCTTATCCTTATGGACTAACACATGTAAGTGGTTAAGCACCAAAGTCACCAAACATACTTACGTATTTACATAGTGCAGGACATAGGCAAATGATAAAAGAGATGCACATTTCTTTAGTATGAGAACTGAGAATGATTTAAATGAGGCAAATACACTGTAAACAATTGATGGACAAACATTACTTAGTAAACATAATGTTGTAATCTAATTTATAGCTTGACCAAAACACAAAAGGACAATCAAAGGTTATAAAAAAACATTAATGCTAAATACTTAAGTATTACCACTTTTACGACCAGCACTGTCAACTTACTGGTAGAGTGCTGTCCACCTATTTTTATGAATTTAACTTAATTTAGTAAACAAATAAAGCTTGTAAATTAATATTTTACAACTTATTTATTTCTCAGCAAATAGCTCCCCTATTTTTGCAGTGTAGAATTTTTTAATAAGCAGCGAGAAATTTTCAAGTCGTTGTGCTAGCTTGGGTTCAGTTTCCGCTTTATGGAATGGGTAAACATTTTGCAATTGTTGCAAAGTTTACGCTTATTTTAATTTGAGCAAGGCTTTTAGAGAGGAAGGGAAGCAGCAGCAGCAGCAGATGCGTTAAGTGTGGCCATAGCAAACAATTTTTTGTGTTCGGCAAGCCACAAAAATACAGACATAAATTTGCACATAGTTGAGTGCAGTATGGGTGGAAGGGAGGAACAGGAGGTTAAAGTGCAAGCAGAAAAAGGTCGGACTAAAGCTGGACCTGGGGGCAACGAGTGTGTTTAAGTGTTAACATGTAAATTATGCTGTTGGCGCTGTTAATAAGTGTATTTTCAAGTGCTGTAAATCATGAGAAGAGCATTTCCTGGCCAGGTCAGGCAGCTGGGCAACTTGGACAGCTGGGAAATTCTTCAATAATTTAATAATCGAGTTGCAAATCTTCATTTTGGCAATTGCCTGGACATAAAGTTCGAGTATCCTTTCGTAGTTTGCTGATAAGTTTCGTTACGTTTTGACTTTTCCGGCATTTCATCCATGTTGATGACATTTCCAATGTGCACCCCCGTTCCCTACCTCCCATCTCATCCTCGGTCGTTCTCAACTGCCGCAATGACTAACAAAATTCATTTTGTAATTTTCAGCCACCTTGCAATGTGCCCTGCCAGCTGTCGTCCTCTTGCTGGGGATTTCATTTTGACCAGGCTGCAGAAATTGCACTCAACTTTGCTTTCATTTTGGTTGAATCTTGCACAGTGATTCCCCCCCCCCCCCCTTGACCCTCTTTACTTCCCTCTTGATTTTCCTACTATCCCTGCTCTGTGTTCTCTCTCTCTCTATCTCTCTCTTTCCATCTTCTCTGCTCGCTCTGTGTATGTCTGTGTATGGTTCGGTTTAGAAAATTATCTTTCTGCTCGTCGTCGCCAAAAAGGAAATCATATTTTCTGCTTTTGTGCACTTTACTTTTCAGTTTCGGTCGCTGTCGGCTGCTTTGCAACCCCACTTCCCCTTTTAAACCCCCTTAGCCCACGCCTCTGCCCCTTGTAGCAGTGCTTGCCACTTGCTCGTAAACAGTTTGGTTGCAACTTTTGTGCGAAATTTATGCTTTTCGTACCTTTCTCCTCGTATCCTCATATCTGGGGGCACTTTTCGCAAGTACTCCGTACATTCGACTTGCTGCCTCCACCTTCTACCGGTTCAGTTCTGTTTCACCGTGTGTCCCAGTGCTTTCTATTTGGGGAAATGGGTTGCTCTCTCTCTCTCTCTCTCTCTCTCTCTTTGTATGTGTGTGTGTGTGTGTGTCACATCCCAACCAGGTGGTGTTTATGGCATCCGCTTTGCGAGTATTGATGAAGGAACTCGCATCTGTAATTCAATCAGTGTCTATGTCTGGCTGCCATTTGCTGGCTATTGAGAATCAGCAAGGACTCCGTTTACGCAGCTCGTTCAACTGGAAATTTGTGCAAATATTTTTCTTTTTCCCCTTTTATCTCTGTCTTACACTTTTCTCTCGAAAATTTCATCGCATCAATGCAAATAAGTTGCGCCAAAAATATCAAAAATATTATATGATATGCCACGTTTATCATCTTCTGTAATATTCTAGCAAGAACATTTATTTAATAGTTTTATAACTGAACTTTGGCATCCGCTATGCCTTCTATGTAATACATAACAAGTGATGTGATAAATAAGTAGATGATTTATTAAACGTTTTTCCCTTACCAGAAATTTTCAACTCTTTACGTAATGTAATAATTGTGGTTTGTTGATATTGTGTCAGCTTAATACAAAGGTTGCTAACTTACCAAACAAATGGATATTTTTTTGTGTGTTCTTGACAGCATAAGTTGACAGCATAAATTTGAACATAAATAAATGATTTAAGAAGGAAAGCTAAATAGTCCAATTGCATTCATTTTTACAAAAGACTATCAAGTTCCTTCTCTATCACAAGTTGTTTAATCTCTTACATTTTACTACTAAAAGCAGAACTAAATTTTGAACAAATATTGTGCAATAAATTTTAATTTACTATATTTATATTCCTACATCATTACCGTTTCAAACATGCTTTTTCACCAAAGAGTAACTAAAAAACTTCAATAGGTTAAACTTATAAAAAAATATAATTGCAAAGAAAAAAATACGATACTATTTACTGAGAAATAATTAACTTTAACATATAAAATAATCACTTATCTATTTAAAATCTACTCGTATTATCACAAGTTATAAACAGTCACATATATTTTCATTATTAGTTTACATTTTTATTCTCATCTAAAATCTCTTATATCAATAGTACTTACTTTAGTTAGGTTTGAATATATTTCCTCATTCAGTGATGTGCTTACCATAATCTAGTAAACTTATATTTATTTATTGTTTATTACCAGATAGAAAAATACAATTTAGAAGAATCCTTCTTTCGCATAATTAGTTACAACAATTCCATAATTATTATAGAAACCATACGATTTGAGGGCACTAAATAAGTATGTTAGCGAAACATACTGAACTGATGCAAAAGCTCCGACTGTCGTTATGTTGTTGCATAATCTCCGCACCTCTAAAAATATGCGCCCTAGTCGAGTATTCAAATGAAGTTGCCCAAATGAGGAGTAACAAAAATAAGAAGAAGCTGAAGATGAGGCAGAGAAACAGTAGCCGAACTACTTGAAGTGTCGTTGCCTCACGCGGCACTCAGATTGATTGATTAGATTTTTTGTTGTTAATTACTTAACGCTTGAGATTGGAAGCTGTACACGTTGTGCGTTGTAAGATGTGCGATGCTTAAGCAAAACTTGAGAAATGCGTACTGCGTTAACAGTATTTGGTGGCACAACAACATCAGCTGCAACATTGGGCTAGGTGTAAAGCGAAGTTGCTCCTTGGCTGGTAAAGCGCTGAATTAGTTATGGCCGGTGACGAGCTGATGGATTGATTACAGTTACAACAAGCAGTTGTTGCTGTTGTACAAGAAGTTGCATCAGTTGCACAATACTTCAAGTTGTCGCAATGCATCAGCATGTCAGGCATTGATTCTGCCCCGGGAATCAACTCCAACTCCGACATCGGCTCCGATTTCGACTTCGTCTCGGGCTTAAATTTCAACTCCTCAAGCGAATGCAATTTGTCAGTAGAGAGAAGAAGATGCGGAACTCCGTTGTAGTCGTATCGAGTGCTCCGCCATGTTCAAATTCACATTCACTCAAAGACTCAAACAAGAAATGCAATTTTCAATTGCAGCTGAATTCGTTCCAGAAAATGGCCTTCCCCGACGTCTGCGCACCGCGTACACAAACACGCAGCTGTTGGAGCTGGAGAAGGAATTCCATTTCAATAAATATTTATGCCGCCCAAGAAGAATTGAAATTGCAGCCAGCTTGGATCTAACCGAGCGACAGGTGAGTACTCCTTCTTCCCTTTATCGATTCCTTACCCTCTCTTGACTCGGCTGTGTCTGCCTCAATTTATTTAAACATTTCTGGCCACCTTTCAGCTCTGGAACAATTTTCATTATTTCTGATAAATTGCACTAAGCCCAGGTTGACAGAGGCCTGAGAGCCCCTTTGAATCTGGCCATCTTCGTTGCGGCTGAACTCTTTTCTTACCTTTAATTACACTCTTTCACACCTTCATTCGCATTTTTTTCATTTCAGGTTAAAGTTTGGTTTCAGAATCGTCGCATGAAACACAAACGGCAAACACTCTCAAAAACAGATGATGAGGACAACAAGGATAGTCTCAAAGGTGACGATGATCAATCCGACAGTAGTAAGTGCAAAAGTCCATTTAAAATATCTATTTAAAACGTTACTATCTTAAACAGTTCCCAACTCTGAGGGGCATTTAAAATATAAACAAATTAGAATATATTTATAACTTAAATCGATTAACATAAAGGGAGTGTTGATTTTTTCCAATTTTTAGTTAGGGATAACTTAGATACAAAAGTATTTCGTGGATACTCTGTGCCATACATAGAACCAAGTCAAGCCTAGATGAGTATTTTAAAAAGCATAATAATTTAAACTTTAACTAAATAAGAGAAGTTTACAATCTAGGCAGAACTAAGGAGTGACACTAGAAATCAAACATAAAGTGGAAATGGGAACAATAGTTGGAATCAAGTCATCTCATTGTATTTTTTTTAAGTTATACATAAGAATTAATTTCTTAAATTCCCTTAAAAGTCTGTCTCTTTCTTTTAATAAGTCTATTCATTTATGTTGGCCTAACCAGATGTCTTTAAGATTTGGGTCACTTAAAAGCACTAAGAGAACTGAGAAGCATAACAAATTGTGTACAAAACTGATGGCAACGATGGTTTTGTAGCTCAAAAGAACCACCAAGTTTTGTCTTAACGGGTCACTTTTACTTTTGTCGAGGCTTTTACGCAGAAGAGTAGAATATGCTGTAGCTTATCAATCATTGTCAGATGGAGGAGGGCTCAACTTTTGCATTTCGCTGAGAGACTCTTGCCGTCTACTCACGCAACTAAGACCTAACCCCTTTCGTGATATCTTCAGCTTTAGTTTTTTTCTTTTTGTTTTTTTTATTCTTTGTATCTTTCTTTATAAAAACAAATCATCAATTTTCGCACTCGAATCGACTGATTTACTTTGCTTCCCGTGAAATGTAGACTCCAATTCGAAGAAATCGTGTCAAGGTTGCGAGCTGCCCTCCGATGATATACCAGACTCCACGTCCAATTCCCGAGGACACAACAACAACACTCCCAGCGCTACAAATAATAATCCCAGTGCAGGAAGCCGTAAGTGATGAGAATCGGATCCCAATTGATTCAACATTTCATTGATCTATTTGTCTAATGGCAGTAACTCCGAATTCCTCGCTGGAAACAGGCATCTCGTCCAATCTTCTGGGCAGCACCACCGTATCCGCCTCGAATGTCATCAGCGCCGACTCAAGCGTTGCGTCCAGCGTTAGTCTGGACGAGGACCTCGACGAGAGTCCCATCAAGGTTAAGAAAAAAGACGATAGTCATAACCAGGTAAATGCCTTACTGCTAATCCTCTACTTTGTAAATATACATAGTCCCAATGTCTGACATTTAAACATAGAAAGAAGTCAACTTAAAACGAAATATTAAAAAAACCAGAGTTTTGATTAATTTTGTGCAATTGCAGGTTATTAAAAAGGAGGCCGTGTCCACCTCGTCGAAGGCCTCGCCTTTTGGCTATGATGCGGGACCCAGTTTGGTCAGTTTCCGGCGTGACTCCGATGCCGCCGCTCCGAATCCGCCCTCGATCAAGGCTGGTGCCAAGAAACGGTACCAGAATGCCAATGCCAATGTAATTGCCATTGCCTCCCCGCTGCATGAGAACAGCAGTTCCACTGGACCAGCTGGTTATTTCCCTGGAACTGGTTACTATCCCAATCCGAATGCAAATGCGAATCCAAAATCTTTGCAGCCGCCGCAGCAAATGCCACAAGATTATTATGGAAAATATGACATTGAATTTGCCGCCTCGCCCCACCATAATGCACATAAGCAGCAACAGCAGCAACAACCGATTCACGGCGAATATCTAAGTCCCAAACCAAACACCAACGCTGGCAACACCAACAATTTCCATCAAAGTAGTCAACAGCAACACCAACATGAGCAGCAGTTTTACTACAATTATAACGACACCAACGGCGGCAGCGCCTACATGAACCATCAACAACACCAACAGCAGCACCATCCAGTTGGTGACTTTGAAGCGCCACCTATCAACGGGCCGAGCAACTTCTATGACCCCAAGTCACAGGCAGGCAGCGTTTACTACGACAACATGAATTTCCAGCACCAACACCAGTCAGTGGTCTTTCAACAACAACAGCAGCAGCATCAACAACAACAGACGCCAATTAATCACCAACAGTAAGTAGATATTCCACATTTGACTTCGCCCTCTGTGTAAGATTTAGTTAACTAAAATCAACATGTAAAATGATGCTCCACACTTAACGAAGCTACTCCACACTTCACTAGACTACAACACACGCAAGCGCCCTCTGTGGTGCATTAATGTAACTAAATGCTAAATGCAAGTCAAGTTCGCACTTCACGAAGTTACTCCACACTTGACGAAACTACATTAAACCTAACGCTTATTAAACTTAGAGAGTAGGTAGAAGTCTTCGGTTGCCTTAAAGCGTCCTCTGTGGTAGACTAATATAACTAAAATCGAGATGCAAGCTAAGTTCACACTTAACGAAGTTACTCCACACTCAACTAAATTTCGTCATACTTAACGACATGGCTCCACACAATGACAAATCTACTCCACGCCTATCGAATTTAAAACAATAAAAAATAAAACTTAATTTATAATTAATTTACTTTGACCAGACACATGCACCACATTGGAGCTGGAGATACTTATAGCGCGCTTGGTCTGCAAATGGAGAACTGTGATGGCTACAACAATTTTGGCGGCGGATACTATGAGGCAGCGCCTGGTCAACAACAGCCGCCTGTTCCGCCGACGCACACCCATTCCCACCCCCACCTGCCGCATCCACATATGCAGGCCCAAGTCCATCCTCATTTACAAGGACACCACAATACAACAGCTGCAGCTGCTGTTCAGGTAGTGGGAGCACCGCCAACTCCGACCTCACATGTCCACATACCAAATGCCAATCCGAACGCAAATTTCGTACTGAATGGAGCGCCTGCTGGACAAATACAGGCTTTTGCTAACACTGGTGGCTCTGTGGCAGGGGGTGGAGGTGCCATCAGCGGTCTAGAGAACTCAAACAGCTCGTCGGACTTTAATTTCCTGAGCAACCTGGCAAATGACTTTGCACCGGAGTATTATCAGTTAAGTTAGTTCTGGTAGACGGAGGAGTAGATAGAGCCCAGAATATAGAATATAGAGTGTAAATAAACTGCAATGTCATGCAATGTCGATGTAGTTAAATTTTTCTGTCCTTAACTTCAGCTGTCATTGTAAGCACTTTGTCTAAGTACATATCTGTAAATAAGTTAATACGTCTGTCCTTATATGTGTATGTAGATATGTAGGTAGAGTCATAAAATGCTTCAGTCTATGCTTATCTTTGAGACAGATATACTTATATCTAATTTGAAGCTCTCCAAAAAATCGGTTGAGCTATTATTCGAAATAGAATCCAATTGGCAATTTATACACTTGGCTTAAAGCCAACACGAGTCTCCTCGATCGTAAATAACATAAGCTCCGATTGTATATAGTTAGTAAAAATTCAAATACTTTACTGTCATTTCCACCAGTCCTAATCAAAAGTAATTGATTATAAGCTTAATAAATAGTTATTATAATAAAAATCGAATACAGAAATCAAAATAAATTGATAATTTCTTAAATTATGTTTTGTAAATATTCTAAAGTACGTGTAGCTCAAATCAAATGGAGAAATTCGAATTTGAATCAGTTACGATTCAAATAAAATTTCCAATATATAATATTATTTAATATTGTATAAAAATAAAATAAATGACAAATTCAATGTTTGTAATGTTTATATGTTGTTCTAAATTCCAATACAATTAACTTTAAAGACATCTAGACTCTAATAATAAATGAAATAAAATAAATCAGTAAATTACTACTTACAATTACTCCAAAGTCTCTTACTACGCCACAAAATTGCATTAATTAAGATACACATATGAAAAAGGAACATAAAGGTGTTCAAAAGAACACTTCTCACACAACAATAGTTTTCCACACTTTTCTTCACCTTTTTCAAAACGCTAGAATGGAAAATATATGCTGTTGCCTTCCAAAAGACTGACAACAAATGATGGATGAGTTCCGAGCGTTGAAGGGGACTAAACCCATATACCGTTGCTTTTCAGCATGCGTAATTGTGAACTGTGGGATTACGACTATGTTCAGCAAATAGAAACCATTTTAAAGATAAAAGATACATATGTTCTTATATGCATATATTACAGAGTGTGCAATATTGCAATATACACGAGTTGCTCAATGTTTTTAAGACTTTCTATTAGGGATGATCTATAAATTACATTATCGTACATAGATTGTCATCAGGGGAAAATGGAGTCAAACTAAAATCATTGACACTATAAAGTATAAATATTAATAATCAGTATTAAAATTCAAGATCAATATCACACTTTTTACATTAATATACCTCCCTCTCCTACATTTTGGAATTCTTGTTCCTGGTATAAAAAAATTGATTGAAAATTTGAAGTGCGGACATTTATGCTTCATTTGGTCATTGGTCGCAGTTCGCATCCCTAAGGACCACAGCTGAGCCCATTCGTCAACCAGCAGCAATTTTTGGGCTCTCCTGTCAACGTTTTGTGGACTTCAGTTACTGGAACAGCTACTATGCCACATGCTGTCCCAGTCACAGTCACAGTTTCCAATACCAACCCATGTTCCAATCCCAATCCCAGTCCTCTGTCGTCGACTACGCACAATTCTGACAGAAGCGGTGAAAATTTAAGATTGATCACTAGGCCGAGTGTTTGTCAAAATTGCCTGGATACTGGGTGCAGTCGGTGTCCGTAGTCCTGTCGAGGACCGTGTCTATGTCGAGTGCAGGCTAAAACCTAAACAATGTCACAACTGTCTGCCATTCAGCCTTGTATCAGCCCACATTCTCATATCCCAGGCATGTGGTAGGGTCCGTTCTTGTATCCCCAATGGATGCTTGTATTCCATACCCTTAGGAAGGGCATTTTGATTTTGTCGTGAAAAGAGAAGGTACTTGTACAGTTTGATTAGACAATAGAGAAAAGAGTTGGCTTATATAAATAATAAATTGATTATGTTGTCAGTATTAATATTACACACTCCATCTATACTATTAAAATATAAATTACTATATATTAAAATTATAAAAAATGACTTAATCAAAATATTTGCAAGGGCATTAAGATTTCGGCAAGCCCATAAATACCGCTTGTTTTGTTTTATTTTTATCAAAAGCGACCACTGTCATTGTGGCTAAGAGCGTGTCCTGCCTAATTTAAATTAATTAAATTACTGCACACTCGACTTTGGCTAATGCTTGGCCATAACTTTTTTGTATAATGCGAATAAATGTGAACACAGAGCTAAATTTTGTAAATAGCTGCACGAGCTTTGGGCTGTAAGGTCAATGCTGTATTGAAATTAATTAGACTTTTGAAATTTCAAAATCGACACAACAAAAATTGTATTGAAATTGAAGTAGAAATTGATTTGGCCACATTCGGTGGCTGACAAAACGTCAACAAGTTATTTGGTTTTTGGCATTTGCTTCTATTTAAAAAACTGAAAACTGAATTTGTATTTATCGGTTAACGAGTCGGAGTTACTGGAATTTGAGCTGGTTAACTACGATAACTGGCTATTAACACATTGAAGCAAGACCATTTTTTAAGAGCCGGCGTTTTGTTGGCCACATTCAAAACGCCAGCGATGAGGATGACGAAGACGATGCCGAAGATGACGACGATGACGATGACAAATATGTGAGTTTGTGACATGAAATTTACAAATATTTAACAAAAAAATAGCTAACGTTATCATTTGTTGTTATTGTTGTTTATGCTTATTTGTGAAAAAATGTCAATTTCAACAAAGTCAAGTAAAGTATGTAGTACACCAAACCTTAACGGCCCTGTTCAGGCCAACTACCAACTGGCTAACAAGTGAAATAATAGCAATTAAAGTAATACAAACCAGTTTGCTCTTAACTTACATTTTGCCAGCACCACATATGAGTCTATCTCAGGTGTGTTTGTGTGTGTGTGTATTTGGCTTATTTCTTTTGATCCATAAGTTCCAGTCATAGGCTTTTGTGGGGGCCCCTCTGACCTTGATATACATAAATTATTGTTCACTTGCGGCCGCTTTGTATAAAGTAATCATAACGAAATACTTTAAAGCATTTTCATGCATATTTTTATAATCACACTTAAATTATGTTTGTTTTTTTTGTCCCCTCTTTATCTTTGAACGATATATGATTTTCAGAAAATTAAGTTAAGCTGCTGTTTAGCAGGTTTTATGTCTAAATATGTTAAGGTTTTCAGTTTGACAGATATGAGACAAATCTACTTAAACTACGTTTAAAAGGTTATCCTTTGCCTGGTTGGTATAACTTGTTGTCTTATGAGAAAACATACTACTTAGCAGATAATAATATCAATTCCATTTTAGTTGTAGATTATTTAAAAGCTTTTTGATTCTCTTAACACAATATACATATATCAAATATTCGTTTTTACATTCCTTCAATTCCATTTGAAATCCAAAGTATTAAAATTCAAGTATCAGTGTTTTTGATACAGAAAGAATAGAATAGATTTTGATTCTATAATCCGATCAGTTAACTATAAAATACTAGGACTTTTTTTAATTTAGCTGGCTCATAAGATATGTACAATTTACATAAGTGTTAAGGGTAAAATGTATAGGATTCCAGCTAATAGTATCTATTTTTTAAGGTTTCATACGTATTCGTATAAGCTCTAAGAGAAAACTTGATTAAATAGGCATATCATAGCTCTAAATAATTCAGAAATTATTTATGATCAAAATTTGCACCTACAGTTTTATAAAGACCATTTCAAATGAAACAAAATTTGCTATCTTATTACATAACGTAAGCGCTGATGAAGAACTGCTTGAAATAGTTTAAAGATCTGGCAGATATACTTGTGAATCCGCATGATGCCTGTAAGAAAGATGAGTTTGAATAAACAAAAACACGTTCGTTTTGGTAGCCTATTGTAGTTTTCTTTTTTGTTTATTGGTTACACCTAAACTTAATCACAAATGTAAATTTTGTACAAGGGCCGAGAGTGATTTTGGGGGGTCTTCCAACGGGTCCGTGCGATTCAATGCCTTGTGATGAGTGCCAAAATGCGAATTGGCCGGAGCTAACAATCAAGTGCCAATTGCCGCCGACAGTGGGTTCATCTTCAGGTGCTGTTTTGCCGGTGGTGCTGGATGATGTTTAGATGTGCGATGCCAAATTTGCCGAAATTTATGGAGGTGTTCTGTGCCGAGCGGTGGTTGGGAGAAATGTTCTAATCATAGATTAATTTCCATTTGGGATTTGAAGTGCGCGCAGCTGAAGCAGATGCAACACGATCTGTACTGATCCAATTGAGCTAAAGAAAATACGTTATAACCGGTTAGCAAATTGTTGATAATCAAATTATACATTTTGTTAATTACAATTTACAGATCTGCATTCTGCGATGTTTGGTTTCTGCAACTGCGGCGACTGTTAACCCGTTACCGAAACGAATCCAAATGTTGCACGATTGCTGGCCGTGGGCCCAACCTCTTGGACTCAGCACAAAACACTGAATGAGCCGGCCAGGAGCCTTAAACTCCTATTTATATGAGTCTGTCGAAGCAAAAGCCAGTTTGAGCTTCTTGGGTTCTCCCTTTGAGGTGATCCTTAAACTCACTTGATCGGGTTTTACATTCATTTTTTTTTCTCGTTTTTTGTCTTCACTTTTATTTTTTTTTTGTCTGCATTGTCGGTTTGCATTATTGTTGTTGTTGGCAACGGCAGATGATAATAATGATGATGATGAAGTTGAGAAGGGTTCACACACTCGTATACACTCGGAAACTTGCTCCGTCGATATATCGATGTGTATGCACCTAAAAACGTGGCAATCTTCCACTTGATTAGCTTCGATTTAAGCTGAAATCTCTGGAAAGAATCCCAAACTAGGGTCAGATCATACACGATGCTGTTACAAGTTTCGACCTTGGACTACCCCTTTGCAGAATAGTTCTTTTTGGATACAAACAACAGGTGCAACATCTGAAGGAATCTAGAACTCAAAGGGACAGCTTTGATTTCACAATGGTGGGAAACTAGAATTCTCTATACTTATCTTATACTAGTATAAATAGTACTTGACTGCGCGGATTTCACCATAATTGTGGTTATTTACTCCGGAGGACACAAAACCATCAAAATATCCGTTTGTCATTTTAAAATTGAAGTCATGACCCCTAGGCTATTCAAATTGAAACCCTGCCAGAGTCCAGCCCGCCCTTCAAATGCAAATATGCCCTCTCTCTACCCCTTTCTCTCTCTCATATGTCAGGCTTGGCAGGAATTTCAATTTTTTCTGCAGACGACGAGCAGACAGCCTGACGGAACCAGGATCATCATAAGGCAGGACAACGGCAACGACAGTTCGTTGCACCCGACTAAGACTGCGAATGTGGCATGAAGCATCCTTAAGGGGATTTCAATTTCAAACAAAAGTCCAGCAGGACATGAATTGCAGCACTGCCAATCCTTTCATGCCTTTTAATGTCTGTGAACTTTTTCAGTTGTTTCGGCTTGCCTTGCCGCCAAACAAGTTATGAACTCCTCACAAACTTCACAAAATAAGAAATAAAGGATGAAAAAACAGTATAATAGTAAGCTTAATGTGAACGACCTTCCCAATTAACAACAACTGCAGTTGGAATTGCTCATCCAGGTAAATGCAAATCCAATCACTCTCCTTATTTGAATAAGACAACACCCAAAGCTCACTTGAATATACATATATGCTTACAACAATAATCTGAATAGTATAAAATCATCAGATAAATGAATGCTACCACTTCTCAGTCTCTCTACTCTACTTCAGTCTATTCATTAATGAAACCATTTAATTATATCTTTCATGTGTGCATTATTTTATTGGTAATGTCAATAAATAAATGTACAGTATTATGAGCAACGATTCTATACATAAACAATCAAGGATTCAACACTTTAATGATGGTAGGCAACGGCAGGTGCGGAGTAGGTGGCATAGTGAGCAGCTGGAGCAGCATAGTGGGTAGCTGGAGCAGCATAGTGAGCAGCTGGAGCAGCATAGTGGGTAGCTGGGGCAGCATAGGTGGCCACATGAGCTGGGGCAGCATAGTGGGCAACGGGAGCAACAGACTTGACCACTGTTGGGGCAGCATAGTGAGCCACAGCTGGAGTGGCATAGTGGGCAACAGGAGCAACAGTCTTAACAACAGCTGGAGCAGCATAGTGAGTAGCTGGGGCAGCATAATGAGCCACATGAGCTGGGGCAGCATAGTGGGCAACTGGAGCTACAGACTTAACAACAGTTGGTGCAGCATAGTGAGCCACGGCGGGGGCAGCATAGTGGGCAACGGGAGCAGCAGCAATGGTCTTCACAACTGGGGCAACGGCAACAGTCTTGACAAGGGGTTCACGGTTGACCACAGCGTTGAATCCGTTGATGGGATCGGCGGTATATTGGACTGTGCGCTTGTAACCATCAGCATCGACCAGAGAGTACTCTCCACGGACCACATCACCATCGCGTTCCTCGACCTGGCTCTTGGAGTCACCAGTCAGTTGATCGTCGACGCCATAGGAGAAACGGTACTGAGGATGGGGATCATAGGTCTCATCGGACTTGACCACCACCTTCTGGGCAACAGCCACGGGAGCACCATAGGTGGCAACTGGGGCAGCTGCGTGGTATGCCTGAGGCACGTAACCGGCGCTGGCGACTGCGACGAAGGCGAGTGCGAAAACAAACTGTGAATTGGCGAGATAATCCATTAATACACATGTGATTTGAGTATCCATTGTCCAGTGTTGGTAATAAGACTTACCTTGAATGCCATGTTGCTTGGGTTTTGGGATTTGGTTGAGTTCTTTACAGAAGTGAACTTGATCTGCGAATGATACATTTCTGGGCGTAAGCTTCAACTTATATAGCAAATCAACAACGCGACTGCGCTGCTTGGAGTGAGCGTATTATTTTCATGGTGACAGCAAAAAAATTTAATGTTTTGGCCATTGATTGTTGTCTGGCGATTACTCGCACTCGTATGGATACTTCCTGTTCAATGGTAAGTACTGTGGGTGTGCAGTTAATCATGTCTTGATCAGCGAGAACCATGCCCAAAAAGAGAAAGATCTTTAGCGAAGGGGTAACCCATACATTGGATTGATATCTAGACTTAAAAAGGTTTAACGGTTCTTATAAATATGTATATACGTGTAAGTGTGTGATAGGATTTCATTAATCTAATTTACATAATGGTATTAAATCAGAACTTATCTAAATCGTTAATCTGTAACATAAGGCTAACAATCTCAATTACTACATAACAAGCCAATATTTATCTCTTTCAAGTAGAAGTTCATTGAAATTTTGGGTAAATAAGGAACACTTCAGCCAATTAGAACTTACTTAATTATTAATAAACTATTTTAATTTTTGTAATAATAATTATCGAATTTCACAAATTTTCTTAAAATTTGAATTAATATATTAACATTTTTAATACCCAATTATAATATTTTAAAATTAAAATATTCATACAAATGAAGTTAAAGGACCTATATTTTCAAATTCAATTCCCCAATTAATTTATGAAGAAATATTTAAATAGGTAAGGAATCTTTTCCAATAAGATTTGGAATGTGTGCTTCAGACGTTTTCTTATTTGTTTTTTCTTGTTTACAAATTATGCAAATAATAAGTAAGGGTTCTGGAAGTTTCTAGAACCTTATTTAAAAATGCTATTCTTTATATTAAATATTTATTGCAATTTTTAGGAAATAAATTTATACCATGATTGTTATGATTATTATTTTAATACATTCTATACTTAATTTTATTTAAGTGTGTAAGTAACTCAATTTTAATTGGGAGCATCATTAAAACAATTAATCCATTGTAAATTGGTTATCAATTATCAGATTTGGAAATATTCAAACAACTAAGAAACAATCCTTTCAAAAATCCATACCCCAAAAGTTATCTGCTAAAATTATTTCAATTATTTACTTTATTATCTTCATTTTAGCTATAATTTTCTTCAAATCGCCAAATTGCAGATACGTGGGTTTCTGTTGAGATGATTTTGTGGTCAGAAGGAAATCCGAAATCCTTTCTTAATAATGTACCCTTTTGCAATTGCACTTGCCACCACACAGCTGTGCAGCTTGACAATCTCTTCGATTACCAACGGCAGCGGTGACTGCGCTAATTTCGAACATGATATGCAGAAGGCCACATTTAAGCACCTTACGATTACGATTACGGGTAAAGGTAAAGGAAAAGGTAAAGGTATGTATGGGTTAGGGTATGCAGACATAATCAAATTGGCTATTGGTGAAAACTCATTCGACTGACTATAAATACCATGGCCAGACCAGAAGCAGTATCATTCAACATTCGCTCTTGCTTCTGTAAAGAACTCAACCAAATCCCAAAACCCAAACAACATGGCATTCAAGGTAAGTCTTGGACAATGGACACTTGTATCACATGTGTATTAATGGATTATCTCGCCTATTCCCAGTTTGTTTTCGCACTCGCCTTCGTCGCAGTCGCCAGCGCCGGTTACGTGCCCCAGGCATACCACGCAGCTGCCCCAGTTGCCACCTACGCTGCTCCAGTTGCAACCTATGCTGCCCCCGTGGCTGTTACTAAGTCCGATGAGACCTACGACCCCCACCCTCAGTACCGCTTCTCATATGGTGTTGATGACAAACTGACTGGTGACTCCAAGGCTCAGGTCGAGGAACGCGATGGTGATGTGGTCCGTGGAGAATACTCTCTGGTCGATGCTGATGGTTACAAGCGCACAGTCCAATACACCGCCGATCCCATCAACGGATTCAACGCTGTAGTCAACCGTGAACCCCTTAACATTGTGAAGACCATTGCTGCTGCTCCCGTTGCCCATTATGCTGCACCAGCTCATGTGGCTCACTATGCTGCCCCAGCTGTTGTTAAGACTGTAGCTCCCGTTGCCCACTATGCCGCTCCAGCTGTCGCTCACTATGCAGCCCCAACTGTGGTCAAGTCTGTTGCTCCCGTTGCTCACTATGCTGCCCCAGCTCATGTGGCCACCTATGCTGCCCCAGCAACTCACTATGCTGCTCCAGCTGCTCACTATGCTGCTCCAGCTGCTCACTATGCCACCTACTCCGCACCTGCCGTTGCCTACCATCATTAAAGTGTTGAATCCTTGATTGTTTATGTATAGAATCGTTGCTCATAATACTGTCCATTTATTTATTGACATTACCAATAAAATAATGCATACATGAAAAATATAATTCAAAATTTATTTAATTAATCTCATTGTGGATGATCAGTTGTTAACTGAAGTCATTCACATTGCAAGTAACTTATCGGATACCTGACTCTGCTAGGGAAAAGTGAATACATATTAATTTGGGAAATAACATTAACCGATTAGGCCCACACACCCTAATCGAATTGCTTTCAGCCAAAAGTGTTGCCAATTAAATTTGGTGCGACATTGAAATTCCAAAGTCAAGTCAAAGTTTTCAATTACGGCTCCATTTGTTACACTTCCAAACAATCACCATGAAAATTAACTAATCCTATCAACACACAATGAACCAAATATTAGACTCCGGTTATCTCCGTGATTGGAGTAGCCCCAACGGGGAATTCATCTTAACATTCTGAGTTTTAGATTCCGGTTGCTATTTTAAACTTTATTTATATTTGGCAAATTGTTACCGGCTTCAGCATCAGCTTCGGCATCGGCTTTTCCAATTCCGTTCCAAACATGACTAGGTTTATTTTAGAAGAACTGGTTTGGCGTTGGCCAGACGCACGTCAGACCCCTGAGAGATCAGAAGTTCTGATTATCGCTTTTATGTTTGCATAATGGTTGAGTAATGAGAATGAACCTTTCTCGCCCAAAGAGCAAAACTTTTAATTATTCTTTCTACAAAAAACTAATAATCATTAAATGAATTGAAATTGAAAGTCAAATACGGCATTGAATTATTAGCAGAGGTCTTAAGAGTTTGAACTTCTTTCAACTTTAGTAATAAAATTTAGTAGAAATCGAATTAAGTAAACTCTAATGAAAGATAAAATTGCACCAGAATTAAACAAAAGCTTCTGTTGAGTAAATAGATAAAGATAAAGATATTTTAAACCTTTTCTTAGCGCTTAGAACAAATAGTAGATTTTTAAAATGTAAGTAAACTAAATTAAATTAAAAAGACAACTAAACGAAATTTTAAATTTAAAACAAACTTTGTAATTAGCTCAATTAATTAGGTTTATTTATTTATCTATTTAATTAGTTATTCGTTTATCGTCGACTAATAGCAGTCGACAAAAGCTTTTCTAATTAATGTTAAAACTATGTAATAAGATGGCAATAATTTAATTTGATATTTATTCTGAAGCAATAATAACTAAAATTTAATCATCATTTTAACGTCTTCGATCATTCTCTCATTCTTATTATTTCTCAAATCTTTATAATACACGAGAAATAATTAAGCAAACAGTTTAATAATGATTAAATTATTTGTTTTATGTATTTACATTCACATTCACATACATTCACTGAAATCCGCAACTCCACAGTGACAATTTTGTAAAAGCTCTTTCATTGCTTTCCTAGAAACGACCTCAAATGAAATTCTTTCAAATGGAAT
Organism: Drosophila testacea; assembly: GCA_035043265.1. Taxonomy (NCBI): domain Eukaryota; kingdom Metazoa; phylum Arthropoda; class Insecta; order Diptera; family Drosophilidae; genus Drosophila; species Drosophila testacea. Next base: position 174,502 of record JAWNND010000052.1, on the reverse strand, counting down.
TGCGACCAACGTAACATTACATCATTTTGCAAAGAGTTGAGTCACTTATATGGAGGTTTGTTGTGGCATGATTGAGCACTTATACCGTCGATGGTATACAAAATAACAATTGGAAAAGCTTTAACCTAAAAGCTCAGATATTACAAGTCTGACAACAAGCTGAGAGTCTTGGACATGGGCCAGATACTCGTTTTTTTTTTCAATCGTCTTTTTTTCAATCATTTTGTATTTTATTTTTGGGTCATTGCAGTGCGAGAGCTGGACAGCTAGTGGGGGGTGTGTGTGTCAAGTGCAATGCTGGCATCGATCAAGTTGTCTTTATTGGGTTACTTACATGACTCGAGAGTTGCTTCGGCCACATACCCGAAATTGAAACCCAACTCCGACCCCGATCCCGACTCGGACTCGGACTCTGACAGCGATCAAAGCCAAGTTGCTCGCCTAAGTCTTTTGTTTTCGGCGTTTTTTTTTTTTTCTTTCCGTCCGTCTTCCATTCACAACAATGCCAATGTACGAGAGCAAGTTGGCCAAATGGGTGTGACTCGTGGGTGCAAATCTCGTAGAGTTTGGTAACTTTGAGTAAAAAAAAAATAAAGAAATATCCATACAAAAAGACATGCAAATGAATTAAAACTCAAATTCAAATTATTTTTTGTAAAACTTTACGAAAAAGTGAAAGAAAGGCCAGCAACAATGGACCTTTGGCCATGGTGGCCAACGAAATTTCCTCTATAAATACAAATGCAATGGCTGTTCAATTATTATTCAAATCACGGCCCTCAAAGAAGGAGTACACAGCATCCACAGCTCAGTTTCGATAAGAGAAAACGCTTTATATAATCAGCAAAATGGCTTTCAAGGTAAGTCGAAGGAATTCCTAAAGTATCCTTCTCTGACTTGCTAAATCCTTTCTTTCTACAGTTGCTCGCATTGGTCTCCCTCGCCGCTGCCGTCTCTGCCGGCCTTATCCCTGTGGAACACCATGAACATCATGAACCACAGCTCTACCACGCTGCAGTTCCCCAGCAACAGCATGTGATCTATCAGAAGCCTCACGACATTCACGGACACGCCCACGCCCATGAGGTTTATCCCGATGATCCTCATCCCAAGTACAACTTTGCCTATGATGTTCAGGATGCTGTATCAGGCGATTCCAAGAGCCAAGTCGAGTCCCGTGACGGCGATGTGGTCCAGGGCGAATACTCTCTGGATGATGCCGATGGTTTCCGTCGCACCGTCAAGTACACCGCCGACTCTGTCAATGGTTTCAATGCCGTCGTCCATCGTGAACCTCTTGCCCACACACACCACAAAGTGATTGCTGCTGCTCCAGCTTCCCCCTTGCAGTATCATCATGCTGCACCCACGGCTGTGTTGAAGGCACCTGTGTCCTATGCTGCTCCTGCCTATGTTGCACCAACTTATGCTGCTCCCGCTCCCTCCTATGTTCACCACGAGCATGAGCCTCTGCATCAACATCAGCAGCATCACGAACAGGAGTTGCAACATCAGCACTATGCCACCTATGAGGCTCCTGCTCCCGCAACTCACGATGCTCACGATTACTACCACCACTAGAGCTGCCATGTGCTCAAATGAAAGTATTATTGCATTCCCCATTCCTCGTATTCATTGCCACACATTTTTAGTTCCTTAGGATCTGTTAAATAGTTCTATTGTAAATATTTCAATAAATTCTATTGTGCATCAATATCTTGTGTTACTTCATTATCTTGCGACTTATATAACCACTAATAATATTTGAAGATCCTGTACTTTAAAAAAGTACATAACGGGTCTTAAAAGTTTAATATTTGAATTAATCGGTATCTCTACATATATAAGTCGGTCTTTTATAGCATGTTTTAATTCTACGTTTTAAAAAACCCTTTAATATTTTCAGATCGGGACTGTACTCCAACTATGTAAATTTTATTTACATTTGAACATTTAAGAATGGTTCATTAGCTTTTAATCCGAATTTGGAAAAATGTATAATCATACGGAAATCCTTATCTATTGTTAGAGCTACCAAAATGAATCTTCTCCAGAATTTTTAATGTTTGCAGGAGTTTTATAATCGGTAAGTGTCAGAGTCACCAAGCTGTAAATTCTCCAAAGTATTTCAGGTTTAAGTTCTTGAGTTCATTGAAACCAAGCTCAGAAATTACAGATGTCTTTCTATCAATTCTTATTGAAAAGAATACTACGAGTACTATCTACCTTTATATCTATTTAATATCTACTGTGTGTTTAAGAAAAGGAGTACTCATATTCGGCGTTAATTGAACATGATCAGCCACATTGAGAGTCAACAATCGGAGCATATACTCATGTATTTATTCGAATACGGGCATGTATTTTATTTGATTTGATTTCATTTCATTAAGTTTAGTTTAGCTGTATATTTTCGCATTTGAGGTAACCGGTTTGGCATGCCAAAGTATCCGGTAGCAACAATGGCAATTTTTGCAATTGTACACAAATTGAATGTCAAATAGCCCGGAGCAGATTTTGGCTGGGCACTCGTGTTTGAGTTAAGGTAGATCTAAGTCCGGAACCTCGACGGTGGACGCTTCGTTGTTGTGTCCATGAGCATGAGCAATACTACGAGTATGTCCAATTGCCAGACAAGACCCGATTTGCTCCACATTCCTCAAACAAATGGTTAAGGTATTGCGTTTGCCCTGCACTCAATACTCGACTCGGGTCGACTCGACTCAACTCGGCCTTTCGTTTCCCTTTGTCTCAATTAATGTGTGTGTGTGTGGTGTGTGTAATTTGGTTGGTAATAATGAGCAGTAGCAACAAAACTCACAACCTCAGGCATGCACTTGCCTTTTATCAAATTTACCATTTGCTCTGTTTGCTCTATAAAAGCCAAGCTCAGTCCAATTTCTAATCATATTGCAGTCTTTGCTCCACTCGATAGCACACGCTTCAAGTCACACACCAAGCATCTCAAAATGGCATTCAAGGTATGATTATCCTGAGTACTCATTACCCTTCTTACTACAGTAGCCATCCCTTTAATCATATTGCAGTTCATCGCACTCTTCGCTCTGATCGCCGCTGCCAACGCCGGCATCCTGCCCGCTGCTCAGGTCTACCATGCAGCTCCAGCCGTAGCCACCTATGCCGCTCCAGCTACCGTTGTCAAGACTATTGCACCAGTAGCTCAGCATGTGATCACCAAGGCTGCAGAGGAATACGATCCCCATCCTCAGTACAAGTACGCCTACGATGTCCAGGATGCCCTCTCCGGAGACTCCAAGAGCCAGGTCGAGGAACGCGATGGTGATGTGGTCCGTGGAGAGTACTCTCTGATCGATGCTGATGGTTACAAGCGCACAGTCCAATATACCGCTGATCCCATCAACGGATTCAACGCTGTGGTCAACCGTGAACCCCTCGTCAAGACTGTTGCCGTTGCCCCAGTTGTGAAGACCATTGCTGCTGCTCCCGTTGCCCACTATGCTGCCCCCGCTGTGGCTCACTATGCTGCCCCAACTGTTGTTAAGACTGTGTCTCCAGTTGCCCACTATGCTGCCCCAGCTCATGTGACCCACTATGCTGCCCCAGCTCCAGTTGCTCATTATGCTGCCCCAGCTGTGGTCAAGACTGTCGCCCCGGCTTACTCCACCTATGCCGCCCCATCTGTCCATCTGGCCCATCACTACTAAATGCCATTTTGTTACATGTGTTGACTGAAACTGATAGCAAATCAACTTGCCAATGTTTAAATAAATTACAATTATTCAATATTCTTTAACTATTTGAGATGTTCTTTCTACAAAAGATATATTTAAAAGATTACATCAGTCGGGAAAGTGGTAGCGTAGATGAGTTTTAAAGGTATATTAAAGTAGTATTATTTTACGTTATTTTTGCAATTTATGAATAACAAGCTAGTTATATAAAACCTATTATTACTCTTTAAGAGATATTTTTCCATTAGTATATTTGCTAAATAGTTAATTATTCCCAAAGTACCATCTTATTTTATAAAAGAGATTTCATTCAAATTTATTTATCCTTATCCTTTATCCATTTATATTTTATAAGTTGAACTAATTCAAAGTATGTATAATTAAATTTTCAGTTGAACGACCCGAGAGACTTTCGCTTACGATTCAATTAACTTTTATGCTCTAAATACACTTCAATAAGTAAAAGTTGAATTGAATTAATCCCTATTCTAATCTATTCGCTGGTCAGCGTCAAACCAGTTATCATTATAAACAACAAAGTCATATTTTAAACGAAATTGGAAATGCTTAAACTAACATAAAGCCGGTAACAAATCGCCATGTACCAAATGAACCTTGAATTTGCAATTGGAAATTAAACAAACAGGGTCTAAAAATAATCCGATTTATACATATCCGTTAAGTCAATCGATAAGATATGTTTACTTAGATGAAGCTGGAATGGAAGAGATTGAAATCACAGGGTTTGATATTGGCATTAGTTTAATATTTGTTGAAAGCATTTGTTAATTTTCTTGGCCAATTTAACATATGTACACGTAATTAAAGCCTTTGACTTGACTTTGGAATTTCAATGTCGCACGACCTTAAATTGGCAACAGTTTTGGCCAAAAGCAATACGATTGAGGTGTGTAGGCCTAATCGCCTAATTATATTTCCAAATTGGAATTCAGTTTTCAATTAGAACACAATGTTTTTGAAAGTACCTTTAACATTTATTCTTCGACATTAAACAATAACAAATCACGGGGGGCATAACCATATTAATGATGGTAGGCAACAGCGGGGCGGCATAGCTGGCATAGTGAGCAGCGGGAGCGGCATAGTGGGCAACTGGAGCAACAGTCTTGACCACAGCTGGGGCAGCGTAGTGAGCAACTGGAGCTGGGGCAGCATAGTGGGTCACATGAGCTGGGGCAGCATAGTGGGCAACGGGAGCAGCAGCAACGGTCTTCACAACTGGGGCAACGGCAACAGTCTTGACGAGGGGTTCACGGTTGACCACAGCGTTGAATCCGTTGATGGGATCGGCGGTGTATTGGACTGTGCGTTTGTAACCATCAGCATCGATCAGAGAGTACTCTCCACGGACCACATCACCATCGCGTTCCTCGACCTGGCTCTTGGAGTCGCCGGAAAGGGCATCCTGGACATCGTAGGCGTACTTGTACTGAGGATGGGGATCGTATTCCTCTGCAGCCTTGGTGATCACATGCTGGGCCACTGGGGCAATGGTCTTGACAACGGTAGCTGGGGCGGCATAAGTGGCCACAGCTGGAGCTGCATGGTAGACCTGAGCAGCGGGCAGGATGCCGGCGCTGGCAGCGGCGATCAGAGCGAAGACTGCGATGAACTGAAAATTATATGAATATGGTCAAATCTGAACTTCAAAATGTCTTATGGGCATACCTTGAATGCCATTGTGTCTGAGTTTGTTTGGGATACTGTTGAGAGCGGAGAGCGAACTGAACTGTGACTGCTGCTGGCTACCAAGCGCTTATATAGAGCGATCTACCGAATCGGGGCATTCTCTCTTCGTGTCCGAAGTCGTGTAATTAGTGCAATTCACTTACTTCATTTATGCTAAATATGTGTGGAAAATGTAGCATTGAGACCGAATACAATAACGAATATCGTTCGTAGGGCTTTGTGTGTTGTCATCATAATAAATTTAATTATTGGGGGTGCAAAAACTGGTTTTGACTTCAAGCTGCACTAAGATGCAAAGATTGCAATGGTAAATCCGACATGAAACATGTTAGACAATTGTAAGCCATGACGAATGAACCTATTAAAATTGTTTAATTTAATTAAGTCAATTATTAATTTTACGGGTTTGTTTTGAAATGAAATAAATCATTCTTAATCCGAATAAATAATTAAGACAAAGTAAGCTTTAAATAAGTTTTATTGTTAGAAGAACATTAACCTAATTTACAGAGTCTAAACCCTGAATTCCTTTAGTCAGCCTCGTTTTGTGGATAGGTTAAAAAGATATGCATTAGGAATCTATATCTAAAGTTAGTAGAATGTGCTAGTTTTACTCTCAGACTAAACTCTCAGCTGGGTGAGGGATTAAGTCAGGGATTAACTTATTTTGTATTGATAATTTATTTATCTCAGCAGCAAAAACTGTATGTTTTACCAATTAAAAGTAACGTATTTCTATCACGTGTCTATTTTCGAATATTATTAATTATTACAATACTTAAAAGTATTTAAAAAATTAAAACTTTTTCAGAAAAACCCAAAGCTTGATATTGTTTACGAAACTTTTGGATTGCAAGTCAATTCGCATATTGATTCAAAATTCAAAATTGTTTTCAATTATTCGCACACCATCAATTTTAAATTGATTTGTGCAATAACTGTAAACTGTGCAGAATAGTGTAAACAAATAAATATATAATATGCAGTATGGGTTTTTAATTAAAGATTCCCATTTAAACGAGTGTCGACCTGGAGAACTGAAGAACGTACGTGACAATGATACGTGATGTGTTGGAACTGTCCACCAAAATGCACTTTCAATACCAGTGAGCGGTTTTGGAGTGCCAAAAATGAATTCAATTAGGTGTCATCAATGTCACCGAGTTGACTATATAACATTATGTCCAGCACTTGGGCAGACATTCAGCGTTCAGCTTTAGCTTCATACAGCACCGAGTAAATCACTAATTAAATTTGATTGAAATGGCTTACAAGGTAGTTAAAGAGTCCTGGCGGCTTGTGGATTACGCTAGGATACTAAACACCTTCATTTTGATCATTTACAGATCGCATTCGCATTGGCTATGCTCGCCGTGGCTCAGGCAGCCGTGCTGAGAACTGTTGCCCCAGTTGCAGTGGCCCCCGTACCCGTTCTCGCCAAGCAGGTTGAACTCGAGGAGGTTGATCCTCATCCACAATACTCCTACAGCTACGATGTCCAGGATACTCTCTCCGGCGACTCAAAGGGTCATGTCGAGGAACGTGACGGCGATGTTGTTCGTGGAGAGTACTCCCTGATCGATGCTGATGGCTTCAAGCGTACTGTCACCTACACCGCCGATTCCATCAATGGTTTCAATGCCGTCGTCCGCCGTGAACCCATCGTTGCTGTTGCCGAGCCCTTGGTTAAGGCTGCCCCTGTTGCTGTTGCCGCACCCCTCGTCCGCTCTGCCCCAGTTGCCGTTGCCGCTCCTTTGGTACGCTCTGCTCCCGTTGCGGTTGCTACGCCCTTCGTCCGCTCTGCTCCCCTCGCGGTTGCAGCACCTGCCATTGCTGCCCCCCTGAGGTACACAGCGCCAGCCTATGCCGTTAGGAACTTGTAAACTTCTAAACTTCTAAGCTTCTAACCTGACTTGACTTAATATTCGGTTTATGATTTGGAAAATTAAATGTGATTCTTATTTAAAAATTACTGTTGTTTTTTCTATAGCCAAGGAGGTTCAGTATTGGTATACTAAATTTGTTTGGGATTTAATTAAGTAAACAGATTGTGTTTTTAATTTTAAATTTTCAAACTATTTCGGTGTTATATTATCCAAAACACCAAAATAAGTCTCGAAGAGAAGCCATAATAAGAAAATTAGTGCCTTTTTTAAATGGTTTGTATTCTAAATTGTAATCAAGCTTAAGTGGATCTTAGTTAAAGATTTTCGAAACATAAAATAGAAACATCTTCCATAATTATACTTAGTTATGTATAAATTTATTTTCAACTGTTTTCCATTTCACTTGATATATTCTGTTAAATATATATTTGTATTTATTTCTCTTATGTCCATAGTTTAGTTTCAAATAAGTAGTTCAAATTAATATCTCGTTTAGTAGCTTAATAGACTATAAATAGCAATTACTGTTAAATGATATGGCATCCAGTTTTAAAGGTCTGTCAAACAAATAAATTGTTTAATTCGATATCACCTTCAAGGTGAAATTGTGAAAGCGCTAAAGTCACAAATGCCCCGCGGTCAAACAGCAGCAATTGGAGAGGTGTGGTTGTGTGGTTGTGTCGATGGTTGCTGTGTGTGGTTGTGGGCACCACTTACCTATGACACTAATCTGCACACATTTACAAGTCGCAGATATTGCATAAATTTATGTATCTGCTCGGATTCGTAATTACCTCGCTTGGAGTCGATAAATCAGCCAAAGAAAAAAGACATACAAGTGACAAAAATGTATTGTACAAAAAGCGAAAAGAGATAATAATAATAATAATTTCAATTTCGCGAGTTACAATTTTTGAGTATAAAACCGTGTGGTCTGCAGTCTGCAAATCATTCCACAGCATCTCTGCTTTCGCATCAGTATTCGGATATTCGCCAAGCCATCAAACCAAATCGCCATGGCGTTCCAGGTAAGCCTCATCTATCATAGCTGAATTCGTTACCAAATCCTTGCATATAAAAATGGACATCCTTTCAGTTCTTTGCCATCCTTGCTCTCGTTGCCGCCGTCAGCGCTGGTGTTGTGCCTGTCCAGCAGGTGTATCATGGAGCTGCTCCAGCTGTCGCCTATGCCCATGGCCCAGTGGCTGTAGCGCATGCTCCAGTTGCCGTAGCCCATGCCCATCCAGTGCTGGCCAAGCACGACGATGAATACGATCCTCATCCTCAGTACAAGTTCGGCTACGATGTCCAGGATGCCATCTCTGGCGACTCCAAGAGCCAGGTCGAGGAACGTGATGGTGATGTCGTCCGTGGAGAATACTCCCTGATCGATGCCGATGGCTTCAAGCGCACCGTCCAGTATACTTCTGATCCCGAGAATGGCTTCAATGCCGTTGTCAACCGTGTGCCTGTCGATCATGTGATCAAGACTGTGGCTGCCCCAGTTGCAGTTGCTGGCTATCAACACTAAGTGGGAGGACATTGTGAGAGTCATTCAACATTGTTTAAAGCCATCTTCATGACTATGAATTGAATAAATTGTTACATATTTCTAAGCTTATATACACTGAGATTCTGAATCAGAGAAAGGACATTAGCCGCAAGAAACTTCTAAAAATGTTTAGAAAAGAGGAAGTTAAAAAGAAAATACCATCCTAAAATTGTTTGTAATATCTTATAGAGTACAATATAGATAATCTAGACATTGACAACAGAAAAATCACCTTAAAGATTGAGAAAAGATAGAGACAGAGCTAGAGAAGATTCCTAAGGCTATGAACTGAAAAGAAAATAACAATCTAATATTTGTCATAATTTCTTAGATAAATAGCATAGCATAGTTCATATAGTATTAAATATATGCTTTTTAGTCAAACTATGTAGATAAATTCACATATTCCATAGTATGTATTATGTATTAAGCTCATTCTGAAAATACTGAAGATCACGTATTCAACGGCACTTTACAAGTCAATTATGGCATAAGGTAGATCTGATAGAGGCATAACCATCATATACAGTCCACCAGTATATATTTTAAATCAATTTCTGACAGCTCTGACGCAGATTGCACGCTTCCAACTCATTATTGTAAATTGAACAGCCCCACAATAACCATCTGCCTGGTACCATTTCCATTTACACCAATCACCGCAAATTGATGCGGACGTATTGCATGCAATCCGCATTGATTAAAATTCAAGAGCCAAAACAACAAGTTAAGGTCAATTCGATTTGGTTTTTGGGGCCTTTCGCCAAATGCAACGCCCAATGTTACCAGTAAAATTTCAGAATGATTTACGACGAACGATATTGTTTTAAATCGTTTCCATTGTGCTATCGTCAAGATAGCAGCCAACTGATAGGGACTCATGCTCTTTTCTTTTCTTTTATTTCTACCTTAACATCTGTTTCACATACATACGTTTCCACATCCGTACGCCCAACTATGCCAAGGCATGGTCCGAAGTCACTGCCTGTTTGTCCTCCACTGCAGTTCCAGTTGGCGACAAGTGACCAGCGATTTCGAGTGTTAAGGTCAAAGTCAGGTTTTATGGTTAATTACGATCAAGTCGTGTCCGACCACTCGATGACATGTTCGTGTATCGCGCCCTTTCCCATGTAAAGACTGAAACAGCAGCAGTAGCAGATCATAAAACAAAACAAAAAAAAACATAACCAAATACGCTCCATACCAATTACAATTACAGTAACATGCCGTTGCTTTGAAATCCACTAAAGACCCAGTCGAGGTGGTCTTTTGGCCTGTCCGTGTACATGGCCCATAAAGCCACAAGGCGATTACAACAAAAAGCGTAAAACCCAACATACTTTAAGCGTGTTCACACTACCAAAATACAGTCAAGTTTGAAATGTTTGTTGCCAATAAAAATCGCAAATTATATATGTTTATGGTAATCTTTAGTTTTTCTAAGTAAATTGTATTATGTCAATAGAGGTTAATAGTATGAAGTTTTTAGCTTCTTTAAGTGTTTACTCTATCATACTGAATGTAAGCTGAATGAATGTATATTTTACTGTGATGGAACATTAATAACAATTTTAATAAATCGATCATTTCTGTAAATGTGAAAATATTCGATTTATTAGTAATTCAACTGCAGGTTAATAATTAAACTGTTGACAAGTCTAAACACAACTTTATCGTCGTAATTTTTACCGTTTTGTCCGATTGCCTCGTTCTCGGCCAACTTTAAGTGATTTCTTGGGCAACTCACGTAGTCGCAACCGTGATTCAAATATGTATGTTAACATTTACATTTACATTGTTTTGGTTTATTTTGTTATTCATTTTGTTGTTTATGCTTTCGGTTGGTTCTTTCTTCTGGTCGTAATGGTCCATTAAATTGGTTCAATGTCGAATGCGACCTTGAAATATGTACAAATGTATGTGAGCACCGGAAAAGGGAAAGCCAAATGCATGTAATGACTTGTAATTTCTTTTGGAATTTCTTTCGCTTTTAAAAGCTTTTCAAATAATTTTAAGAGCTTGCTCAGTAGGTAGTACATTAGTCTAGTCTATCAAGTGTCTTGTCTATAATAGAATATATTTCTGTAGATAATGTATTTAGCAATAACTAGACTATCAAGTGGAACTAGTTTATTTTGGTAATCGGAGAGGAGTCTTTAAAAGAAGTTTGTTTGTTACGATCCTTAAGGAATGTATTCCTTTTCCTTAATACACGTAGAAAAACCCACAAAAATCGAACAGAATAAATAGATTTCTGAACTGTTTTTATTTTTCTGTGTAATGTACAAAGCGAACGTCGTTATGCGCTTTTAAGTGATAAATCTTTGATAGAAAAAAAAAACAGCAAATTTGTTCTATGACATCACATTCTTTATTCAATAACAACTAACGGCAATTATCAGGTCGGGCATCACCTATTGATTTCCTAATAGGCGTACGAGATAAGAGGCGAAGCGAACTGGGTCTTGACGATGGCTGGACCAGCGGCGACCAGAGGAGCGGCCCTCACAACTGGTGCTGGGGCAGCGGCAACAACTGGTGCTGGAGCAGCGGCGTAGGCAAAGGGAGCAGCAGCGGCCAGAGGAGCGGCACGGACAACGGGAGCTGGAGCGGCAACAACGGGAGCAGCAGCCACAGCAGCGACCAAAGGTTCACGGCGCACAACAGCGTTGAATCCGTTGATGGGATCGGCGGTATAGTCCACAATACGACGGTAGCCATCGGCGTCATTCAGCGAGTATTGTCCCTGGACAATATCACCATCGCGGGTCTCCACCTGGGTCTTTGAATCGCCAGAAAGCGCATCCTTAACATCGTATCCATAGGTGTACTGAGGATGAGGATCGTATTCCTCCACCTGGGCAACGGCGGCCAAAGGTGTGGCAACTGGGACGATACCAGCGCTGGCCACAGCGATGCAAGCAGCGAAGAGAATGGTGAACTGCAATTAGAGATTGAACACACTTTTAAAACACTTTTCACATTTGCACAGCAAAGGATCTTTAAATCTTTTATTCCTTTTTTCCTTTTTAGTATATGTTTGTGGGGGGTGGGAAGATGGGCTTACTTTGAATGCCATTTTAGGATTGTTTGGGTTGCTCTAGATACCGTAATTGGTGTTGAACTGATTTGAACAGTGTCCAACTGGGGCTTATATACCACATTCGAGGCGATGTGCCCGAATTCGTAACCAAATGCGTGCCACTTGCGTCACAAAACGATGGCGACAATACAGAAATACAAAATACTAATACTAAAAAATAACAGACGACGATCCAAGACTAGAAGCACTTGTCGTTGAAGAAGGAGGTGGGTGAACAGGTGGGCCAAGACGATCGGCCCAAGCACATTATTAACCAAGGCTATCACAAGTGACAAAGCAACAGCAGTAGCAGCAGTAATGACGACAACAACAACAACAACAAGAGCAACAACAACAAAATTGAAGGCATAATGCCTTCTTGATTGAATTGAACGCACTCGAGCCGAATTAATATTGGCCTCAGATACTCAGAAGTCGCATACGCAAACGTGCACTACGAGACGAGTCCACTAAATCGATGCGATTGCTCATTTGTTTTCGCTTTCGAAAAGCATACACACACACACACACATGCACCAAAAGCACACACAAGCATACAGACACCTCTTTACTTTACCCTGTTCAGGTATATTACGTTTTAAAAGTATGCAGCAGGCAGCAGGCAGAACTCAAAAAAGTTGTCAGTTTATTACCTTCTTAAAGTAAAGAGAGCAATTCTTCCGACTCTCACATATAGACTTCACAAGTTATTAGTTTGAAAATGTTCCATAAGGTAGACTAGTTTAAAACGAATACTTTTTCATTAATAACTGAAAGATTCTGTTTTTTCAAGGGTAAGTGTAAGTGAAAGATATATACTTGATCAGCATCAACAGCCGAGTCGATAATGCCATGTCCGTCTGTGTCCATAAGAACGATTTTGACGAGGTCAATATCAAACTTGTTTTAATTTTCCTCTAAACTGTTGTTTCTTTTATTATATGATTATAAAAAAATAACATTCATGCATCTCAAGTCGCCTGGAAAGTGGTTTTTATAGGTCCTATTGCTTCCTAGACCTAAATTATATAATTGTAAGCAAATTCAATTACTTGCACAGGGTATTTTAAGGGCTACCATTCCGGCTGATTTTGATTTTATTAATAGCGTATGCAGCGCATGCGCAAATGCATAACAACGGTTTTTCAAATTGACTGCGCAGCTCTCTGCACTTGCATGCACACTTGCACACACACACGTGTTCACCCACAGTCACACATACATACACACATTATAATTATCCCCCACCAGTAGCGACCTTAAGCGTTTATTTGGGTGCTGGCGCTCCATTTGAACTATAATTGGATTTCGTATGCTCTTTATTGTTGTCGCCACCTTCCAACTTCCGACCAATGTCCACTCAATAAATGTTTGTATTATGCGTATAGAAACTTAAACTGGAGCTTACATAAGATTTTTTTCTTTTAACTAAACAATAGTTTGTTAGTTTGTTTACTTAACGCTTATTGTATTACTATACTTTAAAGTTCTTTAAAAAAATCTAACGAGCTATGCTTTAACAGGATTACTTTTTGTAAATTTTCCGTTTAAAAGAAACTTGTTGGCGTCTGTAAAAAAAAAGATAAATCAGTATTTAAAATTTGGAAATTTTTTTTACAACTCCTGCTCATTTTTAATTAACTGCTGGTGCCCAAATTAGTATAAGGGAATACTGTATAGTTAATTTTAAGAAGTTTAACTTTTTTTGTAAAGGTTCATGCCATAAGCGACAAAAAATTTGTCTTGGAAAGTTGCCAGTAGAAAGAGGACCCTTTAGATAATTTAGTGATAATGTTAAAAACATTAAAAAGACCAGAAAAAAAATCTCAATAGTCTTCATAAAAAGCATAGAATAGGGATTTATTAACAAAAAGAAATAAATGTTTATTGTAGTCTTTAGGTACATATGTCATTGTACTTTGTTTCTCTCTAATGTTGGAATACATATGAAATAGTTTGTGGATGAGCAGCGTGTATCGATGATTTCAACAGAGACGGCACGTGATGAGCAACAATTGTGGGTGAGGGAGCTGCATGAACAACGTGTGCCACTGGCGCGTGGTGGATCAAAGTGGGTGTGGCATAGCTTCTGACTAGCACTGGTTGAACAGGCTGTAGCTTGGGGGTCAGTAAAGTTGACACTGGTTTTTTTAAAGCCAGAGAGGCAACTGGAACGGCAGAACTCAGTGGCTCACGTCGCACTACTGCACTGAATCCACGCTCCGCATCCGCCGTGTAGTCCACAATCCGTCGATAACCATCGGCATCGTTTAATGAGTACTGACCCTGTACCAAGTCACCGTCACGTGTTTCCTTTTGGGACTTGACATCGCCAGTAACTGCATCTGCCACATCATAGCCAAAGTCGTAACGTGGATGCGCATCGAAAGTGTCCTCATTGTCCACAGATTTACTGGGCAGCAGTCCTCCGCTGACCAAAGCAATGAATGCTAAAAATAAAATAACCTTTGGAAAGAAAAACAATATTTGAAATACTTGGTTTATGGGGCACATTGAATCCTTACCTTGGAGAACATAACTGAAACTATTTTAAACACCCGTCCCTGACGATTGCTGAAGTGATACAAGCTGTCTGGAGATCGGTGTACCCTTTTATATAGGGCAGTGGACACAGTTCAGTCGAACACTAAGTCAATGCCACTGCTGTGGGCCCAATACCAGTTACTGTCCTGTGGCAAGGTCATGTCGGACCTCCAGACATGCGCTAATTGAAGTCGCTGCCAACTAGTTTATCATTCATCGACAGGTTTCCGACATCGTCTGGTCTTGTAAATAACTTTTGCATTCGATGCCAAGCTAAAAAGTGCATCTGTCACCTCACATCGTGCAGCCCAAAATAATTGCAAATTGAGAAACATTTTTTGTAATTTTGTTATTAATAAAAAAACTGTATTGGTGTTACTGAGTTATTGGTTATGACTGATATTCTGAATTATACTATTATGAAATCAAGGGTTAAAATACTTTTGCATATATCATTATATTCATTTCAGAAAAGAGACTTTCCACTGGTCAAGCTTAATAATTTAATTTACCTATTCTCAATCTTTTTTCTTTTATTCCTATTTTTCAGTAGGACGCTTAGCTGAAAGTAGTAAGGAGTAATAAGTACATATAACAAACAATGAAACTAAAATTAAATTAATTAAAAGCAATTAAATTAACCCTTTTTATTTATTTGCGACTAAGTTTGAATATTTTGTTTTTGCAAATTTTTATTACACACAAGAAAAACAAAATTGTAGTTCCAAAAAAGCGGCGCTAGCAAACAGTAGATGGCGTCACCACTTAACCGCCATGGGCGCTTTTTGTTGCACACTTTTGGGGATACACTAAAAATGTTCATAAATGCGGGCGATAAAAATTTTAAAATTAAAAAATTAAAACAATTTTTTAAGTCATCAAATGATTTTTGTAGACCCTGTACTTTAAAAACTACAAAAGGGTTCTATTAAGTTTGTGCAAAAAAATGTGCGTAATTGGCAGAAGGACGCGCGGCAGACACCATAAAGTATATGGCGATATGATTTTTGGCACACATGATAAACTCTATAGTCCAATCCTGTTGTATTCGGATAGGATAAAAAACGGATAGTATACAGCTGTTCGAAATTTCGAAAACATGCACACCTAGATCTCAGAGACTATACGAGCTAGAGACACCAAATTTGGTATGTAGGCTCATCTATATCTGGTCCAGATCAAGATTGTTTTAGAATTTTTGTATAAATTGAATAAATTAAAGCGGATTGTTTTAATACCAAGCCCTTCTGGGGGCCAGTGATCAAACAATGTCTAAAAATCTACGAAATTCAGGACAATTTGAGAAAATTCTAAGAAAAAATATTTTTTGACTTAATTGGAAGATTTCCTGTAATTACTGTTAACTGACATTAATTATAATTCAAATATCTTCATTTTGGCCGATTCAAAATCAAATCAATCAAAACTCGAAATGCTTAAAAAACTTAAATCTACTGC
Organism: Drosophila testacea; assembly: GCA_035043265.1. Lineage (NCBI taxonomy): Eukaryota > Metazoa > Arthropoda > Insecta > Diptera > Drosophilidae > Drosophila > Drosophila testacea. The sequence goes on along the minus strand of JAWNND010000052.1, from coordinate 158,557 downwards.
AGAAGAAACCATGGCTACGAGGGCCTTTAGATGGTAAGATATAAAAGCTAAGGAGGCTATAAGTCGGTGTAAAACTCATTTTTAACTCAAAATAATCTGTTTCTGGTACAGAGAACCGATAATATACACTATACTTTATAAACACATTTTACACATCAGTTTTGCGCAGGTACAGATTGAATCTTTTTTTTTAATTTAACGATAAATTTTTGATTTAAGTTCTTCTTCAGATATATATCTACTACCAAAATATAAGTTGTATCCTTCGTTATTATACTGTCAAAACAGTATTTTGCACTTCCTGAAAGTAACAGTATTAAGCGATATATGCTTACAAATTTGTATTGTCTTAATTACTTAACCCCATTCTCTCCCGCTGATTGCCTATTTAAACGATTATAAAGATTTAATTTTGTATGAAATTGATAATGAATATTATATTGTTCTCGAATATACCGTTTTTATAAAATTCACAAGACATTTGGGGTTTTATTTTTACCGCCATATTGTCAACACTTTTATTTCCGACAATTCAATTTGTATAACAACACAATCTTCTTGTATTCGGCTAGCATCTGTACAAATTTGGAAACTGATGATTTAACTGCAGCATAAGAACATTTGGGATATGATTTTTGTCCCCTCTGTGCAGCTGTCTTCAGGCTGACTGAGTCTATTCCTTAAGCAAACAGGGGTTGTGATGAGACCCAATCGGCGTCAATACTTAACCACCTCGCTTCTCATTGGCTGGTTTCATTTGAGCATCGGATAAGAGCTACACCTCTAGTTGTCTCGCTCTAGCATTATCCGCGTGCAAAATGAAAGAAACTTTTAAGAGTTTCCCTAATATTAAAGCCTCGGGCATTTCGAGTATCGTAAATGTCGAGCCTTTGCATAAATTTGCATTACAATAAGCCAAGGTCAGTGGCATATTTATGGACAATGTAAACAATCAAATAAATAAGTGGATTCTTGTAACAGAATATAACTAGAATGTCTTTTGCATTGCATTTTTAACCTACATATATAAGTATAATTTGATTAAAAACATGAGCATATTAAATCGGGCAACTGACTTCAAAATAGCTCCAAAGGGCAAAATTCGGTACCCTTGGGCACAAATAGTTCGATAAACAACCATTTTGCAATTTCTGATAAGATAACGCCTTTTTATATTTGTACTAATTTACGACTATCTATCTACACAAACAAATGTGTCTAAAAACATTTGTAATAGGTGTACATATTTACACTCAAGTAAACCCAAGTGCATATCTGTATTTAGATATACAAAAAAATAATAATAGAAAATAGACAATGATGAAAACTTCGACTTTAGCTTTAACTTCGCTTTCGTTGAAGGTAGTTTATATTGTTCAGAAACCGGAAGTAGGATTTTTGTTTGTTAAAAAAAGAGATGTTATGCTTGAAACAAATTTAAAAATACCTATTCTATTATTCGTATTTCAGAAATATTATTGCAATAATTTAAAGTCTATTAAAAGAATTACTGGCACTATATTAACATATGTATTACATCCAAGAGCTGTTTGTTTCAAAGTATGTAAATTGTATCGTAAGTTTGATTATAAATCATCTAATTAAGAATACAATGTACTGGTGGTTACATTGTTACACCTATCAATCATTACAGAAGGAGCCATATTTCTTTTATTAAAAAAAAACAGGTTGCACTCTAAAGAGATTTATTTGTGATGAATTCTGTTTGTAATTACATATTTTGTTTACCCAAATAGCTGACCAGAAATAAGCTTAAAATCGTATTAATAAAAACAATGAGGTCGTCTGGTCAACCTGTAATTATGTATTCAATTAAAAGAGCTCAGCTTTAGCCCAGTTAACATTTTGGCGACAGGCTCCGTCTGGGTCTCAGTCGTCGTGTCCGTCTCCGTCTGTCCATGCAACAGGCAAGAGGCAACAGTTAACAGTAGAATCTGATAAGTACGTAAAATTAATTAATCATTACAGAATTGAAAACGACCAACAGAAGTCAAAAGCTGCACACAAAAAATGGCACAAATATCGATTTACCAAAAATGTACAAAAAAAAAAAAGTATACAAAGAAAAACTACAAAAAAGACCGCCGAATGGTTTGGACATGGACATGGACTGGGAGCTGTGACAGTCGGCGCCAAGCAATCCATCAATTTGTGCAGCGCCAATTACGCCTGTTACCGTTACTCGTCACGTCCCCCAACTCCCGTTCCCATATAGCCAGCTGTCATTTGGGGAGGGAGAGAAGTTACAACAACTTTGAAAGTCGCTTTGTATCCCGGTGGCGCCCCATCTACGGGCGTCAACTTTGGTCACTTTTTTGTAACAATTGTAATTAGTTTAGACGACAATTCAGTCGATCGACTTCTGTCCATTGACGCCTTCTAAAGTAGCCATCAAATCCATATGTCATACTTCCGACGGCCTCAATAGCACTTACAGACATTAATGATGTCTTGACACACCTGTGACTAGAGTTCCCTCATTCCACTCTGAATATTCGATCAACAGTTTGAAGCCTTGATAACATGCTTAAAAGTAAAGCTGACTAAGTAAATAGCTCCTTCAATGTCCTTCGCATGTATTTTAATTACTTGTACATTATTCTATAGAGAATATTTCAAATACAAAAAGGATATCAAAGAAAGCTGGAACTACAAGATTAAATCTTTTTATAGCCAGACCGCAGTTTGTAAAAAAAACTGAGAGTGTATTAGAATACAGATTCTACATGTCGTTTTGTTTTTACATCTTAATGGAATTTGTCGAGATCGGATTACTATATGTATTATATAGCTTCTGCAGGAGCGATGAGATATCGTAACTAAATTCACACATTGTATATTTCGTTATGTCTTTAACATCTTGTGAAATTTTTGAAAGATCTAATAACTATGTATATCATAAAGTTGTGGGGCCTCTCTGAAGGGGCATGAATTCTTTGGCACGCCAAAGATATCCATTTTATATTTGACATTTTCTTTTAAATACTGGGTTGACTGCCTGTCTTAAATTTTAAAATTGCATAATTTTACTCTTCTATTCAATTGGCAATCAATCGATTGAATTAGTTAGAGGTTACTTAACCAGCTGTGATTGCTATGAGTGAATCAATTGTTTTGAATTTTTAATCAGTATTGACTTAATCAACATAAACAAATGTATTTCAAGAGTTAATATTATTAATTAATTATGCCTGCACGACATACACTTACTCATATCTAAGTATTATTAAGTGCTCATTAAGTCCGTAACCTAAACAGTCTACACCTATTACCCTTAGGTTATTTTGTGCTTAAAATAAATATACAATAAGTCAATTAAGTGTTTTGACAAAATTAAATTTAAATTATCTTTTTGGCATTAAACAATATTTAAAATAGAGCAATTATAGAACTGTTGATAAACTTGTTAAAATAAAATGAAGAGAATTATGCATGTAAATTTTTTATTTTGTCAAAACTCTTTCTCGACTAACTTTATATGTACTACTATTTATGTTCTTAATAGATATATCTACATATATGTATAAAATTTCTTTCTATTACGAATGAAGTAAGAAACTTTTCCAAAACTAACACAAAATGCAGATAACATAATAAACTCATCCTATTCGATGGTGTATACATGTAGATAGGTGGGATATGGACACTTGGTCGAGTAGCTGGGATCGCTTGGAAGCTGAAAACAAAAACACACACATCCTGTTAGTATTAATTGCTGCTGTCCGAAAATATAACAAATCACCTTGGAGCGCTGGGCAAAGACCCAAAAGGACGAGACTGTGTAACAACTCTGTTGTAGTTCGGATAGGAATGGGAAGTGGAATGGGATTGGGTTTTTGGGCACGGCCAGTAAAACCACCAACTACGAGTACACGACAAAAAGTTGTGAAAATGTCAATCAACTTGTACAAAAACCAAAAAGAAGAAATAAACACAAAAGTTTTCCAGACTGAAGGACTGACAGAGAGACAGATAGACAGACAGGCAGCCAAAGATGATGCATTGTGCGTGAAAGGTGCAATGCCGGTTTCGGGGCATAAAGATATCTGAATGTTGTATCTCTATCTGGACAGTGTGACAGACTCGTAGGGGGCGCCTACGAATTGCATCCCACTGAGTCAGACTCCGAGACGGAGTCTGACGACGGCGATTTAAATTCCGCAGCAACCATACATAGATGGGCTGTCATATGTGAAAATGACGATGACGATTGACAGCTGCACAGTGGGTACATCCCGTTCCAGAGTCAGTGAGCTTCAGTGCCCAATTTTTGAGCAGTACTCGCACTACCTGCAACTGTCAATTCATTTGGGAATATGTGTAGGTGCGAAAAACGCAAAAATAAACCAAAGAAGAACGTGCAAAAAGTATCAAAAATACTATGTGGTATAAATACACACACACATCGATTTATACATTTGTAGTTTCCAGTTAAATAAGGCATGAACATGGGCGTAACTCTAATATCAGCATTTGCCCAGCAGGGACCGGCAAAAAAAACTAAATGAAAACAGCAAACTGCCAAAACCGGTAATGACTAACCCCCGAACCGGGGCCCACTGATAAGAACTCTTGCCCTAGCCATACACTGAAGTATAAGTGAGCTAGCACTAATGCAGTCATATTTATGCCACTCGAGTGCAGTCAGTGTGAGCGAGACAACAGCTGTTAGTTGGCCTGGGCGTGGCCTGTTGCCACAGTGTCGACTGTGTGTGTTGCCTGGGTTGGTTGCCCCGACCAGCAATCAGTCACGACTTGGTTAGCGCGCATGCAGCACGAAGTTCGATTATCGTCGCGTGGTTAAAACAGATTCCGTCGGAACTGAAACTGAAACTGTTACTATTACTTCAATTGTAATGGCGTGTTTCATACTCGTATAACTGTTTGTGTCAGTGTGCCAAAGTGTATTTAAAATTAAAATTTAGCCGCGTGTTTTAATCAAACAAAAATTCAATTTGTGCTGGAGCACTGTCTCAGCCTCTGTTGGCACACTCTCAAAATACTTATATTGCAAAAAAAGTTAGTTAACTGTGTTTTAAAAATTACAAATATTGCCTAAAGCTGCCAATTGTAGGATTACAAAAATCTGATATATTGCCTAAAATAGTAAAAACTTACATAAATAAAATTAACTTTAAAATTTAAATTAAACTTTAAAATAATCTATTACTTAGCTAATATGATGATGTTCATTTTTATTTTTAGTCTTAAAATACACATCTTAAGATTAACAAGTCAAACGCTAGTAAGTTAGCAACCAGGCAAATTCATATTGTCCTTTTACTAGTCATACATCTATTTGTTTCTTTTACTAGTTGCCTTTTAACCAGTCGTAGAACCAATTGTTTTACAAGCTAGTTGCTTATTATTAGTTAAAAAAAAACCATTTGCTTTTAAAACTAGTTGACAAAAACCCTACAGCGATATTTTAGGCAATATCAACAAATTAAAAATTACAATAGATCAAACTTTAGGCAATTTTCCACTTGTTTTAGGCAATTAAAAATTTTTTGAGTGCAGTTTGGCATACAATATGATGGACGTTAGCAGCATGTACGGCAACCATCCGCATCATCATCCACATGCCACTGCCACGGCCTATGATGGCTATGGCAGCAACTACTTTCCCTCTCCGACCCACCATCTGCAGCAGCAGCAACAGCAGCAGCACCAGCAACAACAGCAGCAGCAACATCAGCAACAGCAACAACAACTGCAGCAGCAAGTGCAGCAACACCAACAACATCAACTGACCTACAATGGCTACGACAGCAACTCACCCAACTACTATCAACAACAGCAACAGCTTACACCACCACCAGCACAACACCAGCTGCAACATCCACTTGCCCAACAGCAACAGCAACAACAGCAGCAACATCAACTCTATCCCCATTCGCATCTGTTCAGCCCCAGTGCGGCGGAGTATGGCATAACTACCACAGCCAGCGGTGGATCAGCTGCAAATAGTACTCCTTTGCATCCCACCAGTCACTCTCCTGCCGACTCCTATTATGAAAGTGACTCTGTGCACTCTTACTATGCCACAGCAGCGGTGGCAACAGTGCCACCACCCGCCAACAATTCTCCAGTTACGGCTGCCAATGCTACACAGCAGCAACAGCAGCAACAACAACAGCAGCAGCAGGCAATGGATGCGCATGCGCCCATTATCAGCTCCGAGAATGGAATGATGTACACAAATCTGGACTGTCTGTATTCACCCAGTGTGGCACAGCAGGCGCAGACGCAACCCCTTGGATATGGTGCTCAAATGGAGGAGAAATATGCAGCGGTTTTGCATGCAGGATACGCAGCGGCGCCACCAGGACTGTTGCTGGAGGATCAGGATCCTATGATGCAGCAAACGACACCACAGATGTGGCATCATCATCAGCACATGAGCGGTGGTTATCCATTGGATGCGGGCATTGCTATGGACTATCCACATGCCCACTTGCATCACACTCTCAGTCATGGTCATTTGGCCAGTTTGACTTCCAGCGCCCAACAAGCACAGCAACACCAGCAACAACAGCAGCAGCAGCAACAACAGGCAACAAGCAACCAGGTTGTGCCACAACATGCGTTATCACCCAACGGGTCGTCAAGTTGCATAAGCATAACCCGTAATCAACGTGGTGGTGGCGTCACATCCCCTGGCAGCTCCACCTCATCCTCAACAGCATCAGCAACCACTGGCAACAACTCCACGCACCAAACGGGCTCACAATCAAAATCGCCAAATCATGCGCCCAACATTCCAACCTACAAATGGATGCAGCTCAAACGGAATGTTCCCAAGCCACAAGGTGAGTTTATCATCTCTGATCGAAGACTATACTCCTATAAACCCCTAACGACTGGACGTAATATGAAATTATTTTAAATATCCTCCAAGAAATTTCAACATGCTTATTTGAATATAGGATTCTAAGGATCCAGTCTTAGATCAATTTTCTGATTCATATGTCATATAAAATGTTTAAGAAAAACTTTAGCAATATGTTATACTCTTATTTTCTGCTTAGACCAATGTACAGTTAAATGAAAGACTCTTTTGAGATGAATTTTATTATTTTCTTAATTATTATAGATTTCGAATAGTAAAAAGTGCAGTGTATATTTTTTTTTAACCCCAGAAATGCAACAATACGTAATTTCAATATAATTGAAGTCAGGCTCACATTTTAAAATGTAATATAATATTCTCTTTCTTCATGAGTAGTTCAATATACTATCCAATAAAAGATTGTTTTGAGCTAGATTTTAATATTTTCATAATTTGTACAGATTTCAAATGAATGAAAAAAGTGCTTTACTATATATAATTCTTGGGACCGTAATAGTACAAGAAAACAGAGCATTTGTTAATCTCAGCCATAAAAATAAATAAAACTTATTTGCTTAAAAGAATCACAAATATCAAATTAATTAAACTTTGCTTGCAATCTGACAATTAATCAAATCGACACCTTATTAAAATTCCCGCGCGGTATATTGTAACATAAAACTTAATGCATTCCATATTTACTAAAATGTGAGATATGCTGGTGGCAATTATAAAATAGTTTTGCCATTTCTTTGATCACGTAAGATCATTAAGCAAAGTCAATTTAAACGCTCTAATCAATAGATCACAATATGATTTAATATGAATATATTAAACCAGTTGGACAACACAGTATTAGTTCATATTTATGATTATAACTTAAAAAGGGTAAAAACAAAATAAAATTCAAAATCAAAATGCAAAAGAAAGAAAAGGAAGAAAAAAATGAAATAAACAGAAACGATGACTTTCAAAACTGATTGACAGTCCAGATATACGAACAACCCAAGTGCGTCAGACGTCCAACCGAGGGCATGTCACCTAAAAATAAGAATGTCTCTTCAAATGCCAAAGATTTCGCTTGCCGTTCTCTCTCATAATTTCAGTCGTTCAGTTTCAGTTTCCCCTCTGCCTTTTGGCATATTTCTTGCATATTTCAGATAATTTTGTCAATGCTGTGCAGTCAGTCAGGTTGTCACTTGTCAGTGCGTTGAGAAGTTTTGTATCTTGGAATTAGCCAGCTAAGAAAATACGCAACGATGATAAACTGAAATTCATGATAAATGGCACCTCACTCAGACCTATAAAATATTAATTGTGTATTTAATATATCAGTATATATACGACATAATTATGAGAATGGGTTCAAGAGTACAAGAATATATTTATGCAATAATCATTTTCTTATTATTACATTCAAATGATTGACTTGCATTTTTAAAGAACACTCTAAGGAAATGTTCTTTATAGAATCCCTGTAATATGTACAAATCATCAGCAAACTATTTGAATTTATCAGATCTTCACTTATTAAATTCTCTTGATTCTCTCCTCGCTGAACCTGTTGGCCAATTTGATATGACAGGCTTATTTGACTTCCAGAAACTAGTTGAAGCACTTTACCTGTTGCAACAGGCAGCGTGAGTTTGATCCCAGCTTCAATCAGATATGAGGCATCAGAGCTCCTACCACTTACAGATTGAATAACGTAATCCCTTGGCTACACCAATAATCATACAAATATTTGCTTATTAATGCTGAAAAGTGTCATTTACATGCATCGTTTTCAATTAAACGACGCCAGAGATCTCTGCACGCGCCGCACCCAAAGCTCATGATCATGCTCCATGACAATGACGTGTGCAAGTGGAACCGAGGAGGAGAATGGAGAGTTGGAGGAACCCAAATCCGAGCCGGGCGCTTAAACGTCTCTCGACCACAAGTCAAACAAACAATTAAAGCGTGCAAGAGCAAAAGAAAAGAAAATGAAAAACGAAGAACGAAAAACGAAAGACGAAAAAATAAAAAGAATTATAAAGAAATAATAATAATGAAATAAGTATGAAAGAAATGCAGCTCGGTTAAAGAATGAAGCAAACCTACTACTCGCAATGCAGTTGTTGTCACTGGGCGCTGGATGCCGATCTGGAAGTCAAGTTGGCTGTCAGAAAAAATGATTATTTAAATAAGAGTTCTTGTTTGAGCTCCACTGCAACTGAACTGTCACTGAGTCCAACCTCAAGACCTGCAGCTGGACAAGAGACGCAAATGCAAATGCAGGGAGGAAAGCTCGATATGGTCTCACTCTGAGACAGTCTCAGTCTCAGTTGCGATCTCAGAGCGACGGTCTCTGGCTGTGCCTCTGTGCTCCACTCCATCTGTCATGTCATCCATTTTCAGCCAGGGAAACAGCATAATCAGCAATCATGGTTATAAATGGTAGCATTCGACATATTGGCATTCACGCACAGCAGAAGCTTGTGTATAAAATACCTGCACATGGGTACGGGTACTCACCATCACACTCAAACTCAAACTCATACTCAAACTCACATTCATTGCATTCAATTCAATGTGCTCTAATGTGTTAATCAGCATTTTTCAATAACCAGACCAGATTGAAGAGGGAAAAGTGACTGCATGAAAATGGAAAACCTCTCCTGCTGTGGACGAAAAATAAAAAAGATTAATTGAAATTTTTCGAGGGATTTGCCAGTGACAACTTACACTAGGAATTTGTTCAACGACGCTAGACAGAGAACTCAAATTAGAGATACAAATCAGTATTAGCTCGATGAGTAACTAGAGAAATCGTTTCGAGTGCAGCAGGTTCTCATTGAGACTGATTAACTGCTAAACTATTCACAGCATGTATCTTTAGTAAATTTGATTGCTTACTCTAACTTTTAGATAAAAATATTTAATTGAGATATTTTTCCAGTTTCATTGGTGGTGTAAATTATTGACGTTCTATATATCTTCAAATAACTTTAAGCAAGATCAACCAATTTTTATAAAAGCTTAAGAATATTTTAATAGTTAATTCATATACATTTGTTCGAAATCATTTCTAAAGAGCATGCCATTATTTAGACTCCCATATTAGATAATTAGAATAAAAATATTTCCTAAAATAAAGTCTCATTAGCAAATGTTAACACTTTATGACTTGTATTATACAAAAATACTTAAGACAGTTTTTAAAACATTATGTTTAATAAATGTATCAGCAAACTAATACTTCTAAGCCCCTATTCTCTCTATTAAGATATAAGTGCTTACATTCATATGCCCCGCCCCATGCTCAATTCACATTGATTGAGAGTTTTGTCACCCATTTTATGAGTGCACTTATCAACTACTCATATAGCCCTAAATCATACTCTACACAATATTTGTTAACGTTTATTGGCCTTTTTTATGGGACGACCATAATTGAAAACTGTCCACCGTCTTGTGGCATAACAATTTAATTAATACTTGTACTCCGAGTCGTACTGAATGTCGTGCCTCGTTTAGTTGGGTTCTGTTCGTGTTTTATTGTTTTTTAAACGATCTACCACTTTGTCGCAGCATTTCCCCTTAGAGAGGGGAATGGAAATGGAAATGAGAAGAGACTCCAGGCACGCAAACTATGCCAAATGAAATAATATGAAATATGAATAGAGCTGAAAAAAGTGAACGAAAATGAAACCTAACACGAAAATTAACATAACTGTCGGTTCGAGTGGTAACTAACTAAAAAACTTTGGGCCAAAAGTTCAATGTGTAGTAGCGAAAGGTGTTAGGAGATGGAGTTATGAGCCAGGTACAAGGGGACGGTTAGGGAACAGACCAGGCTGGGCCTTTCGCTTGGCGTATTCAACATTTATTTGATGTGATGTTTTGATATTTCTTGACACCAACACGCGACGGCGACGCAGCACAGAATGTGCCACAGTGAAATGAATTAATTACGTGCATTTCAAAACAAAACAAAATACAAAAAATAAAAAAAAAAATATATTTATAAAGAGCTGAGTACAACAAAAACAAAAGGAATGGAAAAAGGCAGACTATTTAAACGAAATGATATTGTGGATAGAAAAGTGACCACCAGGAATTTGAGATAAGATCAAACGCTTGGCCAGAACCGTACCGAACCACTGACAGAGACAGACGCTGAGACCCGCCCGCCTGTCTGTCACCGTTCGTCACAATGGCTAGTTGGATCATTCTCAGACCTCAACTCAGACCCGAATTACCAAAAAAAATATATATAGAGCCACAAAAAAATGTGCGGCATGTGTCGTGACAAATTTTGTTCGCTCGCGCGCGTTGAGCTAACATTTTTGAAAGCGTGTTATTAAATTTCATTCCAAAGGAAAGGGGTTAAGGGGTTAGGGGTCAACTATGCACCTACAACTTACAGTAACTGGGATTCCGTCAGATTGGAATCGATTTGTAAACTGATAAATGCCGCGGTACTTACATTAATTACCACTTTAGACTGCTGCTATCAGTATCTGAATCCGTATTCAAACCCAAATCCCTACTCACTCCATTTCCATCTCTCGCTGGACTTGCCTGCGACACTTACACACCTCAAATGTCAGCTCTTATATATAGACTTTGAGATCATAACAACATGAGAAGCGCATTAGCGGACTGCGTGACAGGCCAACAAGAAATCCGCAACAGGGCGACTCTCCCTTGAAGGAATAAAGCAATATCCCTGCTCCTGACCCAACCGTTGCCAGCATTAAAGGATATTCGAGGGTGTGCTCGTCTTGTTATGTAATATTACCCAAAAAAATATTGTCATCCCGTGGACTGTTGTCAGTTGATTTTGGCCACTGACTGTTTGCCTTTTGGACATTTCATGCAAACATTGCGCCAAAACGGAGGAGGATATCTTATCTTTTGTTTGCATTCGCATAAGGTTCCTTCTAGCCAAAAGTGAGCTGACAGTGGCGTCTGCCCGGCTGCCTTTAATACTTTTCAAGTGTATAATTTACTAAATTATATAAGTATCCAGTTACGTGCCTGGCCACAAACTCAAACCCAACCAAAGATACCCCGATAAAAACACGCTTCCAATATCTGCTTAACAAAATTGCACAAAATCATGCTACTCATAGTTATGCCTAAGTACCATGCACACCACATACACATAAATTGTTGTGTGTATATATAAACATTGATAGAGACTGATAAAAAGCGACCTCACGTACTCCACACGCCTAATTAATTTAGATATACAAATGTTCCTCAATCTGCCATTCATTTTATTATTAGGTGTTAGCTTATTGAATTTATACTCCAACAGTAGCTACAGAAATGAAGACTAGGAATACATGTTAATGGATAGCGTAAAATTTGGGAGGCTTACAAAAACCTACATTTAAGAAAGTGCCTTGACTCTTACCCAAAATTGTAGAATCAGAAAAGATACAAACTAAAAGTCAAGAGTTTAAACCTTCGACCAAAACCTATTGTATTATTTGGTAACTTCTGGATGTTCCGAAATTTCGTGTTTAGTATTCTCATAAAAACTCTGAAAATACTTTTACACATTTCTCAAAAGAGACAAGTTTAGTGCTGATAAGGTATCCATAAAATCATTAGCTAACTGCACTAGATTATTTATACAAGCACATCCAACTGAAAAGCTCAATTGCAATTCAAATACTCGGTGAAATTTGATATCCCTTTGAACCTGTGTCATGCATCAATTGTTTTGCCACTGGGCTTTGTTATTTCATATTTCATACCTTTAACGATACATTTACAAAATATCCAAATGGCATTTCGGTGTAATGGAAATAAAAACAAAACCTGACAAATCAAAGAAATAACAAAACACTTTCAGCTATTCGCATAATGAATCATTTGAAGTAACAAACAGTAGTCGGCTAACAATTTAAGCTGCTCACAATTTTGATTATTTGCGCTTAGAGACAATAGAGAATATAGAGAGAACTGGTTCGGTACTTATATATGTAGATAGTGCAACAAGAACAATAGACCGACTCTCCAAATATCGCGGCGCTCTTTGGTCTATGGTCTATGGTATATGGCTCTCCAAAAAGCACGCCCGCATTTAGCCAATGATCTGCAAATCAAAGAAGCCGCCTTCAAACCTATTGGACATGTTCCCTCTGATTCCGTATAGCTCTACAATTGTCTCTCGTTAGGCGCGCCAAACTTGTGAAGGTGATTTCATGCTCAAGCTCCGAAATTCCCAACGCATTCATAGGCATTTATTGGGCATGGGGCCACTCGAGTGTGGTGTGTGGTGTGTGTAGTGTTGTGGTGTATAGTGTGTGTAGTGCTGTGGTGTACTGTGCGTTGTGCCGAACGGCAGCAAACGGTTTCAACAGATAAAAGTTAAACGAAAGCTGTCAATTTGAAGTTTCTTTGTTTGGATTTTATCATTGTTTAGCTATTTCGGTTAGTATACCCTGTAAACATGATATTGTACAAATGTTTATAGTTTATTAGACTCACAATTTTAAAGACACAATACGTTTTATTCAAAAAAAAACAAAAACACTTCTTAATATCAAAGATTTTCTGATTTAAAAATAAGAAAATCGTCTATCATTAATTTATCTCAAGTTAAAAAAAAAAAAACAATTTTTATAAAAATTATATATTCATTCAAATTGTGTTCCTTGCCTTTGTCTACCATTTAAATAATAATGTAATTTAATTAACTAAATTTTAAATTTTATCAAATAAATCCCTCAACAATTTGGTTTGTTTGAGGAATGCTAAGAATGGCTTTAACATGGCTTTTGCTCTTTAAAATATTTTTGAAAAATTCATTTACATTATTAGTAATATTTACATTATAGTAATATTATTTTAGGTTCTTTAAAATGATGCGGTCATTTTAATTCACAGGGTATTTATTAGTCATTACACTGCCTGCTATTGCACACTTGCTTGAATTTATTTATATCAATTGTGAAATGGCGATATCGAACGCATTACAGAAGTGTCACCATGATCCGTTTCGTACTCATAGTTATAGCACTAGGTGTTGCCCAGTACCCCGAACCCGTTACCCAGTTCCCCACTCTGATAACAACAATGGATACCGCTTGACGCCGGGGAGCTTTAAAGTGGACATTGTAGTGGCCTCTGGTATTAGGGTTGCACGCTTGAACTTCAACTTGGGTTGCGACACGTTTAACTTGATTCACATTTGGATTGAATCTAATTGATGGATCTATCTGCAGGTGTAGGCCCAAGTGCATTTGATGTATTAAAGTATTAACTGAATGACACTCGATTGTCTTAGTAAGACAACAAAGATTTTCATTGTGAATAGATCGATCTAATTATTGTACTCATTGGAAAAATAAAAAAAAGTAGGGTGCACTAGTCACATCAAGATTACTTACAATTAGTTATATTATTTTTATATGCAACACTTTTGAAGAATGCATTCTTTTGTGGATTAGTATACGAAGTCAATCTGTTTCCATTAAAAATCCACTTAGAGATCCACTTGGAAACATGTCTAGTTGCTTGCCACAATATATTATGACATTAGCTTTCATTGAGTAACAGGCGAGCGTAGACTTGAAGTCGTCTCTTAGAACCGGATAATGATTACTTCAAGTAGTTGCTAGCCAGATAATGGCAAATTTTGTAGATTAAACATATAGAAATGTATTTATAAAATAACACTCGTCAATTAACAAGAAAAAAAGTTCATCGATTTCTATTTATATTAGAAATTGACTAGTTAAAGTTAACAGACAGTTATAGCTGTATGCATGTGTGTGTCTGGTGTGTGTAAGTGAGGCACAGCTGCTTGTGTGTGTGAGTGTGTGTTGTGTTAATTCAATTCAATGGCAGAAAAAAAGTAAAATCTTAATTCGAATAATACATTCTGACAACATGACGGATCACCAACGAAAATGCAGAGGAACACACACACACACACACACATGAATGGTAGATGCCCATAGTTTCCCTTTTGTTATATATGTATATATATTTTTATACATATATGTCTGTTTTTGCCACAACCCGAAGAATTCTAGCTCTACATAGAAATAAGGGTGTACGATAAAAGCCAAGAAAAAATGGCTGCCAATGCCAAATGTGGGTTGACATGTCTGTATATATGTGCGTATATATGTATTTATAAATGTGCGTGTGTGTGTGTGCGTGTGTGCGTGCCAATGGCTGACAGTCAACACTTTCAGTGCTCCAAATTGAAATCCACTTGACACAACGCTCCGCCCGCGCCTTTAGCAAACGTCAGCGTCTTTTGACGATTTAATTCAATTAATGCCCCATTCGTGTGAGCTTTTGGCATAAGACGAAAATTGATTCACAACATTTACACACACACACACACTACATTATATATAGGCTGTCTGCAAGTATTTGCAAATTAAAATGTCAACAAAAACAAATTTGAAAACATTTTGCGACCAAAGCGAAAACGAAGACGACACAAATTTGAGTCGCGTCTTTCTTTATTCTTGTTCATGTCCTTTGGCAATTTTGTTGCTGGGCTTTAAAATTTTCGACAATGATGCTAATGTCATCATCAATCTTCGTGCGAAAATTCAGCAATGTAGAATGAGAGAGAAGGAAAAAGACTGAGAGTATGTGGGATGTGGAAGGCCTTCAATATTGGCCAATGTGGAAAACTCTCTACCATAGGCCGACTTTTTGCCTCGCTCAAGTATTTTTCATTAGACAAATTAACAACATTTTTACTGACTTTGGACTGTGTCTGGTGATGGGGGAAGGAGAGAAAGGGGGACTATGCCGACAAGTGGCATTAGCTATACTGGCAGCTTGACTTGTTTACATGAGATAATTTCAATATAATAAATCATTTTTAGCCTGTGTGTACAGGCATTTTCTTAAAATGTATCGAAACAACTGCGAGGCAAATGCAGTGGCACTTTTCCATATGAGAAACTAGAACAGTTTATTTTTTGGCCTTGGATTTGGACTGTCAACCAAAAGAGTTACGAGCTCACCTTCTCTATATGGTCGTAGTCTCAAAGTCCTATTGCTAAGCCATATATGAGTCAACTGAAACGTCACAATGACAGCTTAGTTTTTGGATAACATGAATAATGTATCGAAAGGATTATAACTGTATGTATCTGTATGTGACTCATTTTATACCATTTCATGATTCATGTTCAACAATCAATTAGTTCTAATTTAAAATTAAAAATAAACCGTACATATAATATATTTAAAAAATTTAATTATGTTGTAAGAATCTCACATTTAAGATTTTAATTCAGATTATGATCAACAAAGTCCTTCAAGAATGAGAGCCCCGAAACATACATTTAAAGAGAGAGATTTACTAAATGATACTGTCCAATTGAATGAAAGAATTAATAATTTGAAATTAAATTAGATTCGATAAATTCACCAAATTTTATCAACAAAATAATTAACATCATAAATAATGTACAAATTAATTTATTAAAACTCTTATTTAATGTAGATCGCCAGACAATATCATAACAATTTTTGTTGGTCTTTGGACTGTTGTCTAAATTTAGTATGTGTGCTTCATATCAAAGACATTCTATCTATTATGATACGAGTAATAATATGAATACACACACTCACACTCACACAATAGCTTATCAATATAACAAACCAAATAATGTTCCGATTCTCAGGCTACTGGAATTCAATTTCAGTAATCTACGGAAACAGTAGCCAAAATATTGCTATTAACGCTTATACAAAGTAAATATGTGCGTATCTATAGATCTGAGTAAATATTTAAATTTCGATTTTTGGTTTTTGTGTCATTCTCAAAAGTAAAACACACACGGAAAACATAAACAGGAAAAGAGCAAAGATTTATTGTGATAACATCTTCAACTTCTTCCGTCGCGACAGAGAACAGATATTTAATAGGCTCAAATATGTTTTGGAAAATGTGAAAGAATGCCTTCCCATTGAGGTTATGTTGGAGTATTCGAATTTTACTCATTGTTAACCAATTTTCACGTGTGTCCATAATGTTGCACATCGTGACTAATAAGCCACGGGACGTCTACACAGACAAACAACTTTCAATTAATATGAAAAATTTTGAATATACTCATACTACAGAAACTTATACGAAGGTTACAATAAATGAAGTTGGATTTATGCATTTCACGTTCCAAAAAAACCAGAAACTGCAGCATTGCATGACATGTGGAAAGTTCAAGTTGACAGGCAGCCAATAAAACTGACAGCATAAATGGATTGGATTAGTTGAGTTTTAGTCAAGTCAGCATACATAGTATTGAAATGACCAAATGAGAAACAATTTTCTAACCCAAAAAATATGTTACACACCCCCGCAAGCCAAACTGTCACTGGCCAAGGGGTTAAATGGTAGATAAGTCAATTAGTCCTGCGACTCAGCACGATTCGTATACCCCGTAACCAGGAAGTGAACAAATTGTGGGTATATTAAGTAAACAAATTCGTAGATTGAATAGGGCTCAAGTTACAACTGATATCATTACAATCTCATATCTAAAAATATAAGCTTGATTTTTGGTAAAAAATTAAATGCATATATTAAGTAAGAATTCTGAAAATTTAATAATAATCGCTTTAAAAACACAAAAGGTTAACAGCATTGAATGATTGTTCTATTTTACAGAGCATTTTAAAGTCGTTTACTCCCAACTAAACTATTCTGATTTGTTTCGGCTTAGTTTACCATTCGACTGACCCCTTGCTTATTTGACCAGTGGTCAGCTGGCACTGAAAATAATTCTGACCATCTGCTGACTTGACAAATACAAGATTCGCTATCAGCGGATATTGCGAAATATTATTGCCAGAATGTCAAATTGGTCTCTGAATTGATTTCTACCGACGGCAGGCCATAAATTATATATATACTAAGTTCCAACGCTATTTTAAATCGTTTAACTGCTTAGGTGATCAATCAAATCGTCACTAGAAAAACCGATCGTCCAAAAATGTTGGCTTTCAACTTTTATGATTGTGATTAGGCTGACCGTTGGCATATTAAGTTGGATAGCCACATGACATTGTTGTCTTTTAGTATTTAACCAACAATTAAAACAATTTACTTTTAATTGCAATATAATTTTCTATTTGCACTCGAATTAAACAACATTATCAACTGAGCCCCAACCAGACACCAGACCCTCATCGGACGCTCGTGCGACTTGGAACGTCTGCCCACTTAATCGCCATCGGCCTCGACAGCTCTACAGTCCGTCCGCTCAGTAATGCCCCAGTTGGAGACTTTCTGCGGCTGTAGGGGGGATCTGTGTAAAGTGCCACTGGCGCCTACATATCATAGCATTGATAATATCATACCAAAATGGCCGTCAATTGATGATGACTCACCAATTTTGACTATGCGAAAATTGTAAATTACTCGACTTTTTTTCATAGTGATATTTACACTAGCAGATCTATTAAAGTAATTGGCTAGTGATTGGTTGATTATGATCAATGCTAAGTTTAGAGCACATTCAATTAGTTTGCTTTAAGTCATATAAACATTATTGGAATTTTAATTTAAACTTAATTAACCAAACGATAGGCTCCGATATATTGGTAATAATAAAGTAGTAGTCCCTAATAGATGTTTTGTGTATACAGTGAAACCTCTCTTGGGCGGACACTCATGGTCGCGCAATTTGTGTCCGCTCAAGGGGAGTGTCCGCTTATGGGAATAATTCTATCTTTTTGTTTTTTTTCCCAATTTTAATAGGTTGTTCAGTACAGCGTTTATTGTAATAATAATGACTTTAAAAATAAGGAAAATTAACTTCAAATTAATTTACTAAGTAATTAATCATATAAGTGTTATTAATTACAGCGATTCTATAATTTTAATTTATAAACTATTTTAGTTTGTCGCGTTTTTAAGTCTTTTTTCAATTATGCAAGACTGCAAATGACTTTCCAAATAATTTAATATATTCCAACGCCTTGTTGTCATCTTTAAAGAACTTTTCAATTTTGAAATTTTGGTCATTCGTCATGTGTGTGTCCGCCCAAGAAAGGTTTTCGTTCGTTTTTGTCCTCTTTTTAGTGTCCGCGTCCGCTCAAGAGAGTGTCCGCTCAATAGAGGCAAAATTGGTCTGAAAACCCCACCAAAACCAACGTCCCCGAAAAAGTGTCCGCCCAAGGGGGGTGTCCGCCTATGAGAGGTGTCCGCTAAGGGAGTTTTCACTGTAGTTATTTAATCAAGTATACAAACTTTACCCTTAGCCCTCTCTTTTCGTTTTTCCTCCTTCATTCTCTGGCCCATGCAAATTCTCCTTATTTTGACTTAATTAGGTATTTTGTATAGTTCAAATGTATACTACTTCCAACTATTTTTGTTAACAAAAAAAATTTTGTACATTGAAGTAAGATTTCTAGTTTCTGTACTTGAAACTGTCTTTTGAAAAGCCTATCTCACAATATACCCTCTCTACATATTTGTATGGACACACTGCTATTTAGGAACCAACTATATAAACAGTTAATCTATAATCAAAGTATTTATAAATCAAGTTTAAAACAAATACCCATTTATTATAGGATTATTTAAGACTTGAGACCTTTATTCACTTTCTTTTCTCACGAGAATTGAGTCAAGTTATGCAAAAGTCAACAAATGGAAATGCGTTAAAGCTGCAACTGTAATTAACGCTAGTTGCAACGATATCATATTACATTCGACTTTGTTGCCATCTAAACGATTGTTGCCCATGTTGCACGTGCAACCCGATCCACAATGGCAACCCTCAGCTGTTGCTGGCTGCTGTTGTTGCTGCTGTTGGCGTTGCTGCAACTTCTTGTTTACATTGATTGTCAGCAGTGTCATTTAAGTAAGCGCCATGGTGCCAAGCTGCCCTGGCGCTTAACACACCCGCCTCAACCGCGACTTCCCCGGGCAAACAACATGCACAGCGAAATGGCCTTGTGCATGTGCACAGGGTGAGTCCGAAATACACATAGAAAACCCGTAGATTTCTCCTACACATTGTAAACAGTAACAGTAGTAGTAGTAGTAGTAGTTGGGACAACGGGTGGAGACGCCAGCAGACGACAGCGGGCATGTCAGCGAGCTGGGCATGCATTCAAGTGGAAGCGATCCACCGATAATGCTCTCTAAAACTAATATTACAAAGTAGATATCATTTGGCGCCGGACGCGGACGCCAGCTAAAGGCGACAGTGCCGCCAACTGGCCGCGACATGTTTGACATGCCGAGCGACACCAGTTGCAGTTGCTCCATGCCCATAACCACACTCACATTTATACTTATACCTATACTCATACCCATAGCCGTAACCCACACCGATACCCATAACCATTACCCAAATGCCGGGGCATTGATAACCGGAATGCGACATTCAGTCGCTTTGCCCGCGTTTGTTTGCCTGGAAAATTCAAATGTAGCTCAAGCCACTCACAAACATAATCCTTGGGCTTGTTTTCTTAGACACTCCTGTAATTGTATTTGCTTGTGTGTGTGTGTGTATGTGTTTGTGTATTACGATAGCAGTTTTTGAGTTCGACTTTAAATTTTCCAATTCCTCCGTCACGTTATCACATTGAGCTACTGTGCAAATTGTGCCACAGTGGCTGCCATCTGTATGCCAATTGGCTTCCTTAACAGTGGGTGTCATAAATTCATCATTCATTCGCGTGGTCGTGCGGACGGCAACATTTTATTTATGATATCGCTTAATTTGATTTATTATCGCCGAAAACTCTGTCGTATGCAGAAACCCCTTAAAACATTTACAATCTCTTCAGGAAAAACAAAAAAACAAATAAATAAAATCGACTACGATCATAATAAGTAAGTACTTTACTTAATAGTATTGTACTCGGTTCATTTAGCTACTACTCGGCACCTTTTAACTTACCTGTCGTTATTACTACTTAATGCTTATTAATTGATTTATGCGAATGAAACATTCATTTAGATTTATGACTGTGTGAAAAGGTTTTTTAATTGCCCCGCAATATCGAAAGACTTTCTTAGGTCAATTGCCCTAGTTGAGCATCATTAAACTAATAATATTTTCTACAAGTTATTAAGGCTTATAATGGTCTCCTAGGGCTTATCAATATTTCTGATTAAAGATTTACAGATAGGTATAGTTGCTCCAAAAATATTTTATTTATTATATTCCGAAAAACAGTATATGGGAATTCATATCCTAGAAAACACATTTCGGCTAAATAGAAAACAATTTTCTACTTATTCCTTCCAATTCAATTCCTTTCATGAAAAGAACAACAGTTCTTGACACGTTTCAAAAAGACAAGACTGTTCCTTAAAAAAAGAATTAAGGAAGAAGGTTTACTTAGACAAGTCAAACCCGCAAATCAAAATATATCTCATAATTCTCGTACCACCCACAATAACATGCTGATGTTTAGTTTTTGCTTACGAAAAGTCAATTCCCGCTGTCAGGATAATCCCAATATTTTCAAACAAGCCTATTAGGCACATTAAATCCTTCTATGGAAAAGGTAAAGATCATTTTCATCATCGTCGGCTTTAGCCACGGGGCGCATGTCAAATTATGAATAAAATGCAAAATCACGCAAAGAGCAAAAGTCAGAGGCACGGCCCAAAAGAAACAAAAACAACAAAAAACACACACATATCTGAATGCCCACAACGATTATGGTTAGAGAGGGTCTCTTGGTCTCTCACACTGATTAGCTGCGACAGCTAGAGATCAACGCCAGGGGATCACTCAGCCAACCAAAGCAAATGAAACCACAACAAATGCCAAGGCAACTAACTCAATGACGATTTCTTTCTTTTCATTTTAATTTTTTCTTTTTCTTAACCTCTCCTTTTCTCTTATTCTCTCTCTCTCATCCCTCAGCACCGAAACTACCTGCCAACATAAGCAACATGCACGATTACCAGCTCAATGGTCACCTGGACATGTGCCGGGCCGGCAACGTTGGCGGCACCTCTGCCGTCTTGCCCATCCAGAATCCCTTGCTGCTGTCAAACAATCCGGCTACGGGCAGTGCGTCGAATGGTCTGGGAGTGGGCCTGGCCAGCGGCAATGGTGGCACTGCTGGTTCAGTTGCAGGTCTCAACAGTTGCAGCCTGTCCTCCACAAACAACTCGGGACGCACCAACTTCACCAACAAGCAGCTGACGGAGCTGGAGAAGGAATTTCACTTTAATCGCTATTTGACGCGAGCTCGTCGTATCGAAATTGCCAATACGCTTCAGCTCAACGAGACGCAGGTGGGTCAAAAGTTAAAGCTACAGATATTTCTAATGACACTAACTGAAAGTGGCATTTAAGTTTAAGTTTGAGAAATAAAGAACTAATCGAAGCAAGCTGAGTAATGTAATAAAAGATGACGAACTTAGCAATTGCTTTCATGTTGTTTTTAAAGCTTATCTTTTTTATGAGCTTAGGGATTTTTTTACAAAAGTTAGCTGAAAGTGACACTTAAGCTTAAATGTGAGCAATAAAGAATTGATCTAAGCAATCAAGAGTATTGTAATAGAATAGAGCGAGTTCTATGTATGCTTAGCATGTGATTCCATGTGCTTAAGATGCTTGGGAAATTGTTGACAAAAGTGACAGCTACAGATATTTCTAATGACACTTGATGAAAGCTTCGAGAATTTTCAAGAATAGTTAATTTTAGATATTCCTAATGGCACCACACGAAAAATAAATCATTTTAAAATTTAAGTCTAAAATTCTAAATTTTCTCTTAAAAAAGCTAAGCAATTTTAGGATAATCTCAAGAATAAACCTTTTTTGCTGGAAGGTAAATGAAAACCAGTGCTTAAATTTAATAACTCTTACTAGGCTTGAAAGAAAATCCTAAATCACCAAGATTTCTGGAAACTAAGCTTGGATACTTTACTTTGGCATGATTAATTCAAGATTTCAGTGTCAATTAAAGCTAGTGTCTATTCGACTTATTGAAGTATACATACATATATTACTAATTTTGATCATTTTGTCATTCCACAGGTTAAAATATGGTTTCAGAACCGTCGCATGAAGCAGAAGAAACGTGTCAAGGAAGGCCTCATTCCGGCGGATATTCTAACACAGCACAGCTCACCCGTGATAACTGAAAAGCAGCCCCAACAACAACAGCAGCAACAGCAACAACAGCAGCAGCAACAGCAGTCGGAGTTGAAGGCTTCTGAATTGGTCAGCAATGAATTGCCAACAGCAACAACAGCAACAGCAGCAGTAACAGCAACAGTGACCAAACAAAGTTGAACAAATTCTATTGTTTGTGTTCCTGCGATTGTTTTTGTTGTTATTGCTGTTCTTGTTGTAGTTGTTATTGTTGTTTGTTTTTGTTGTTATGTATTATTATTGCTGTTGTGTGAAATTGCCAAATGTCGACCGCATTTTGTTGTGATAAATATATAGAAAAAAGGCAAAATTAACTAATTAAAAAATGATAAAAATAAAATATTATTATGTCATACTTGTAGCCAATTACTAAAAACTTCAAAAAAGCTAAATAATTTCTTTTGTATTTTGTACAAATCGCAAATCAAATGCTAGCATTTGTTGAATCGGTTGTTGTAAATAATACTAATACTTACCGATGATACTGCAGCTGAAATCCAGACTAGCATTAACTAAACTCAGGGTTATACATACTAGACATTTACTAACTAACTGTATTACGCAGAGCAATCGACTTTCAACTTAAAGATACAAATACAAATATGTTAAACTAAATCAAAATCTATATGAGAAAGCTATGATAACTTCATAATCGTAAGCAATAGCGCCCCAGCTATATCTTATAGCATAATAAATTACTATAATGTACTCGTTTGTACTCGTAATTGTACACGTATGTAGTATTATTATTGTTTTAATTTAAGCAAGGCCTTCTACGATACAAGAACAAAAGTTATTCGTTTTGTGTTCGAACAAATTGGTATTCATCTTGATGTATGTATATTTAATCTAGTCCTAACTGTAATATAATTATAACTGTACAACACAAAACAAATGAAAATAAATAAAATGATTTAAAAATTGTTGATCTTTAATTGAAATGCAGAAACATTATCGTACTAAAACTAAGGGAAGACTTCGTTTTTAATCAAGAAAAAAAGTTTTTGAACAAGTGATCGCATCCTTAAGATCTTCAAAAAATGAACCCAAAAAAAAATTTTGAAAAATGCACTCGGTTAACAAGTTAGTATAATTCAAATACAGACCAAAAAGTTAAGGACATGTTTGCTACTCACTATTTTAAACCCGAAAAGCACATTTTCATTATCACTCATTATGGAAATTGAGTTCTTATCAATACGGTTTGATGAATTAGGGAATTACAAAAAACGAAAAGATCAGTATCACAATGACGCTTAATATCACATGTGTACAAAATTTAAATTTTTATGGGGATTTGCTACCGGGTTTCTTTGACAAATGTACAAAAGTGAAAAAAAACAGTAAAATTCATCAACTGGCTTCATCAAAGTCGGGTTGCATAAGTGATAGATACGATTTTAATTCCACATAATAAATTGGTGATACATAAATCGAACTATATAAAACTTCTCAAGGCTGTCTCCATACCCAAATACAATAATATGTACTAAATATGGAGTATATACATTTTTTTCAAGTTTATTTAATGAAATCAACAGTCAGTTTTGGGTCTAGGTCGCTGCCCTATTAAATTAATTATAAAACAAATTTGTATTCTATTTGAAATAGCCCGCGTTTTATCGAAACTATATTAGTTGTAAGTATCGATATCAATATCGACTTTTTTTAACCGGTTCATACTTCAAAGCGGCCAGCTTTTGAATGGAAACAATTAAACATCAACATTCTCGCCTATACGAATATTTAGGATTTTCCGAGATTAATAAATAACAATAAGAAATTATACTTTAATTTTTTACCTTAAGCTAAACATTTGAAAATGTTATATTTAGGTATAGTGATCTTTTATAAATTGGTACTTTTCAAATTTCACACATTCACATGTGGGAACACAACTTTAGAAAAACTAGTATTTTTATGCTTTCAAACTGCGGTCACACTGTGTTACAAATCAACTAAACTTTTTAAATGGTGAAATAATGTGGATAACAAATAATTTACGAGTTTCCTATTGACGTTGCAGGCAAAACCAAAAACAATTAAATATGGTTACATGGACTCGAAATTTGGAAGAATATTACTTGGATTAACGACGGTTACAAAAGGCGCCAAAAAGAACGACGCAATTTGCTTGTTGTATTTCGTGCAAAAAGGCGAAACTGAATCATTGAAACAAGTCCAACAACGCTGGCCAAATGTAGAGCTTATACTGGATGCTGTGGCCATTGAAAAGTGCATCGAGACCATATCGTGTGATAAGGAGAATCTCGCTATTGTCGATATCGCAGTTATCGGCACAGATTTACAGTTGGCTGTTTGGAATGAATTGGTCAAGATGAAGCCCGGCAGCACAATCACTTACTCAGAGCTGGCCCAGCTTGTCGACCGTCCGAAGGCAGTTCGAGCCGTAGCCAGTGCTGTGGCCAGGAACGAGGTGTCCATTCTGATACCCTGTCATCGAATCGTTTCCAAGAGCGGGGCAATAAAGTATGGTTGGGGAGCCAAGCTCAAGAGCGACTTGTTGGAATATGAAGCAAATACATAAACAGTTGTTAATCGTTTGGATACATATGTATTTAAAAATTCTTTTTATTGTTGAAATTCAGCTCCGGACTCATTTTAAACTGGAACTTAAGGTGTTGTTCTTCTGTGTGGTATTTTATAAAAACAAATTACAAAATGCTAGATCAACTGAAATGCAAACAGGCTCGAGATTGTGCAACATTCATGGCATCACAATGCCCGCAGATCCTACTTAAATTGTACCTATATTTAAAGTGTTTCTATTCTCGATGTAGTAGCACAAATATTGCCAGAATCGAGAGTATAGCCCACTACAAGCACGAAAGAAAGAGGAAAAGTAATTATTGGAAATCAAGACGTAGTTATTGATTTTGAGCTTACCTTAACTTTTGGATATTCGTTCATGAAAATTGTTATAATGCCGACGTAGGGTAAAAACCCTCTTGCACGCCCAACAATGTCCTTTTTGGTTAACCAAAGTTGTCCAGGTGCATACAGTCCTCGGTCATCCACATTGTTATTGTCGCCCTTGGTCAGGAACTTGACAGAGCCATCTTCCCTAATAAATAAATGTGTGTGATTAGTAATTGCTGGAGTATTTAGTAGCCGCTTGAAAGATCAGCAGTTGGATTGTAAAATTCAACTAGCCCAATCTTCCTCGTGGAAAGGGGCTTTAGAATAATTAACTGTACGCACTTTTCGTGTAATTTGATAACACGATGCACAATGGGTATGTCGCGTCCTTCTACTTTGAACACAACGATTTCGCCAACACGCACTGGCTCCTCCTTGTAATTGGTGAGGAACAAGAGATCACCACGATGAAATGCCGGCTCCATACTGCCGCTAAGTACAACCACAATGGGGGATTCACTGCCAGTGACAACCATAAGGCCCTTCCATATCATCAGAGCCGAGGATACTATCATGGCAAAGCTAAGCACCTGATAGAGCGACTAAAATAATGCAAATTCAATTAGTAAAGATAACCAACAGGCGGTGGTAATAGCGGTTCTTACCTGGCGTTTATTCATTCTATTGAAGTCGCCCATCATTTCATCAATCTGCAACATGCTGGCTAAGCCCATGGTTGCGCTTTTTGAGTTCTTTGACTGATGTGTATGGTTATTAAAGCTGGTTTCTTGCAAATTCAATTTTTTCGCAAACAAATTTTTGGGCTAGTTCCACGAAGACAAAAAATGACAGCTTTGTATAGCGTTGGTCCGACACGTCAGTAGGGATACCAGTGTAACTGAAGTGAAAAATGTGGTAAAACCCTGAATATGCCGCGAATAAATACCAGATTATTATATAAATACCATAACTTCATTAATAGAGTTCTTATCGGCCACAAATCGATAGCTTTAATTTGTTAGAAAGACTCATTGTAATCGAGCACAATTTAAATGTTCATGTTGCTTCATTTTTTTATGACAAAATCAGTATTAGAATAATTCGCAGGTGGACTTCCAGGAACAGACTTAGATTCGATTTAGTTTTGGACTAGACCGCAAGCTTTCACAGCTGCTTCATACAAAACGAGTAGTTTGTTCAGTACAATAACGATATTATCGGTAAAAAAAATACCGTGCAGAAATATATGTATCGTTGCAAAAGTGATCCATCGATATATCGATATACCGGTCTGGTGTGTGCGTGCTTGCATTCTCATTCTTAGCGAATTTCACACATTCTTGTTATATATAAATTAAAATTAAAAAGAAGAATGGGTGATAAACTGTTGGATACAACACAAATTATAAATGGATTGGCTGTGATGATATCATTTTTTGTCGGTTACAAATATGCATTAAAACGTGGTGAAGCGTGCGCAAAAATCGACGACACACAATCGTCAACAGAGGTGACGCAGGGGGAAGGCGCAGCAGCCGCAGTTGCCGACAAAGTAAATCGAAATGCTATTAAAATCTGACTGTCACAGTAAATACATAAAGTTTTTCATTACTTTCAGGGCTATGGCGGCTTCAATGACAATTTCAAAATGGTGCTGGTCGTGCGCAACGATCTGAAAATGGGAAAAGGCAAAATAGCTGCCCAATGCTCCCATGGAGCTGTGGGAGCCTACCAAAGAGCTGTAACCCGTACACCACGCCTGCTGCGCGCTTGGGAAAACTGCGGCTGTGCCAAAATCGCTGTACGCGTGGAAAGCGAAGCAGAGTTAATGGCCATCAAACGGGCTGCAGAACAAAAGCAATTAAACACGTGCCTCATACGCGACGCTGGCCGCACACAGATCGAGCCCAATTCAAAGACTGTGCTGGCCATTGGTCCAGCTTCAGCAGCTGACATTGACCGGGTCACCGGGCATTTGAAGTTGTTGTAAATCTCATAATCGAGTCACGCTTATCCGGCTGCCCTTTGGGCGCATGTAGACACATATGGAAAACCCCAAAATTCTAAGCAATATGGGAGCATGTGGTACGCAACCACAACGACTGTGACATGCAAGTTAATTTTAGCACCTGCGTTTACTGTAAAACTGAGCTATTACATTATTAAATTTTTTGTGATGCTGTCTTAACCTGAAGTCAAAATTCGTATTGTGAATGTATTCTTGGTTTTTTGGTACTAATTTTGATGCGTCTTCTTGCCCTCTCCACAATCCTCAATGGCGTCCTCTGGTATATCCTTCCACTTTTCGGGTATCACTTTAAACAGCACTTCCTTTACATCGCCCTGTATAACAATGTGATTATCGGTCGTCACTGATGATCCGCAGGCAAATTTACTTCCAAAGAATTTGGCTGCAGTCCGTAGATCGATTTTAAATGCTCCCATTCCAGCAACAATGGTCACCCGTTTATTTTTGCCACGTGTGGCACACGAGAGGCAAATGCGTTTGGGGGCATCATCATCACAGCTTTCTTTCTTGATACGAATCAATCCCCTTCCGCCACGGGTTTGACGCTTCTTCTCACCATCATTTCCTTCGGCGCTTTCCTCAGCCTCACGCAGCTTTAGTTTCTCATAGTCCTCAGGATAATTTTTGGAAAGCCATTCCTTGCATTTGTCATACTCGGAGTAGAACTCACAATACTCGATGGGCATAGAGCAATGTCCGCAATATTTAACTGAAATGGGATATGTGACATCCGATAAACCCATGCCTGGATCTTTTATGGAATCCATTGTAATTTCAAGCCAATTATGTTTAAAATATATATGAGCAGTGCGTACTTTGATTCATATTTGATTTTCAGTTTGGATTACAAACAACTTGGATATTTCTTTCGTTTTCATAAAATACCTGAAAGTTTGTAGGCATCAACTATGTCGGGCTTATGGAAATTAGTGGAACAAAAAAGAAGACGTATTATCAATATACAGTTTTATTTTAAGCAAATGAAATGTAACTCTTATTAATTTCATCAAATGAGTTTTGCATCTTTATCCAACTAGAACTATCTTAGAATAACAAAGTAACTAGTCCACTGAACTAATCACTTGTGATTTTATTTGATTAATTTTAATTTTATTATACTCGAATAACAGTTAATCAGGAGGGCCACAGAAATCTCTCAAAACTTAACCATAGGCCACACAGAAAATTTCAGATTCCTATTTTAGACATATTTTCGGAGTCACAAAAATCAGTTTACATAAACCTAATTTAAATCTCAGAAAAATTATAAACTAGTAGTTTCTTTTATACATTAAATAAATTGTTTTCAAATTTAGTTTTGACTTTCTATTTATTTAAAAAAAAAGGAATTAACTTTATGCAATACGTTTAGAGTTTTCTCTCAACAAATATTTTAAGTTTTTTTTCACCTAGAACTGGATTTCGGGTGGTTTGATTTTCTGTGACACGTACCCCTGAATATACATGAAACTGTAACTAAATAAGAAGATTGTTTGTGAAGAAAAGAAAAGTAAACAAAATAAATGTGAATTGTCGTGGACAATCATGACGATATTATTTATAGAGCATTTACAATGTTTCCGAACTTTAAATAAAAGGAAATCCATATGATCCTTGGCTATTCAAAATGTCAGCCAATCGTAATCATTTTCGCCTTGAGGCTGCTGCTGTTGTTGATCGGGCTGTGGTTGCATCATCGGTGGCTGGGTGTGGAGTTGCTCGAGCTCCTGTGCGGGTTGAAAATCTGAAGGTTGTGGCTGATAGTCGACAGCCTGTACGGGTTCATTGGAGGCATCCAGTAGATATATTTGGGATTGCTGGGACGCTTGCTGTTGCATCTGCTGGTGGGCAGCTAATTCGCTATCATCAAAGACCTCTTTCTTAATGCGCACTCCACCGTTATCCTCTTCATCACTTTCGGATATATCCAGATCTTCATCGATGCCCATACCATTATCATTGTTTGTCGTGGACATATCTTCATCCTGTGAATGTAAGCCGGCAGCTGCTGCTGCACTTGTGCTGGCTTCAGGTGGATTATACTGTCCATTATCGTCCTGGACCTGCGGCATAAAGTCGGAGAAGGCTCCTTGTGCATTGTAGGATTCATTATAATTTTGTCGTGGCTTATGCATAGCCAGAAAGTCTGACGGATCGTAATTGGGATCGACATCCATAGATTCATCTGGAAAACGTATAATAGGAATTAGAAAATGTCTTGAGATTTAGATCAGATGTGATAGTAATAAGCAAGCCGTGCGCTTTTCAACTATGCGCTAATAATAAATAAGAACAAGAAAAGGACAATAGAATTGGATGGGTAATATGAACCTTGCTGCTGTTGAGCGTAAAAGCCAACGCCACTCAACTGCACCATAGCTTCAGCTGCTTGCTGGCTGTCATCCTCGCCGCATTGTTCCTCTAATCTCACACGCACGCAAATAGCGAAAGTAAATATATATGAGAATGTAGAAACAGAATCCAAGCACACAGAGAATACATTGAAAATTTAAATTGAAATAGTCCAAGAGTTACGTAAATCATAGTTTCAGATTAGTTTTCAAACTTGAACACACAAATACTACTACACAATGTTTGCATCCACATAACCCACCTGCAATCTGATGTGCTTCCATATCCACCTCCGTCTTAATGTTCTTTGGATCAATGTAATCCATTCCATCGCTGGTAGCGTTAAGACGTTCACCCTGATCCAATATATTTGCAGCATTATTCTCATCCTCCGAGACCTCCTGAAAGTCTTCTTCATCATCTTCATCGTCATCCGTGGAGCATTGAAGATCTAAGAACATTTCGTTTGCGACAAGTGAAAGATAAAACATTAGTTAATGATTTTTGTTAATAATTGATTTAAATTTATATAGATTTACCAAGGAACTGAAAGAATTATTAAATTATTAATTTTAATGTGAAATAAATTTAAGTGGTCATAACAATTAAGATAAATTTAAAATTAACATTATAGTAATAATCAAAATCAATCTCTTCAAATATTAAACAAATACTTTTTTAGTGTAGTATAAGTGGAAAATAATAGTAATGTATGCAATACGAAAACAATGCAAAAATTTAAAAACTCAAATGTCTAAAATTAAAAATAAATGCATTAAATAAACTAAATCAAACCAAACCAAATGCCAAAATTTAGTATGAAAGCTTGAGTGGGTTACATATGTTTGTGTATATGTGTAAGTGAAGTAATTAAACGATTAGTTTTTATTTCGAAAAGAGTTGAAAAGATAAATAAAATACAACTGTGAGTGCATTTGTGTGTGTGTGTGTGTGTGTGCGCGTTTTTGTTTTTGTTTTTTTGTAGCTGTGGTCCACATAGGTATTATGTATGTAGATAACTCCATTATAAGTCTTACCTTCGTCCAGAAAGTAAGCTTGCGTCTGACTCATGTTAGAGCCAAGGCTGTCCTTTCGGGGACGGCCCCGACCACGCTTAACCGGATTCGAGTTTTTGACTAGAAAATAAAAGTTTGCAATTTGCACGTGTGTTTGCACGTTGTATTTTATAGAGATTCTGCATTACAAGTACTTAATATACGTGTAAAATTGTGAAACATTTAAAACTTTGCTTGCAATTATTGTCATTTTCAATTTCAATGTTTAATTTTGTGATTGTTTGAAATTGAGCGATAAATTTTGGACAATCAAATAATAATTTCAAAGTAGCAAATAAATTGCATTGCCAAGTAAATTATAACGAAGTACATACAGGTTGTTTTTTTAAAGCAATTTGCAAATGTGCATAAATTTCATTTTAAAAACGCCAAAATCGGATAAAGTACGAATACGAATACGAGTATAGTATATATAGTAATTTCCTCTAAAGGCTTTTTTTTTTGCTTCACACATGAATAAGTTGAGGGACACTTTGATTAAACTCAGATGTGTTGTTTTTTTTTTATATGAAATGGACTTGATGATCTTAGCTGACACCAAAATAACTATATTATAGTCCATGCAGTTGGAGCTATGCATGTATGTATATTGTATTACCACTAACCAATGAATACATTCATTGAATACATGAATACATTCATTGGTTAGTGGTATTACTATTTCAACATGAGAATAATTTATATATAATACTATATACAATTTGTAACTATATGAAAGACACAAAGACATAAGTTATAAAAGGTTTGCCAATTTAAGCTCTAAGTTAACTAACTGACATGTTGCCATCTATAATATTAATATACTACACTTTGTACTTTGTCAATTTTTAGAAGAAAAGGTTTGTCTAGAAAGTCCCTAGAAATAAATGTAAAAAAAAATATAGCGCAAGCTAACTTTGGCGCGCCAAAGTTTGGATACCCTGCAGTGCTCTGCGTAAGCCGTCTGATTAGACCCAGTACTTTAAAAAAGTACAAATGGGTCTATTACGTTTGTCGTTTGTGCAAATGTGCGTAACAGGCAGAAGGAGGCGTGGCAGACCCCATAAAGTATATATATTCTTGATCAGCATCAACAGCCGAGTCGACATAGCCATGTCCGTCTGTCTGTCCGTCTGTCTGTCTGTCTGTCTGTCACTTTTATGAGATCCTAGATCTCAGAGACTATAAGAGCTAGAGACACCAAATTTGGCATGTAGGTTCATCTATATCTTGCATTGATCAAGTTTGTTTTAGATATTTGCCACGCCCCCCTCCGCCCCTAGAAATTGAAAAACAAAATTTTAAAGACGAATTACAAGAGAACCTTTAAGACTAGCGTCTTAATTTTTGGTATATATAATACTCGCTATAGTCCAAACCTGTCCTAAAAGTTTCATTCCAATCGGTTGATAAACGCGGAAGTTATTTAACTAACAATGTTACAGGCAAAAGGAAGAAGAAGAGACGCTAGCGGCCTCTATGTGTATCAAGTGGCGCCATCTATTGATGGTACGCAACATTGAAGAACAATCTTTAGTGAACGCTTTGCACTCAAAAAGTACTGGGTCTCCTACTGTCGAGCTTGCTCCACTGCGAGCTTGCTCCACTGTAGCTTACTGCATTTTTTTACAAAATTTGTTAAAGGTTGATTTTGAACCGATCGTTCCTATGGCAGCTATATGATATAGTTGTCCGATTTACACCAAATTTGGTCAGCTTGCTTAAAACTTAATCAAACACACAATGTGTATATTTGGTTGAGATATTTTGAGAAACAAAAAGTTTTTCATACTAAATGTTGTTTTCGAACCGCTCGTTCCTATGGCAGCTATATGATATAGTGGTCCGATTTACACCAATGGCCAGCGTGTTTAGAACTTAGTTAAACACACAATGTGTATGTTTGGTTGAGATATCTTGAGAAACAAAAAAGTTTTTCATAGTAAATGTTGTTTTCGAACCGATCGTTCCTATGGCAGCTATATGATATAGTAGCCCGATTTACACCAAATTTGGTCAGCCTGTTTAAGACTTAATTAAACACACAATGTGTATATTTGGTTGAGATATCTTGAGAAACAAAAAGTTTTTCATACTAAATGTTTATTTCCAACCGATCATTCCTATGGCAGCTATATGATATAGTTATCCGATCCGGCCGGTTCCGACATCCGGTTCCGACATATGTACTGCGTGCAGCAAAAAGACGGACCTGTACCAAGTTTCATCAAGATAGCTTCAAAACTGAGAGACTAGTTTGCATAGAAACAGACAGACAGACAGACGGACAGACGGACAGACGGACATGGCTATATCGACTCAGCTCGTCGCCCTGATCAAGAATATATATACTTTATGGGGTCTGACACGCCTCCTTCAATGCGTTACAAACTTCGTGACAAAATTATAATACCCTCTGCAAGGGTATAATAATAATATGTTTGTAACTCAAGATAACTCTCGAGTCAACTAACTCTTGATTAAATTACATTTTAACTAAACTAAGAAAATACTGATCTCTCTCAAACTAAAACTTACAACATCAATATATATTTAGTCATGAACGGACCTTACAATTATCAAAGCCCTACACAGATCATAAGAAACAATCGTTTTCATCTGCATGTCAACTTCAAGGGATTTGGATTAGTTAAATGCTAATGGAATGAAATCTGTAGACCGTTACCAAAGAGGAACATGTGAGTTAAATATATGTATAAGCATATGTACAGCAATACTAAGTATGTAAATTCTAAGTATGTAAATTCATTTAAATACCATGTACTAAATGTATCTGTATATAATGTATGGGATAGGAAAAAGCATAAGCATTACCAGTAGTTAAGCAAACCAATTAAAATGTATGTTGATATATGATGAATTGATGCATGTGTACAATGCAAGACCAATTCCTGACTAGGATTATGTATTAGTAATAGAATATATGGCATAAAGCCTGGTTCTCGCATACCCTCCTCAACGGGATCACGTATGTTTTCGTGGTCGTCCCCGACCACGTTTTACTTCACTGGCAGCTGGAGGTGCTGGTTTACGCACTGGCGTCATACCATGGGTGTGACCGGAATCTGCGCCCATTGTGCGATGTATCGAATTGGGTGTGACTAGTCCAAGTCCACCATGGCCCTCTACATCAATGTAATCATCGCCAGGCGAGCTCGCCCTGCTGCCACGGCTTACATCATAATCGTCATTACCCCAGGCCTCTTCAAATTCTGGTGCATTTGCTCTAGCACGTTCCTGAGTCTTCAATATATTTTCCTCCAACTGGGCACAATGAGGGGCAAACTAAATGTAGAAGGAATGGTTAAGTTGGTTGATGAGGTCATTCATTAATGGGTAAGAATCACCTCCTCCATTAGTGCTCGTGAGTACTCCAGCACCTTCTTGCCATACTGTGTGTACTGTGCTTCGGTTCCATTGTACTGCTCGCAATTCGTCGCAATAAGCTCAATGTCAGGCAAGAAGCTCGGCACGACTATGGTAAACGTGATCTGTAAAAGATATATTATGTTAGTTACTGTTTGAACTGTCATCATTTGGGTTTGGCTACCAAGTAAATAACTTACTTTCAATATTTTTTAAAAGAGTTTCCAAATCCATGGGCTTCTTGATAACCGTGTAGTAATCCTTGATGGCTTTCTTGTTGACCGGCTTAAGGAAGGGCCAGCCTCGGGTTGCGCTTTGATTTGTGTGTGTAACTTCTCAAAGATAAATGACAGTGCGACTTGATCGTCATCATCTAGCAGAGGATTGATGGCCTTTTCAAGACGCATCAGCTTATCCTCGCGTTCCGACAGCAGCTCAAAGCAACTGTCGAGCATTCGCTGAGCGGCAATAGTATAGGTACTTTGGGGACCATTGTATATATGAGAATTATCCACAATTTGCTTAAGATCATCCAGGAAGGTTTCGCGGCTAGTGTAGCGTCTTTGCCTGATGTATTCTCGCATCGTCTGCAGATCCATGGGCTTGTTTACCACACGATAATAGTCCGGCACGCGTTTGGCATTTACGGGGAACAGAAAAGGCGAAACATCTGGCATGGAGCGAAGATCGTTAAGAATGTGCTCCAGAATGGAGGAGAGCACCACAACGGGATCGGTGCGTCGTCGATTGGCAGTTTTATTGTGACGCTGTAAATAGTCACAGTGGACATCGTTGGCCATGCGTCGCTTCTTCTTGCCCATGGCATCTCTGCCCACCTTAAGCGTAAGATTGCCACGCCGCTTGAGATCGTCACCTTGTCCATGGCGCTTAAGGACTTTGCTGCTTAGTGTTACTTTGGTGCCATCCACATTCACCAGATCATCATCGTCCATGTTCATCTCCTTCTCGCTGTGCTCGTCCAGATCATCGGCCAGCGAAGGATTCGATTGTGACAGACTACTTTGCATGCCCGTGTACAGTGGACACGCCTTGTTGGTGCGCATGTGACCCACCTGACCGCAGGCACCACACTTAAGCTTTAGATCCGGTTTCAACTTGAACTTCTTACGCGAAGGACTGACTTCCTTGTGGCTGTTATCCCGTTCCTTATGGGCATGACCCCCCGAACTCTTGGGATCACCCAGCGAAGTGGGCATACCTCCTGGCTGAAGTTTCTGGTTTTGGGCCAATTGTGCCAGACGTTCTCGTTCTTGGTTGCGTTTAATGCGACGCAGTTGCTCCTGAATACGACGTTTCTCTCGCTTCATCTCCTCCTTCTGCTGCTCATCCAGAGTGGCAAACTGTTTGATGAACTGTTCGTCCTTCGTGGTGCGTATCTTGATATATGCATCAATTACCGCCTGTCGACGCACCGTCTCCACTCGCGTGTATTCCTTGCCATCGTTTCCCTTGAAGGTGCGTGTAATGCGTAGTATGCGTCCTTGGTTACTATTGGCCATTGGTTGCTGTGTTGCCTCCTCTTTGGCCTTGGCAGCTTTACTGGCACCGTCTCCCTGCTCTTCTTCCAGCTGACGTAGCAGCTCCTGACGCTCCTGCTCTTCGCGTTCCAGAGACAATTGTGTGGATGTCTTCTTGTTGGCCAGCATATTCTCTAAATTTTTGCCCAGCTCCTCCAAATCCGATTCCTCGGAAGCAGAAGATTCATCTTCATCGGTCGAAAGAACCTCGGAGCTGGCGAGCACTCGATTCTGTAGATCAAATATGCGCTGACATTCCTCCTTATAGCGTTCCTGATGCTCGGCAATGGAGAATCGATTGCCACGGGAGAATTTATCCATGCCCTCCTCGCCGGCCTTTGCCTTCTCCGTGGAGAGTGTACGCACCACATCGATGACCTCCCAGCGTGTTAGCTTCTTGATCTCCTCCTCAGGCACTTTAAACTTACGCAGCAGCTCCTTGGCCCGCTGCAGTGGCAAACGACGCAGATCGGCATCTGTACCCGTCACCGAACGCTTTGGCTGTGATTCCTGCTCCTCTTTAGTTTGCTGTCAAGATAAAGATATATGTTATTAGGTACATTTTTTTAAGCTATGTATATATTTCCTATCTTTTTTTTAATGTTTCCTAGCTTTTTTGTATACTATTTGTATATTATTTTAATCGTCATTCTTTATTCTTCAAGTCAAGTCAATTGTTCTTACCGTAGGCTTGTTGGGCACCCGCACATAGGAGAATCCTTCGCCGCAGCCTGTCGGATCTGCTGGACCACTTAACTGCAGCAGGCACTTGCCACGCATGGCTTGAATGTAGGCACGTGTGGTATTCCAGGGAGCAACCTTTACCTCATCATCGAGTAGTTGTGCCTCCTCATCGTCATCCTCTTGCGGTGCAAACAGAGATTTCTCACCATAACCAGCATCCTATGATTGGGGAATAATTGTTTAATTTATATAAATACATAGAACTCAATATGCTCACCTTGAGGCGTTGTTCGGCTGCTATCATGCTGAAGTAGGCACAGCATTGTTCCGGCGATACCATGGCACGTATCTCCTCCTCGGAGGGCAGTCGAAATTCGGGCTTGATGACCCACCAGTTGGAGTCCATGCCCGTACGCTTGAAATCCGCACATTGTTTTAAACGCTTGCGAATGCTACTCTCCGAATGAGCTGGAAATGCACGCTTCACATCATCCATGCGTATGCGACGAGGATTGTCGCGACTTTTCCAGAACAGGCGATAGATGAAGACCTGAACAATGTTATATTAATTAAACTGAATAATCTCTGGAAATCTATTTTGTTTACCTGTAAAAAGTCACGCGTAAAGTTGTTGGCTCGCTTTGAATTGGGACCTGGCACCTCGTAGAGGGGACACTCCTGGCCCACAGTGAAGATTGCATTCACCACACGTATCCAGTAACTGTTTCTCGTGCGTATGATAAGAAAGTCGTTTTGGGACATCTTGTGTGGATAAATGGGAGCACGGTACATGTTGTTCTCCAATGCCTGAATGCACTGTCCCGGATGGAGTATTCCCAGAAATGGACTAGTGTGGGCAAAGGCCACCTCGCCATACACATAGTCCTGGGGACCACTGTCCTTCTCGGCCTTGCGCTTGTAATAGTTTTTGATTTTGGAGCACATGCCCACCTGGTTCATAAGAGGCGGATGCTCTTCACAGAACTCGGCCAACACAATATCACCATCCTTGCCACTCAAATCCTCAGGATTACGCATAAAGAAAACATCTCCACCACCGGATGCAATACGTTCCACTTCGCGTTGTTTGGCCTTTTTCACAATGTGCTTGAGCAGTGGATGAACTGCATGTGGCGTTGTCTGTGCCAACGGGCCATGGGAGAACTTCTTGAGCGGCGGACGATGGAAAGAACGCAGCTTCATTGGCCCCATGTGCGTGGGTACAAACGGAGCACGCAGCTCAACAACAGGTGTGGAGTGTTGAATGAGATTACCACCTCCAACTTTAAGGCGCAACGTTGGCTCCGTTTTGGGTGTGTAATAACTGCAAAGCAATTGATTAACCATAGGACCATGTAACATTTTAAAGTTCGACTTACGAGTCATTGGATATGTTGAAGGGATCACGATCTGGACTCTTGGGTGGTGGCGGAGGCGTGTCCTCGGCCAGCACGTTGATAACACCTGCCTTGCCCAGTAGAATCTTTGATTTTTTAACGTGTGGATGTGGTATCTTTATTTTAGGAGGCGGTCCAGTGTTCTTATTGATCTTAGATGGATCAATGTCGTCGGGAATGCCGAGTATAATGTTCTCATCATTAGGATCCAAGGTCAACACTTTGGGCTTGGGCACCTTGCTCATCTGCTGAGCATCCCAAATGACCTCGTCCTCCCACTTGTGGTAAATCAGCTCCTCGTTTTCCACGGGAAACAGACTGTACCAGGTGTCGTCTGGAGCCTCTACCTGTTTGTTCTGCGCAGCACTAAAATGTTTAAAGGAAATAAGTTTAAAATTAAAATGATTTCTATGTTCTTGAAGAAATTAAAAAAGAAAGGACTAGTAAGAACGCAATAAACATGTATGTAAGTACTTCTGGTCTTCCAATTTCTACTTCCTAATTACACGTGTCGTAGTTATATGTTCTTCGCTTTAGTTTCCCAATTTGTTATTTGTAGTATTATTTGTCATAATTCGTACAAGAAAAACCTGTAAGATGGTTGTAACTTACCTCTGTAGCGCTTTCTTAGTTGCACTTCCGCCAGAGTTCTGTTTGCCGCTGTTGTTGTTACCACTATTGTTGCCAACGGGTAACGCGGACTTTCCAGGTTGACTGAAGGCGCCAGCGGTCCGGGAGCCACTCGAGGGCAGCCAGCCAGCGGCATTTGTTTTGGAGTTTAGTTTTTGCAACACCTTTGCCTTGATATCGTTGCCATCCCAGACAACTTCATCCTCCCAGTGTAATTGGGACACCATTAAAAATGCATCATCAGCTAAACTAAGCTCCTGGGAGGTTTCGATATCCGTACTGGCTACTTGACGCTCGCCATTGAACTTGTTCTGTGAGGAGGATGATTGTGCGGGCTTTGTTTTGAAGCCGTAGTTGAATCCCTCGCCCGAGTCGGGCACTTCCAGCATATCGTACCAGATTTGTGCTGGTCCAAATCGCCAGTCGGCAACCTTCGGTTTTTGATCATTATTATCGCCATTATCGGGGCCCTCCTGACGCACATCCTCACTGTTCAAGTCGCTAAGCAGCTTATCCTCATCATCGGACATGCAATCTGCCGGCGATGGCTCCGGTCCAAAGTAAGTACTAAAACCACGTCTTCGAGGCTCCTCCGTATCGCTCGGCGAGTCCGATCCTCCAGTATTGATCTGTTTTTGATCTCGCGATTGATTGCGTTTGCGGCGTCGCTTTTTCACATGTCGCCAGATCTGTGGCAGACTAGTCGGCTTGCCAGGACCAAAAAGCCGGGAGAAACGTAGCACCTTTTGTGGACGAAAATCAGGAAAAAGCTCACAGACATCGACATTTTGGTATTTAGAAGGTAATATGTCCGCCAGGGGAGTGTCCAGCCTGCGATCTGCCTCGGCTAAAATATGAAAATTTTATAATAATCGTTCTTACCAAAAATACATAAAATACCCTATGCAAGAATATTAAAACAACGTACCTTTAGCATCATTCGCTTTAGATTCGCTGGAGCTGGAGGCATCAGTGCTGCCTGGCTTGGTAGATGAATCATCGGTTCCAGTGGACGATGAGCTTGTGCTTCTCATTGGCGCACTTGGCGGCGGCATAAGTTCCTTATCATCCTTGGCTGCAAAAGCACAAATAGTTACTAATAGAAGTTGTGGAACTGGAGTCAGTATACTTACTTGGCTTGGCTTCTACTTTTGAGGCGGGTATGGCATCTTCCAAATCATCGAACGTAGACCCTGACATTGTTGGCTGTTCTGCTGGCGTCGCTGGAGGGGATGGAGTGCGTGGACAATCCTCGGATAGTTCAGTAATGTCCGAGTAGTCAATAGCATCTTCTTGTGCCTTAATAGCACCATCCTCTGTTGTCTCACTGTTTACACCAGCTTTCAATGCATCAAAAGCGCTTAAATTGTCTGCCGACTCTGACATAGGTTTCTCCTCGATATCCTCCTCAGAGTTGGCGCCATTCTGATCAATAACTTCGTTTAAGAGCGAGTTTAAACCCAATCTGTAATAATGTCATCTCTTTACATATATGTACACAATATAAACAATGCAGAAAATCTCACTTTGCTAAAGATCTTAGATTTTCTCGCAGCTCGGCATCAAATACGTGTCCCCGGTCATCCTCATCGTCCACAAGTTTGCCCTCCGAATCAATGTTACCAAAAAGTATTCCGGTCAGATCCAAGCCCATATCATTAGTGGCATTCCCGCCAATGGAGCCCTCATCACTGTCATTGTCCGATGCGGTGTCCATGGTGTGCTTAATTTATGTGCTCAACTTGACTTGTATGTCTTGCAATATTGGGAAAGCATGTGACACATATTTTTATACTCCGTGGATATTGTTTTAATTTGTTTACTTTCACGTTGAATTGCGGTTTTAGTTTTTTCTGTGGAGAAAAATTCTTCTTTTTGTGCTCCTCTGGACTGTGTGACCGTTTGTAGTTACCACAAAGTTGACAAACTACTGCTGGCGAAATCTGGCGCTCATCGATAAATGAACGATAAATTTATTTAGTTAAGTTTTCCACCAATTGTTGGTTCTAAACCAAGACTGCCATGGTGGCGCCACCTTTTGTGTGCTTTGGTAAACAGAAATACGCCAGCTATTGTTATGTTTTGCAAATCATTGTATTTATTGGCAGCTCTATTTTGATTAAAAGTTATTATATTTTGGAATGTTTTTATACTTTTATCAACGCTGTAATGAAGCCAGTTCAATTATTAGTAGATATGTAATCCTTGTTAGCCGGTATACCACGATTTCTTTCGTTTTTGGCATTCATAAACTCTAGAGCCGGCGGGAAAAAAGCAGAGTTGGCAGCACGGCTCTTTACACACTTATTAATGAAATTGTAACAATAACAGCAATGGAGGTGGAATTTAGCAAGGAGAACTTTTACTCCCTGAAACAAAATATGAATGTGAGTATTCAAGATGTGCTTGTTATTATACGTTCAACATTAACTGTTGCTTGTTATTGTTTTGACAGACTTGGACCACACAGCAGATGTACAGTAAGTACTCACATGGTGGAATTACTACCAGGTGACGCATTCCTTCTACCTCGCGTATTTGTTTATTTCACAACATTAAAAGCAATAGTTTCATGCTGTTACTGAACAAAATAAGTACTTGACGCAGAGGCTGTAGGGGTATGAATGCGTAACCTTGTTAGTAAATTCTTATTGCACCGACCACGTTGACGGCACCTGTTCCAAATTGAATTGTTTCAATTCTGATCCAATTCCAGGTTGCATGGATGGGGTACATCGTTGCAGGAGGCCTTTGAGCAATGCGGAGTAGCAATGTTTGGATATATGACAGAGTTGGATTATGTTTCGGTGGAATCATGCTATGAGATCGAGGCCAAGGGCGATGACATTGAAGGTCTACTTTTTCATTTTCTGGATGAACTGTTGTTCCTGTTTTCGGCTGAACCGTATTTGGTGTGCAAGAAACTGGAAATCACAAAATTTGATATGGACAACTTTGAGATTGTATGCCGATGCTACGGTGAACCCTTTGAATTGGGCAAACATCCACAGGGCACTGAAGTGAAGGCAATCACATATTCGGCCATGCAAGTGGTGCAAGATGTGGAGAGCAGTAACTACGAAGTGTTTGTTATAATTGATATTTGAGTGACGATGATGACGGCAATCTCTAGCCAGACCACGTTAAA
Source organism: Drosophila testacea (assembly GCA_035043265.1). Lineage (NCBI taxonomy): Eukaryota > Metazoa > Arthropoda > Insecta > Diptera > Drosophilidae > Drosophila > Drosophila testacea. Next base: position 116,489 of record JAWNND010000052.1, on the reverse strand, counting down.
GGTATTAAATGAATTTGACATTGTTGTTGTTAGCTTAGCCGAACGCAATTTGCATTCATGGTTGCCTTTTATTCACCCCTGTCTCCATTAATCATAAGTGAAAAGCCCAAAAAAAATCTAAAAAATATATTTATAATAAGAAATCCGCCGAAAATTTGCAATCTGTTGAGTTGCACCCCAAAAAATATCCTGGGGTTGCCCGAATGACTTTTCAAGAAGCATTCAATTTGTGTTGCGGCTGCAAATGCAATTAGAGATCCTTGCTACCCTTTGCCTTTGTGAATTTGCAACGTGATTGCTTCCCAGACAACCCTCTTTTAAAATACTTGTGCATTCCCAGACTGCAGTTCAATGCACTGTCTTAAAAAAATCCACAAAAATTCCCATTTGCTCTTTGTCTTAAGGTTCAGTATAACAATATTCGTTTACTTAATATTTGCAGAAATAACTGCAAAATTTGATCAGTTTCCAATTGATTTAATTTCATAATAATTTCCCCACTTACGACAGAAATAACAGCGTCACTGCGAAAAATAACGCAAACAATAGTCTTTTTTATGCAAATTTAAATTTTATTTCAGAATTCATGCGACGAAAGGTAGCTCTGAATTCAAATTCAAATTATTTGTTAACAGGTGGCAACCATAGCAAGGCTGCCAACTTGACATGCGGCATGTCAATGTTAAACAAACATATTAGTTAACAGGCTTAGCTAACAGCTGTTTTCACAGCTGATCAACAGCTGTAAAATGTAAACAACAGAAAACTGCGCGCCGCTCACGTGTAGATGTGTTTGTTTGTATGTATGAGCTTCGAGTTCTTGTGTACCGATTATATTTGACATTAAATTAGTAGCAGTTAAAAACAGAGAAGAGTAAATACGTGTCAAACTTAAATAAAGACAATAATCGCGACATTGATGAGCGCAAAAAGCAACGCTGTGTGTACAAGAAAGTGTGTGTAAAAGAACAAACAAAGTATCAAAAGCAAAGCAGGCAATAAAACACGTACAACGACGACACTAATACCAATACACAAATTTCTCATTCCTCGCTGATGTTGGTTGAAAGCGTCGCGTTCGCGAGTGTTAAAAAAAAGAAATATATAGTTGAATTTGGTTTAAAAATTACAGGTATACGCTCAATATTCATATGCATCTAAGAACATAGTTTAGTTATAGAGTTGGCGCCCTTTTGTTTCCCGATTTGACTGTAAGTTTTATAAAAAAAACAACAACAATACTTACCGTAACGTCATCATCGCCGCGGTGGCCGTACTTCGCTGTTGTTGTTGCTTTTCAATTCGCTTGTCGTCGTTGCCGCTTGCTCGATTCTCTCGCTCCGTCTGTCTCTCTCTCTTTCTCACTCGTTCATTCTTTCTGCAGCCACCAATTGTCATGGTGTCGAAGAGGAAGCATTGAAGCACATTTTGCTTTCAATAATTTGTACGCTGCAATTTTCGCATAGCAAATGTCAAGTGAGCGCCACTAAACTAGTCACAATCAAAAGATAATATTACACGCTTCAAATTGAGATCAAAACCAAGTGTGTGGCTTAAATAAAAGTGTGTGAAAAACGTGGCAGAAAAATCCATAGAGAAACGACAAAAATGTGGTAGGTATGTATGTAATAGTATTAGAATAATGTAGAGGCTGCGAAAAATGTGACGTCCGTATGTATGCATGTGTGTGTGTGTATGTGGGTGCTGCGCTGGACATTTTCATTTTGAGCACCCGGTCTTGCCGGCCGCCACAGCTGATGCGCAGTTACCCAAAGGAGAAAAATAAGGAGTAGGCATTAGGCTTTCACTAATGCGCGCATTTTATATAATATTTTAGTGTTGTGACAAAAAGCAACATCTTTGTATTAAGTATTACCTTTTGTGCTCCCCCTCCATGTACATATTCATGTATGTATGTATATATGCATGTGGCAATACTGGTCGGTGTAGGCTGCCCACTCCACAGCACCATCAACCTGCTGCTGCTGCTTCTTTCCTTTTTACTTATGTGAGTGTATGCGTGTGTGTGTGTAAGTAACGGCTTTATAAATGAACAAGCAACTCCAATTCATTGCCGTGGAAAATGACGTCACATTCGATTTGCCATTTGCATTTCTAATTCGCATTTTGTCACATGTAAAAGACTGTCTTCATAGGATACAACAAAAATATAACAGACCCAAGAATTTTAAAATTAATTAATTATGTTTACTTTCACATTTTGACCCATTTTTATGGGATTAAGTTTGATTACGCTTTTTCGGAGCACTGCGAACTTTGTATCTCTTTATAATTCGCAAAAAGGTTTTTATGTAGAGTTGGCATTATCAAAAAAGTTAGAGGCAAAGATCAGTTGATTGCTCCCAAAATTTAAGTCCAAAGACAGCTGAAGAAAAAACCATAATTTCAATAATCCTAAAAAAAACGCAAAAATTTATTTTTCCTTTTCCTTAACTAATGTAAGTACAAAAGTACAATTTGTAATTTATGATTTAAGATTAACATTACAACATAGCATTAAAAGTTACCAATAGAACATAAATATATATATTCCATTAAAAATTCTTAAAGCTATTACCATTTTGCTTAGAATTTGCAACTGGTTCTAATGGTCCAGAGTTTGTTTTAAGCTTGGATCGCTGGTTAAGACAACAAAATGATATTCATGATTAAGAGATTAACATGTCTTTTGAGAAGAATTTTTGTGGTTTCTTCAGTCTTTCATGTATTACATTATATGAATATAATTTGTTGTATAATAATTTCGATTCTTTGGCCATGTTTTTTTCTGCGTGTTCCATTCCTAACGAGCGTCTTATCAGCGTATTAATTAACCTAGATATGCTGGAAACGCGACACTCTAGACGCACGTGATAAGACCGAGTTCAAACTATGAGTTGGAAATGAAGAATCGCATGTTTGCTTGCAAAACTCTTCTTTATACTATCGCCTTTTCATCCTGCTTTTCTTCTGTCGTTCTTTACACCCTTGGCAATTGTTGTTTAGCTTCACCTTTCATATTATTTTGTCGCGTCTGTTGCGAGGCGACGTCATCATAGTTTGATGACCTCCACCCGACAACGGCGTCGCTGCGTCATCGGTTTTTGGTTCTTAAATGGGGCGGTGGACAAGGGGAGACACAAAAAAGCCAAAGGCGGCAGATATAACTATACTTGAGTCTGCATATTTTTGGTCACAGTTCTTCTTCTTCTGTTCTGTTGGCCTTCAATGCTTGCTGCTTCACTTGTGAACCAGTTGCTTTTTTACCTGTTCTCCGTTTGGTATATACACACACAAATGCCGTGATCTCTTCTTCTTGTTATTTTGCGCAGTTGCCTTTTATAAAATGGTTAGCACAGTCTCTTAACAAAAAATCCGATATATTATTACGGAAGCAGTGATTTGTGCTTTTCATTTTGTTTTCTTCATCGGCTTACGGCGACTGTCCTCCCGATTGTCCAGTGCTACAGATAGCACTTGCAGTCTTTCCGTTTCAGTGCTCTTACCAAATTCAGTCAGAGGAATGTGTTTACTATAGCTGATAAAAGGTCTAATATCTCTTTTAATATACCGCAACTAATAGTTTTACCTATTTCATTATTACAATCAATTTACAATCAAGCATTGACAATTTCTTATTTAGCTACTAATTATTAATATAATTATAATCAAACACGTGGGAACCATGAATATTGAAAATCATATTGCCCAATGAAATTGATAAGGTACCACCTCAATATTAAATACTATAAATACTCGCGCATTAAATATCGCATCGAGCGATCTGGCAACGCCGAGTGAAGCACCCAAGCGGGCTTACACAATTCAAATGTGGCAACAATTAACAAATGGCGCACTTGCTCCAATACACATGCATACATTTGTATATGCATATAATATATTATGTTCATGTACATATACTCTGTACCTGTAAAATACTCTCGAAATGTATTTTGATTTTGATAGTCTTTATATTTAATTGTAGATTCGCCACTTTTGGGTCGTGTCGTTGCGATCGTATCGTGTTTGTTTTTATCATATATTTTATGTATTTAGCTGTTGTTGTTGCACTTTTTTATAACCAGGCCGAGGCAAAAATTCAGAGAGAGAGACCGTCAAGCAGAGAGTGAGAGAGAGAGAGACAAGTCTCCCCGTTCCCTTTCCAACAAAACGCATGAAAATACTTAAGCGAAACGAGTTAAAAACGATTTCATTAATATGTTTTTGTTGCCTTTTGTTGTTGATTTTGGTCGTTTTGGGTTGCTCGTTGCCTTTTTGTTGCTTGATACCCTTACGGCTTGGGTACAATACGTTTGCCCTTTATTTTGATACAATTATACAACATGTAGGACAGTATAGCGTAAATCAAAAATTCAGTTTTATTAAATTTTTAATGCATATCAATATTATTGGTTACAGTTAACACCCTTAAAGTATGCAATTAATATTTTTAATGACTGCACAAAGTTTTCCTCTAAAATAGCATTACAATTTAAACTTTTTATATAATTACAAATGCGAATTAAAAATTGTGTGTAAAATATTTAAAATATACATATATATATTTTTAAATTAGGTCAACACACATATGTATTTGTGCTTTTAAAAGTTTAACGAAAAACTTGAATTCGAGTGTACTTAAATATTAATATACAACTCAAGTATTACCAGAAAACGACAAATATTTTAATTTTTAAAATAATTTTCTATCGAAAAATATAACCTCATAAAAAGAGTGTTTTTGTTGCGGTGCTTTTAAGAAAGCTTTCAGTCGCTTCTTAACGTTGCCTGTTCATTTAGTGTTGCTGTAGCTGTGTTGTTATTGTTATTGTTGTACACTGTTCGCTGGCCTGGCTATTTTTAAAATGCGCGAAAGCAACAAGAAAGAAAACACGAAGCAAAACTCAACGCAGCAACAGCAGCAGCAGCGACGCCATCATTGTTGCTATTGCTGTTGTTGTTGTTATTATTGTTGCTGCTGTCGCTGCGTTCGTCGTATAAGAAATGTGGAATATGGAATTTCAGTGTGCTGCTCCCACACACAAACACACACGCACACACCCATACGCTACGCATACGCGTTCCACAAACTCCACTCACAAGCATCGAAGCTTTGTTGTTGGTGCGTGCAAATTGGAGCAAAAGTTTTAAGCGACGTCAGCAGCGCTGCCGGCGACAACATCGATTTCCTGCTGCAGCCAGTGACAGACAGACTGACAGACAGAAATGGACAGACGCAGACATGTCCATTGTATGACAACTCATTTGTTGTTGTGCTGCTGCTGCTGTGGGTGATGTCGTCACTAAAATGACGCTGACGCTGCTGCTGCTGTTGTTGCTGCTGTGGATGCTGACGCTGTCATTGACAACAACACACAGTCCCTTCAATTGGGTCACACTGGCGTCGTTTTTGCTCAAATTATTTATTTACTTTGTCGTTTTTTTTATATTAATATTTTTTGTTGCTTGGCTCCAAATGCGACTTCGCACTTCATTGATAAAATGATTAATCGTTATGATTAATGTACATACATAAATACATAAGCAGGCCTATGTGTGTGTGTGTGTGTATGTATTTGCAAAATTTGCTTATACTTATGTATATGTGTGTCACCTAAACGGTGTTGAAGCGTAAAGCGGATGTTTAAACGATTTATAAAGCGGGCCTGACGTTTTGGCTACCCCAGCAATATTGTAGCATATTGTGATAAGCAGAAAGCATGAGAAACAAGCAACAGTCTCTACAGAGTTCAACGGAGTTCAGATCGGGTTCAAACTAAAGCCAGCAAATTAGATGAAAGCATTTCAAGAATGCTATTCCAAAACAGAAGATCACAAGTTTCAGAAGATCGTAATGAATATCACATCATCTCGGGCAGAATAAGCATTTGTGGAGAGTTTGTAAAAAACTTTAATGAAGTTGGCACACAGAATAACCAAGAGATAGAAATACAATTTGGGAAAGAAAAAATAAAAACAAACGATTTTATATACTTTCTACCAATACCACCAAACCCTAATCTTTAAGTAAAATAACGCATAACATAACCCTAGAGAAAAAAGACAAAAACAATCTTAATTTAATTAAATTGTACTCCTCAGATCTTTCAAAATAACAGTTATTAGCATACAGAATATAAACATAGTTTTAAAATATATCTGAGCAACACAATGTCTTAGGAAACATAATGTTAAAAATATTAGATACCCTTTGTAGTTAAAAGAAGGTGCTATAGTTGTGTACCTTTTTCAATTATGAAAATGTTACTAAAAATAATTTACGTAATGCCTTACGATTTCTTAGTCGAGTATTTTCACAAGCTAAAACCCTTACGAAGAAAAGACCCAAATAATAATTCTCACCTAAGACATCAGCGATGTGACATTTTTATGGGTAAACCCAAAAGCAACCCCAGAAATAATTGCAGAAAATGGATTCGATTTGATTGTGCCTTAAAAGTAAAAGAGATGACGAAGGAAAATCAAAAAATCTCTTACACAGCTGCAACAAATAGTAGATGCTCTGATCTAATTGCATAATGTATATGGAATTATGTAAGCATATTTTGTGTCTTCAGGCCTCTTAGGGCAGCAGCTCCCTCTCCCTCCTCTCACGACCCACAAATCGATTACGAGTGCAATTTATGGGACAGTTACGCGTGTATCGCTGCATCTGTCAGATACAAAATAAGTAGATGCATTTGTATGCAATGGGCAGCTGCTGGGATCATTGAGAGATGCGGAGAGTTTTCTTTTCTTCCATTCAATGACACAATGCACAGTAGAGAAAAATCGCAAAGTCGCTTTTCACTTTCACGGCAGCTGTGCGGCGCAGGAGGAAAATGAAAAGATTGAGGACAACATTTTGCATCATCTTTGAATGGGATGCAAGTCTTCGTTGTAGGAGATGCAATTTATTTAACCTTTGGCTTTTCTCCCTCTCTCTCTCTCTATCTGTATCTGTTTTCCTCTTCCTTTACTTCTTTTGCTGCTTCTGGTTTGATCTTTTATAATCCTAGACATCCTATGACGCGTACGTGCTCATAATTTATACTGTACACACACCTGCTTGGCCCAGCCCAGTTTTCCTATAGTTTTTCCTTTAAGCCAGCTGCCGTCGCCTGTTGCCTGTTGCTCGTTGCCTCTTCTTCTTCTTCTGTTTCATTCTTTGCTTGCTTTACGGTGCATTTTACATCGTTTTCTTCTTGCTGTTGTTTTTTAATTAAACATTGTCCTTAGTCTTCTCTTATTGATATCATCGCTCGTGCTGATAATTTGTACCTTTTGTTTAACGCTTGCAACAGCGGAACAGCTGCTTATAGTGACTACCCATTGGTTTCCATTGTAAAAGCATAAGAGCAACAATGTCAAGTGAGAATTGATGAATCGATTATATTGGGAACCTCGATTGAAAATCAACCTTCTCTCTTACATACCAACTTTATTAGAGTCTGCTTTTAAAAAGTTTGTTAACAAAAAAAAGCGCGTAAGGACATCTTGCAAATGCTTTATAGCACATCTAGTTTGTATAACTATTCTTATTGAGTATTAATAGCCTTGATTTCAGAAACTATAAGGGCTAAAAACACCGATCTTGCGAAGTATGTAGTTTTCAAATTTATTCCAAAATTTGCTATATTCCGAGTTAATTCTGAAAATCTCACCACGATCGGATAACAAACTGTACCTTTTTTTCAGAACACGTACAGGTTACGTTGATAAAATGAACTTAACGGCATTCTAAGCTTGAAATTGTGATATACCTGATGTATTTATTTTACAGGGTATATACATATGTATTGGCACCACACCCGCACACCATATGCCACAGACTTACTCTTAACTCTAGCTGTGTCCTGTTCCTGTTGCTGTTGCTGCTGCTGCTGTTGTTGGCCCACACTTGTTCGCCTTGGCAATTTATGGCCTGTTGCTGTTTTATAGCCCTCGTCTTTGAGTCGACACACGTTTCGCATTGCTTGATTAGATTATGCCTCTACACACGCACACACACACACACTCCCTACGCATATAAGCCGTAAGGCATTCAGAAACGAATACAAATACCAATCTCTGGTTATATCCTTTACCTCACATCATCAACGGCTTTGCTGGCGTCGGCATCGCAAAGTTCAAAGTCAATCGACTATATTTACTGCTCGTCTGCTTCGGTTGTTATTGTTGCTTCATTGGATGCTCTTCCCAAAATTTGGTTATAATAGACTTATCGTTAAGTATAACAGATTCTCAACAATCTAAGGTTAGAGAAGAAAGTAGTTGTAGTAAATAAATCATTAAACGTTGTTTACTGTTGGGAACTCCAAAAAGTATGCTAAGTAAAAAGTAGTGAAGAACATTATGAAAATATAAGGATTCCTGAAGGATGTTTTAAGAATAAAAAGAAAGCCGTGTTTCTAAATTATAAAAGAATTTAAAGTAGTAGTTGTACCTTTAAAAAATTAAAGTTCTCAATAAAAAAATATGAAAATGTAAGGAGTATTGAGAAGGGTCTTTAAAAGATTTTTGCTGTTAAGTATATCAATTTTGTTTGTTCATATTGGTTTCTCAATACATATACAGAAATAATCTGTGTTAACAGATAGATGATGTTGTATATTTTAACAGAATTCAATGTTTGTTATTAAAATGGCGGCTAAAAGAGTATTCACAGAGTATCCATAGTTCCAGACATTAAGTGTTGTTATTGTCGCTGCTTCTCCATTTGCTGCGCTTATATACACATATTTACAAATGTAAGTGTGGATGCGTATACTTTTATGTTTGTGAGAGAGTTGCAGTTGTCGCTCTGCTTTTTAGCTCTGCCTGCTCTCCATGCTGCCTGTAATTGCGAGTCGTCTCGCAATGTAATGAAATTCCACTGCACTGCTGTTGTCCCCGTTTGTTGTTGTGCCCCCAAGTTCTCCACGCTTTTTAGCACTCTTTTTAAATGCTAATTCCAAGAAATTGACAAATGCAAACCAAAGTTTAACTCTTTCTTTCTCTGTCTTCGATTCTCTTTGATGCACAAATCACTTTGACCAAATGTTGCCTATATCTATAATTAGTCACTGTCCAGGGGACCGCAGTGGCACGGAGTGGGGGTAGTTTTATGACAATTAAAATCTCATTAGTTTTTTTTTTATATTTTTGGTTACTGCTTTGCTATCTCTGTCTGATTAGAAACGGCGACAATGCTGAATATGGAGTTTGCCTTTCGTCGGCTTATCATTCCTTCCCTATGTTGCCATTTTAGCTATTAAGTAGCTAAATTTAGCAATTTTATGTTTGCAAAAGTTTGAAAATTTGGATATTTGTTTTTAAATGATTCGACCAACTTTTAAGAATACCAGATTACTATATTTTGAAAAGTTTTTATAATGGGGAAATAAAAATAGTATAATTGAGGTGCTGTAATATATGAATGATTTTCACTCCTACTACAGCTCAAAGATATTTTTAAAAAATTGTAAGATTTAAAAGAGTCACAACAAAATTTAATAATCTTAAATCAGCTATTGTTTATTGTAAGGCTTATTATGAAATTTTTTCGATAGTCCAATTCCATTTCATCTGATAAATACATATTATTAAATTTGACATATTAAAATTATAAAAAATATGTTTTAAATATATCCCTAGCTACTTTATCAAATTATTATATTAGCTGTTTTAGCATAAGAAATTCTGACAACACTGTTCTGTGCAGCGACACCCGCACAGCTGTTAGGAGGGGGAAGAAACGAAAAGTGCAACAAATTCTCGTACGTATGCAAAAGACATAAAACCCGTTTCAGACAAGAACAACCACATTGTGGAACATCATCATCAACATCATCATCATTGTTGTTGTTGTCGTCTGCCCCACATGGTTGGGGTCTGTGTCTCTCTTGATGCGCTGCACATGATTAGCGCTACAACAACAACAACAAAAACAAGCACAGCACAACGTTGCAAATGAAAAGAAAATTTACAAATTCCATTCATGAAATTTTGCTGCGTTGGCCAACGTCGACGTTGACGTCGCTGCCACTAAGCTCCACTTACACACAGACCAGATCCACACGCAGAGTGCAGACACAGACAGTGAAAGAACGAGAGAGCAGAGCTTAAAATCGCTGCTGTTGTTGTTGTCGCTCTCATCAACAAAAACAGCAGCAGCGCAGTCGCTGCATCCATTCGTATGAGTGTTGGTGCTGGCGCTGGTGTTGGTGTCTGTGTGTGGCGCTTGCTCAGCTTTGGCACTTGCCGGATATTTGTTGTTGTGGAACGTTTCATATGCCGGCTCGTTGCTCTCTCTCTCGCTCTGTTTCTCTTTTGGTTTGCACTTGCAATTTTGGTGGGGGGCAACATTGTTGTAGTTGCTGCTGGGGCCGTTCTTTTGCCTCCTCTTCCTCTCTTTACTCTCAGTCGTGCTCTATTGTCGCATTGTCGACGTCTGCGGTGCCTGACAATTACATGCAAAAAGTTTTGTGGCTGCAGTTTTCTACTCACAGACACACACACATACTTTGACACTAACATATATGTATATTTGTAAATATGTGTACGCTCTGGTTTGTTATGCGGGTGCAGCAGACAGGGTCGGTTCTTCGGCTCTTCGGTCCTGTGGCCAGCCTCTTTGAAAAGCTCGTAACGCGCATCCGTTTCCCTTTGGCTTTATTGCTAAACTGCAATTCATTTGCTTTGTTATTTTTACACATTTTACGAGTATATGTACAATGTACAACGATTACAACAATAAGAACAAAAACAACAACTAACTAGCAAGAGTCTAAAGCAGAACCAAGCAGAGTCATCATCAGTCTCTTCCCTTCTCCCCATCCTTCTCTTGCCTCAAGCAAAACTCTCGGCGCATATTTATTACGAGACGGTAGACGACGACCGACTATTCCCCACCCTACCCCAGCCCCCAGGACAGATTGTTCCCTGTCCTGTACAGCGGGCTCAATTTTCAAACGATTTCAATGGAATTCTGTGCTGTGAATGTGCTTGCAGTTAAGCCAGCAGAGAACGCAGCGCCAAGCCAAAAAAGAAAACCCAGACACGCATCTTAGCTACTCCTCCTCCTTCTGCATCCTTCAAGCAGCACTTTGGTTACACCAAAAAACGACAACAACAAAAGCAGCAGCAACAATAACATTAACATGGGACAGCCTCCTGCAATATTTTCTATATCCAATTGCAAAGGGTTATTTTCATTTTGTCATGCAGCTTGTTGCGCAGCAAGAAAAAGCTTATAACCTTTTTAAAGGTCTTAACATTAGGTTGGCAACACTGTCTCCGTGTGTTGGCAAGCCTAACAAAATTCAAATTTAACCGTCAATTGCCAGCTGCTTATTGTTGATTGAAAAAACGTGACTGCGAACACACAAAACATACTGTGAGTAATTCCAAGTAAACGCAAAGAGCAATATGCTTATCTGCAAACTCAGCTGTGATATCAGAATATTTCCATTTATTAATATTTATTTACTTTAGTAACGTAAAAAAAACATTGATGAATTTCCCAAAGAACAATAATTTCTATTTTACATGGTATAATTATTTGTTATAAATAATGTCCTTTCGATTGTCTATTTGAAATAGAGTCAAATAATACTCTTAATGTAGACAAAAGAGTATTTAATATTCGTCTATAGACTGGAATTTGTGCTTTCTGCTTTTCGGTTGATGTTTTTATTTTTTCATGTAGCCGCCGCCGTCGGCTGCATTCCCTTCTTATGCTGCTTCATCTTCTTATTTTGCTTCTCCTCCTGCTGTTGCTGCTGTTCCTGCTCCTGCCCCAACTCCTGCTCCTTCTGTTCCTTCTCTTTTGGCTCTTGCCTTATTGGTTGTTGTTTACGTTTGGTGGACCTTTTGGAAGTTGCCCGACGACAGCGACGTCAGCGTCAACTGCGACTTCGACGTTAACAGCAACGTTGGCGGTGTCTACGAGCTTTTGTGGACACTGTTATCGAGTGAACTTTTTGCTAGATTGCTTTGCCTCTGCTTGGTTCTTTATTCTTTATGTACATTATGTGTGAATGTACATACTTTAGTATATATTTAGAAAATTGCATTTGCCGACTTCTTTATCGAATTATACAAGATAGATAGTGCCGCTAGTAACCAAAAACCACACCCAAAAAGCCCCCCAAAACTGACTTCCCACGCAGTCAACTCATCCCGTTTCCTCTCACCCTATGTCATCCACTATGTGTGTGTGTTTTGTTTTTCGTTTTCTTCCATTTTTGTGTTGTGTTGGCTTATCTTTTTGCATTCTTGCATCTTATCTGTTCCACAAGTTTATTGTGGTTTCCTCCATGTGTTGCCTTCTTCTCATTCTTGCTGACGGGCTTTACAGCTATTGTTGCATTTGTCGCATTTCTGTGGTTTGCGCAAATTCCACTTTTAGGCCCAGGACACGCAAGAAAGACACGCGTCTTTGTCCCTCAGCTTTGTGTCTTCTGCTTCTTCTTCATTCCCTTGATATTATTGTCGCTGTAAAAATAATGAATTCCTTCTTTGGGGCTTAACCTCAAATTGGCTTAACTTCATTTATTCCATTTGCAATACCAGAAATATTTCATTTGCGGTTTTCTTGTTGGTCTTACCCCCTTTTTTTGCAACTGGACACCGCATTTGTGGTCAGGACGCGAGCCACAGTTAAGCTCGAAAGTTGATTACGAAAAATGTGCTTTCGAAAGCTTCTCCATGAAGTCTGAAAATGAGTGTCAACGGAGGGGGGCTGAATGGCAGGTGCATTCCAATTGAAAGAGGATCTATTTAAGAAAGAAAACAACTCTAAAAATGTCATATTTTTTAAGTAAACGCCTGCTTGAAATGATTATGTAAATATTTTGTTTATTTCAATTTAAAGTCGATTTATATTGCAAAATACAATTTTAACTAACTAGTAATCAAACAAAAAATACTGACTTTGAAGCTAAGCTGATACAAATTAAGTGTAAAAGTCATGAAGCTTTTATGTTGCAAATATTATTTATGAAAGTGGAGTCTGTAATTATTAAATATTTATGTACAACCTGACTTATTTCAAAATTCACTTGTCCTTCATTTCCATATTCTGGACTTCATATCGACCCAAAGATTTTATAGAAAAGTTTAAAAATGGAAAAATAAACTAGTTAAAATATGAATAGTTATTATATTATTAATTTGGCTGCAAATATTCCCACGATAAAACAACTTTTACTACCATATGGATCCTAAATATGTTGAAATTCGTGTAAATGTAATTAAAATGTGAAAATGTATTTAAATTGTCCGCAGAGTTGTCATGTCTAGGAAAAAAACTAAAATATGTTGTAAGAATGGATCATGCCAAATAAACATAACGAAATGGATTCCCAGATATTCATGTAGGCACATAGATAATCGGAAGCATTCAGACTGCATCGGTTTACATGTGTCGAAACTTACTTCTACAGATACTTATGCCATTTGTCTCACCTACACTTGAAGTTGTTTTTGTTGTTGTTTACTGTTTGTTGTTATTGCTAAACTGGCAAGACATAAAACAAAAGCCGTCGCCTGAATCTTTCTGCCTTGCCACAAGTCACGCAGCTGGATTCGCCCGGTTCTTCTTCTTATTGTTGTTTATACAATTTTGATAGGGCTGAAGATGGAGGTGGGTAAAGTGAAGGAGGAGTTTGAGAAGTAAAAGGAGGTGGAGGTGGAGAACAAGGACAACCTTGAGACTGTTCAATATTCCGCAGCATAATTCGTGGCCAGCTCAATATCACGAGTTTCACGCTCTCCACCATCTCATCGAATGGCAATGGCGCAACTCTCGCTCGAATTGTTGCAAAAATGTTGCAAGTGGACACCACACAGACACAGTTACCAGATACAGATACATTTACGGAGGCAAGACCCTTTCAAAAGTCGAAACAACCGAAACAATGTCAGATGCCGCTGTACTAAAATTACGCCAAATTATGCTGAAAATGCAATGAGAGCGGTAAATATGCGATGCGAACATGGAGTTGAATCTGGAGTTGAGCCTGGAAGCTGGACATTGCCACAGACTCCACTCGATTCGATTCGACTCCACATTATCCGAACCAGACCCCAGACTAGGTTTAGTTTTTCGGGAAGCCGTAGAACTGCTGAGCTCCCATTGGCTCGCTTATCGGACATTCAACATCTACGCGTAGTTTTTGGAGCATGCGCAAAAGGACAACAGCTATGATGACTATGTGTATGAAGTGGGTGGCAGGGCGAGATGGGGTGGCAAGGGGAGACATACGTCTACACTGAGCTGAGCATGAAATATTTTTAACGCTCCAATGGCAGCCGCTGAACTCTCACACACACACACAAATGCACAGATATATTTATTGCATTTTAATGTGCCACTGAAATGTGATTTAATTGGCATTGTTGGCTGCCTCCAGAAGCATTGCACAGTGCACAAAGATGCACCCACAAATGAAATGGAATAAAAAAAATAAAATCTTTTAGTTATTTTCCTTACCGACAAATGATGAATTCTTATACTATATCTATATCTTTGTCTAGTGGTGCCTAATGAATTAAATCACAAAAATAGATAGGTAGATTTTAGGATCCACTTCAGAACTTATCATTATTGCGTTAAAGTTTTAAATTCTAAAATTTGTGTTTTTATTTTTTGTTCATTTGTTCTTAATTTAATATATTTTTTGCATATCTTAATAGCCTTTGCTTCTGTTAAATTAATTTCTCTAAAGAGGTTTCAAAGTCAAAGGGTCTTATTATTAAATGGTATAGGAATATAAAGAAAACGGTAACCTAAGCTTGTGAATCATCTATGTAAATAGACTGCTTACTTATCGTCAGAATGTGGGACTGGATTATTGAGCACTCAGCACTTTTTCTCTTATGTTGAAAGAAAGATTAGCTTCTGAGAAAAAGGTGATTGCTGTACAGAAGATAAAGAAAAGGTGTGGTTTTTGAAAAGTATTAAAAGTCCTATAATTTGTATAACCTATTAGCATAATAGAGCTTATCTTTACTTCATTTAACTGCTTTTCAAGAGAAACAAATCAAGGAAATTGACAGATAACACGGACTAAACAAAATAAAGTTGTTCAACAACTTTCTCCGTTGATTAAACTCACTTGCGATTAATTTTTTTTTCGTTTACCAATTAACCAATTTAATGGCAACATTATTGTCTACTCACGTTTGCAAATTTCGTAATAATCGATTACAGTATGTAACCAAACTTACCATTTTTGTTTATTTATTTATTTTTTTTAATGGCTATTGGGCTATCATCATGAGACTTAAAAATAATTTCAATATCTGTTTGTTTTCGGAGGTGTATTTCCACTTTTCATCGTTACTTGAGAACACGAACACACAGAGTTTAAAAGACCGTCATATTTATAGAACCGACTCAATTTGGTGTTATAGATATTAATCAATAATTATTTACTAAGTAATGTGTTTGGAATCACTGTGCAAGCGCTAGACTTTGAACTAGTTGTGTGCCAGTATGTGTGTGTGTGTGTTTTGGCTTGGATGTGGTGGCGCTGCATTGGTCTGGATTTGCAAATGTTGAAAAATTTTCTTTAATTAAATTCATTCTCACAGTGTGTGCAACATGTGGCAGTCAGCATTGGTACTGGGCTGCCTTGTGGAGTCTCGATAGTTGGTGGAATGCTGCAACTCAGACAAGAACAACTGACTCCCAAGCTGATGCTCCTGCTCCTGCTGCTGCTGCTGGTGCTGGTGCTGGTGCTGATGATGCTTCGACTTCTCCAACTTCTTCTCCTTCTATTGCATAGTCAGGCACTTTGTCCAGGAATTTCAGTAAAGTCTGGCGACTTCACACAGCGTCGTCTCTTGGTCTTGTTGGACTGCTGTCGTGTCTTCTCTCTACCTACGCGAGCCCTTTAAACTCTTGCGCCGTCATCAAATCAGGTTTCGAAGCTGCCGTCTCGACTCTGACAGACGCATAAATCGCTGGCGTTTTTAAAATACCCAACCCCAGGCCCATGACTGGGTATTACTTTTGGACCCCCGCTTCAACTTCAACTCTGTGTGCTGCAGCTGATGGAAGCTCCACGGATCGGGCCAAGGATCGGGCTTCTAAGCAACACCGTCCAGCAAAAAAGTTATAAATGCCTCTCATATTTTTAACACCAAACATTGTTGAACCCCAATGAGAAGCAACAAAACCAGATCTTAAACAGAATACACAGAGCTCTCTACCTTTTGGTATTTATTTGATTTGACAACTTTGTTGGTTTCGCATTCGGTTCGAGTTTTGCTCTAAATCTGCAACTAAGAATTTGTTGATTTAGGTTGAATCTGATTTGGCCTAGGGCCAAGAATAGTTGCTTTGACTGAACCCACTTGAATTTCAATGAAGTTTCCCTGAAGAGATCTTAAGTCTAACGAGCTGTTTGTATTGCAAATCTATAATAACTCGATAAATTGAAGTAGAATTCCATCTCATTATAGTAGTATACCATCTTCAATTCGTACATTTTGATAATCTAAAACTGGAGTCTAATGATATCAATTTCTTGTTTACTTTACAGATTGATTGCTTTTACATATTAAATTGCTGGTAAGTTTATCCTAAATGCTTAAGACAAACAAAGGATTTTCATTCTCATCCAAAAAAATTAGCTGATAACTGAGAAAAACCACTTAAGTAAACACACATATATGCATATGAGATGTTTTTAACTCCTTTTTGCTGACTTACAAACAATTCTGGTTTTGGCTATGGGCATTACCTTTTGGCTTGAGCCTGGTCCCTTTGCCCCTGGCCCTTGGTTCCCTAGCTCGAGGTGTTATTCACCCTTCGACAGCCGCTTGACAGTCCACTGAACCGTGGACCGTGGACAACTTGACAGTGACAGGAACTGCAACTACAAGCAACAACAAAACAAACAATATCAGTTCAACTTAGATCCCAGACAAATGAACTCTCGGAGTACATCAAAGATAACTTGTCAGTCCACAAATGGCCAGGACCAGGCAAGGAATTTCGTTGTTTGCATAGCAAATGTCACACGGCAAAGCAATTGGCAACAAGAATGCTCTAGTTGAAAGCGAGAGGGATAGAGAGAGAAAGACTAAATGATACCCTGTATAGATTTTCATAATATGCTAAACTAAGTAATGTCTCTGAAGCTGGGAAAGTGTGGATGATACCCTGTGAAGTTTCATTTTATAAGCTTAGTAACATACTTTACTAAAATCTCTGAAACTACAATTGTGATGAAGGGATCGACCATTCTTTATGTACAATTTTTTAGCTCTAGCTCTTTTAGATGCTAAGCTCAATAAGTCCATTCAGACATAACTCTAATAATACAGGGTATACAAACTGGTTGTGTCTACAGATTTATCCCATATTCAAATACCATCAGCAGTTGAAAGTTGAGTTTACAAATCAATTTCAACTTTCTGAAAATGCATTATTTCCGTAGCAAGCAATTTGCTTTGACATTCACTTGACATACCGCCGATCCGTATGTACATATAAAAATTATGGGGTGACCCAAATTTAAGAATTCCTAAACGAAATGCTAATTAATCCCACGAGAGGACGGGGCGAAACTCGGCTAGGGATTTGCTATGCTCTGCTGATTTTCACACACACACAGAGAGAGAGGGAGAAAGGAAGGAGGATAGAGGAAATAGAACAGCTCGCGTGTCGTGGGCAAAAGATTTAACGCTTTTTCAGGCTACCTGGTAGCCGGGCTAACGAACCCATCCGAATCCCGACGCCCTTTTAACCCGCTCTGATAAATCTCACGCATGTAATTGCATCTATTGCAGGGAGGCGACTAAATATCACCTTATCTATGCACATGGAAACCCTAAACATAATCTGTATGGATTTCGCAGTTTATTTAAGGCGCTTCCTTTTACCTTCTTTTTTGGTTGACACGCGCGTCAAGGAACCTCAAGAATCCGATCGATCTTTAGATCCTACGAATCTACCCATGGGCAATACGAAACGCCAGCTGTTTTCTTAATTTCAACATTCCAACACAGCTACAACAACAATTGATTAGTTGTAATAGCGACAACCCTATGCTGCCAGCCCCTCACCCCTAGCCAGGGTGCGTCGCCTGCCCCTGCTCTAATTTACAATGAGTTTTTTTTTTACATTTCGTCGACGGCTTTTGCAAAAAGAAAAAAAAAAAAGAAGGAAAAAATTGTGTTCACCCTATTTTGAATCCCCTGTTCGAATCCCCCGCTTAGGGGTTGCTGCCGTTGTTGCTTTACTTTAATTATTAGCTCAGTAGCCGTGGTCGGGCTCAGCCCTCTTGCATCGGGCAACGGTCACCCTTGCCGGAGGGGCAAACGTTGTAGTTGTTGCTGTCGTTGTTGTCGTTGTCGCCGTCATTTGGCACATGTCAATGCCTGCAATTGGACTTTGGGCTCTTCGAGCTGTTGTTCATGTGGACCTCGCTTGGGCCTAACTGCAGCACAGTGGGAAAAATGAAGCTTTAAAGTGCGCAACTAACTAGATAACTAGAATTGCAATGGGATTACCATCAACTTTGTTACAAGCATAATTTGAATTAATAAATAATCGTTGTACAGGGACATAAATTACTTAGTTTTCTAAATAGTAGCCGATGTTGGGTTGAACACAACATTTTAGACGTTAAGAGCTAGAGAGACTTCCTCCATATCATCACGATTGGTTTATAATCACAAAAGTGCTCAACAAGATAAAGCCGAAGAAAGAAGAGGCTCCTATTACAATAAGACAAATGCCGGGTACCTTAACTTACAAATCGATTTTTACTTGCTTAAAAATTGATTTGTTTTCTATTAAAAAAATCATTTTTATGTGGGATTAAGGGCATTCAAAAATGTGTAGGAATACAATTAAAGAATGGATTTTAAACCACTTTCAGCTTAAATTTATAAACTAGCTTTAATGTCCAAAAGCAAGGCACAAAAGTTATTCAAAATGTGGGTGTGAAGGGGAGTTGGTGGTAGCTTTATTGCAAGCTACTTTTCCGACCTAAATCGGTTTTAGTTGTGGCACCTCATCGTGTGTCCCACTGTGACGCGCTCCACTTCATCAACGGCAGGCAGCGTTGTTGTGTTCCCATTACAATGTCTGCAACAAAAACCACTTCCATTTCCTGTTGAATTGCAGGAAACCCAACTCAGCAGCAGTGCGCCCAATTCTAACACTAGAACAATACGAGAAGGAGAGGGAGTATTCGTAAGAGTGAGCGAATAAGAGGGAGAGGGAGAGAGATTGATCCCTGGCGGGCAACATTACGTTGCACCCTTAAAAAGAGTAGCTGCTGTTGCATTTTTGCAACAATTATAAACGGGACAACAGCAACGTAATATCTCTTAAGGTAACTAACTATGCAAATCAAGTGACCAACTTGCAGATACCCTGTACACACTCAATTTATTACAAAACTTTTGTGTTTATCGTTCGATCGTGCGGAAGTTTTTAGCATGGAATTATTTATTAATTCATAAAATTTAAAAATGTTCTTAGTGGAAGGAGTAAACATAAATCTTTAGGGAGATCGGCGAAACTATACTGATACCCTGTAGATTCTGAATTTGTTGCATAATTTTGTGTTAATCAATCGATCGTGCAGGAATTCTTAACATAGATGGTTAGAATTTTAAATATTTTTATCTACTAGATTAAGAGTTGAGTTTAGTTACAGCGTTAGCTTCTGCCTTTTACATTTACCTTGGTACAACCTCTTTTTTTAGCATTTACAGGGTATGCAAAATTACCTTAGCACGGGGCCTCGAAGCTAGCGACATTTGTGGATTTCGTGTGGTGTTGTCTCAGTCTCAGTGCAGCTGAGTTCGTTCCACTTTCCAACTGAAACAGAGGACGAAACGTCTGAAGTGCCTCGTGGACTAGCTAGGAACACTCCAGCACACCATGGAGGGTGCTGCTACTTTTTGGTTTTTCCTTTTTAAGGGTGCTTCTTCCCATTGCTCGGCACTTTAGAGTCTAGAGTTTTGCGCAAGACGTTGTCCAGGTGTGTTTCCATTTGGCCGTGTCTCTGCGTCTGTGTCTCTGCCGTTTCCTACTTCTTTTTCCACTTTTCCTTTTTATGTTTTTTTCTTAGGCATAAGGCATTAGTTGCAGCCACATTTGGGACATCTGTTGGTCCTTTCGGTTTGATTGTCTGTTGTCAGTTTGTCAGTTGTTGAACGTTGTGCCTTAATTTGATTTTCGCTTGGATCCTAATCCCATCTTTAAAGAACTCACATCCGCTCGGAAGCTCCCACGCTTTGCTCATTAGAGTCGCTGATATCAACTGAGCTTTAGTTAAGCTAATTGCAGTCACAGTGTCCTGATGCTCTTCTTTCATAGGAAACACTGAGGCAGCAACAACTTCAACATCAACAATAATAACAACAACAGCAGCAGAGATTTACTGATCTACAAATTTCCTGGAATTTCGTGAATGGAAAAACAAAAGCGCAACGAACGCTGTTCGCGTACAGGCCAAAGAAGAAGATAAAGCAGGAGGAGGAGGAGGAGAAGAAGGAGGAGGTTAGGCAGTCGAGTTGCTCTACCTATGGACCTGAACCTGAACCCAAACCTGAAGCTGAAGCTGAAGCAGAAGCTGAACCTCGGCCCTGTATATAAAATATCTTATGAATGTACTCTCGTACTTGTACCTCACTATCTCTCTCTTTCTCTCTGTTTGCTGTTTATATTTCGAAGGTTCTTCTTGTTTTTGTGGCCCGTCCCGGCACAGCTTTTGTAGTTCCTCTCCATCTCCGTCTCTCATATTATTTTTTCTCTCTCTTGCTCGTTATTGTTACTTAAAATAGCTGAAAAACGTGAGCGCATATCCCAAATTTGAAAACCGGTAAGCCAGGCCAAAGGCATCGACCAGGTAGTCGGAGATTTAATGAGCACCCGATGTCCAGCCTTAGGCGCACACGCAGACAGCAAGTTGGACAGATAGTTGGTCCAGTTGGGAGCCACTAAACTCTCCGATTTTAATCAGTTAGCTAGACATTATCTTAAAAAACTCAAACTTGGTCGCATTTTTTAAACCCTAAAGTAACACTAAACTTTAAATATATTGTATAGAATCCGAATGTCCTCTCTAAAAATATGCAAAACTTCTTACCTCGAATTTTAAAAGAAAGTTTTTTAAGAAAACTGAAATGTCAACTTTAACAGGAATTACTTAATGTCCAGAATCTCAAATTAAATTGTCTAGCCAACACTTCGAAGAGAGGTGAACCTCTACGTAAAATTTCCACTAGTTGGAGTATCTTCATAGATTATATTGACAAAACACAAACACTGACTACATCCTAAATCTCTCTCTAAACAGTTTTGACTATTTTTCTTTTTCACCGAAAAATTACATTTCGAAAGTTGATGATAACTTAATAGATATTCAACTTGGAGAGGTGTGACTGTATCTAAAAGTCTAGAATCCCAAATTCCCCTGTATTACAAAAAAAAAATGATTTCGAAATTTCTTATCAGCTCAAGACCTTGAAGAGTCCAACGAACTTCTAAGGCGTAACAAAACAGAAATTTCAATGGTTTAGGTCTCAGTTACCCTTCTTGCCCCTCCCCCAACCCATTTTTGGCATGTGCTACGACGTTTTGAGGCAGAGTCATAAAGCAATAACAAAACGACAGCTGCAAACTATGCTTGTTGATATTTCGATTCCGGAATTACTTGCCAAGTAATACATCAGACTCGACAGTCAGACAAGCATACAGTCAGTCAGTCAGTCAGTCTCACAGTCAGTCAGTTAATGCAATGAGTTCGAGTTCGAGCTGGCAAAGTCCTGGCTCTTTTACCTATTCAAACCTTATCGAACCCCCGAACCTTAATGCAACTTGTGCAGCCTGTACAACTGTGACAGGATAATACATGGTTGATGGGGGTACAGTTCCCAATTTACTTTCTCTCTCTCTCTCTATAAGTATGTCTACATTGGGCGGCAATTCATCTCCTGTTTCATATCCGTTTGCATTTTGAATTTCAACTTGTATTGCTGATTAATTTTTGACGCGTCCGCTAAAATTTGCGAAAATTGCTTATGGATTTGCAGTTGATTTTCTTTTGCACTCTGTAATTTTGGCAGACTTTTATTGTATCCTGCGCTCTGTTATTATGGTGCCGATTGTTTTTTGATTTCCGGTTGGGATTTCTTTATATACACTTTTGAATTCTCTGTATATATGACATTTGCATGTAGAGTTTGTTCTTTCCATCTGCTTCTTCGTTGTTGTTGCTAGGTGCTAATTGTGGTCCAGGGTTCAATGACTGACCGCATAGATGAAGAACTAGTTGAACCAAGGGGCACTTAGCACCTGTCGCTTTATTACAGACCCATCCCCCATCCGTTTTTCTCTTTCACAGGTCAGACAACTACTATGTATTAAGAGCTTTTATGTTTTTTCGAGTCAGTTTGTCTGTCAAATCAGGGACGTCAGGCAAAAAGTTCGCACAGGCTATTGTTGTCAACATACATAACAACCCTGCGCTGGGTGGGCTACAACAAACAGAGCGAGAGAGTGAAACAGTGACAGGAGAGAGAGAGAGAGAGAGAGATAGGGAGTGTATGCATGATCGCTGCATTATCCTCCCTTATTGTTTTGCTTTTGTTTTATTGCTTTACTCGCTGCTTGCTGTTGCATTCCTGTCGAACGCTCCCCGTTACTCTGTTACGCTCTCTCTCTCTCTCTCTCTTGTTGGGTCTGGCGCTCTCAGTCTAGGCTTGCTCTCTCACGCACTCATACGATCTCTCTGCTTGCTGTTGTTGTTGTTGCTGCCCTGCAATTGCATTCCTGTTCTGTTTCCTCTTGCTCGTCTGCATGAGTGTGATTGTGTGTGTCTGTGTGTTTTTATGTTGCCTTCACTTCACTTCAACTCTGTCTGCGTCCAGAACTACGCAACATTTACAAAACGAACGCTGCAGAAAGTAGAAGTGAATCTCCAGAGAGAGAGATCCCGTAGAACGGTGTTCACTACAATTGTTGATCATGACGTGTTATCGTTATCGTTGTCATTGTTTATGTTAAAGTTTTTATACACCATCTCTGTTAAAGTGACACGAAAATAAATAATATTTTTGCCACAATTTGTTGAAAAATGAATATTGCTTACAAAGTGTCCGGCAAATGTTGTTGCAATTTCTAGAAGCACAAAAACACATCCCTAACGATGCTAACCAATAACAATGCAGTCTGAAATACACACACCCAAGGATTACAACAAAAACTCAAACACATAAAATAATAAAACTAAGCAATAAATATAAATCATAAACATTAAAATGATAATTAACTAAACTAAAATCTCAGTGCTAAAATGCTTAACTAATTTAATTCTATGTAATAATATTCATTTTAAAAACGATTCCAAAATTACAAAAATGCAATAAGTTTTTATACAAATTCTTTAAATTATTCTAATTCTATTGTTATTTTCATACACATTTTTGGCTCTTTTACTTCATCTTTTAATACTGTTAAACAAAATTCTCATATGTGCTAAGTGTTTACTTTTAACTTGTTCTAAATTTATTATACATACTTATTGATTTACCAAAAAAAATATCAAGAAACAAGCATTTTTATCAATTATTTATTAACTTTATATAATATGTAAGAGTTTTGAAATCATACACAAAAACAACATCAACTAATTTATAAATAAATCAATTCCAATTCATTGCCAAATTTAACAAATAACAAGCCGAGATACTACTTTTGGATTACCTTACAAAATTTCAAATTCAATGCCAGCGACGCGTAAGTAAAATAAACAATTCACTTCAACATAACATAACAACAACATTCGAAATAATAATAATAAATAACAACAGTTAAAAGTAACTCGTTAGATTTTACTCGCTACTGCCTTCTTTGGCACTCGCTGATTATACCCTATAGCCGTTAATTGAGATAAAGGAGCATCAAAAATAGTTCTTATAAAATATAAATCCCACTGAACTGTCGATCCATATACGAGACATCAATTTCAAACAAATTTTTCAAGTAAAATATAAGTTAATCTGTAAGACACTTGAGATCTTTCTGCAGGGTATTGGCAGGTCTAGAATATTCGATTAACGAATTTGTTGAATCTTTTAACACGCTTGTTTAATTTCTTTGCACTTTTTTCTAAACGAATAATTAAATAATAATAAGCATTTACTGATTGTAGTTACTGTTTCTTGTTTTTTTCGGGGTATAGCTCGCGTTTTATGGCTTACAGTAAAGTTCATTGAACGTGAGCTGAAATAATTTGTAGCTAGTTGAAGACTCAGTCAAAGGCAGACTCTGTTCCAGTCTTGAAAACCAAGTCAAGTCCCAGCCGACTCAATTCACTCAGAGTTGCTAGCGTTGGCCGGTTGTCTAACCATATAGAGTACACATACATAAGTGGATGTATTTATATTTGTATTGTGTTGGGTTGTTAGGGCGGACAGGTCGGAAATCGGGGGTACTCCGGTTTAAATGCGGGCATGCAGCGTGCTTATAAGGTCGACCACTCGTTAGACTGGCCGCTCATTATAACCCTAACCCCATTTGAAGTGCGAGTCGCATCGGTAACCTTTTTTTTATATTTTTAACTGATACATGATAGGGCTACGCCCCAAACACACAAATTATAAAATCAACTGAGCAAGTACAGTGAATAATGTTGCACACGTACAACCCAACATTAACTAGATCTGTATCTAACATGCAACAATTATGTATACGATACCATCTAAAGCTTATGTGTCCTATTACTATTTAAAATCGCCAATCTTAACCAAAAACTGTTCAATTTTGGAATTCTGTAAGCCTTGCATAGAATGTATCTAATAAAACAACAAATTCAATTATTAGTATCTATCTCTTACTAAATGAAAGTTATTAAATACCTCAATTTCTCAAATCTTGATCTTCCATATATTATTAAGATTAATCTCCCTCTGAAGCTTGTAAATTCGATAACTAGATTAATCATAACCAAAAAATTGTATTTAAGACAATTGTAAACATTTATCGGCAATGTCTTTAAAGTTTTAAATGTCTCAACTTATTAAAGTTTATACTTAATCCATTATCTTATCTGCTCATACATTAACCTCTTAATCCTCACATTCAATATTATAATGTTCAATGTTCATGTTAGCCTAGGACTACTGTAGATATCAGTTCCCATGCTCGAGTTGAGATACATTAATGTTAAAAGTTGACTGCTTCCAGTTCTGCCCTTTTAGCCAAAGAGCGATGTCTGTAAAAATAATTAACATTCAAATCAAATTAATTTGCAATTAGTGTGAGACTGAAGTGGGAGGGGAGGGCTCCGATTTTTAGAAATATTCATTTATGCTCCTTGTTTAAAGCAATTTTCTCAACGGCGACACAGTGTGACAACAACAACAACGATTTTGCTGTAGGCAAATTCAATAAATGTTGCGTCAAGTTAGTCACACACAGACAGAGTCGCACTCAGTCTCACACACTCTCTCTCTCTCTCTCACACTCCGACTCTTACGTATTTACGTACTTACGTACACATGCAAAAGCGCCTTGAAAGCTGTCGTGCTCTTGAGCCACCCTAACCCAAAGAACAACGCCAATAAAACTAAACTTCGTAGAAGCAGCAACAACAAAAACAAATACAAATTCACAATCAACATTGTGACTGACATTCTGTCAAACATGCAGCGACGTCAACGTCAGCGCCGACATCGGCGGCTTCTCTCAAACTTTAATGCTCAATGCGTTTTTTGTTTTTTTTTTTACTCTTGCCATTTTTTATTTTTCTTATTTTTTTTGTTTCACTTTTATTTTCAAATTTGAATATCGCCGTCGCTCAGATTCTCAAGTAGTTTTCAAGTTGATTGCATTCTGCGGCATGTCTGCGCCGGCAACGTCGCCGCCGTCGTCGTCATCATCTCTCCTTCAGCTCTCATTCATTTCCCATGTCCATGTACACGCCTTGGGGATGCAGAGGCAATGGCAGAGGCTGTGAAAAGAGTGTTTGCACCCCACTGAAAAAGGGGTTGCTTGGGAATGGCAGAGACGAAAATGAGGCTGATGATTATGAGGATGTTCTTCTGTTAAATTCCGCTTTAGTTACTTTTCCGCTGCCGGCACATTTCGTCTGGCTTGTCAAATACTTGTGATACCCTAACGAGCAACAGAGCTTTGAGAAAGCTCTACACTTGGACCTGAAAGGTAACCTGCACTGCATTGATTTAGCTTTTAATGCAAAATACCTGTAAATAATTGATTAAAGCAATTGTAATTACTTAAATTTAAATAAATTATGGAATTCCCATGTTGCATCCAGACAGACAAATTGAATCCGTTCACATATGGTCTCAAAGCACCAAATAATGTGGTTCCAGTTTGGCAATTTCTATTATTTTTTTTTTTCTTCCTTCAATTCTTCACATTTTTTTTGTATCAGCCTTCTCATGACCCCTCAGACAGGCAGGATTTTAAGATGCTCATGTCCTTTTTTTCTTCTTTTCTTCTTCTTTTTGCATCATCACTGACACCCAAATTGTGACTGATGCTGAATATTCTGGCAGAGAAGCGGTTTTTTTTTGGTTTACGTTTTTCACATAAGTCACCCCTAGGGTGGAACGTCTTCTCCCCCCTGGACTGAGCTTCCTATGTTATGTATGCCTTCTTATGCGTGATTTTATATTTCTCTTTATTTTTATTTTTTTTTGCTCATAGATAGATACAACGTACATATTATTTTTTGAGCTCGTTTTGCGATCGTCTGCGCTTGGAACTTCCCACGATCCTTGTGGACTTTTGTACTTAAGACAGTTTTTTTTTATGTGTATGTGTATGTCTGTTATGCAGTGTCATAAATACTTTTAATTAACTGGAAGTGTTTGTGAATGTTTCTTGCTTGCAGTGCTGCCAGCTCAGCTAATTAATAGCTAGTTCTGACTACTTTTAAAGTTCGATTACTAGAAAATATTAAATATAGCTTTAATCCGAAAATCTAGCTATTCAAACTACATAAAAAACTGTTGCCATAATAATTTAAAAGCATCTACCTACACAATATCGGATCAATAGATGCCTATATAAGCCTCATACTGCTGAACAATTTTTCAAAATAGAAAAAATAAACGTTTTAATTATAAATGACATATTTGTTGTTAAATAAGGCTCGCTATTTTTTTAACCTAGCTTATTCAAAAGTTCAACTATTATTTACTTTTATTTTTTCCCCAACATAAACCGATATTTTTTTCTTCATTTAAGAAGTTGACAACACTGCATGCTTGCCATCTCACTCACTCTGCCTACATGAAATGGAAAGTAAAGTAAAGAAGGAATAGTAGGGCATGAGTTTTGTAGAGTATTTAACATAATTTGCTTGATTTTTAATGGGTATTGGGCAATAGATACATTTGTATCTGTGTGTATGTTCATATGTATGAGGGTACCCCAGTTACCGATCGGCACATGCAAATGTAGAAATGTATTTGAGCAGATGTGTTTATCTAGTTCATTGAACTTCAGTTAAAAAGTAACAGAAGTCCCAAGTTTGGAACCATAAACAAATATATTGTTCATACATATGAATAAATAAGGCTTAGTGGATTTTTTATTAATGATTATTTATAATAATATTTTGTTCTACTTTATACATATATGAAAAACATTGCTGCTTGTTGGCAACATTGTTGATGGCATGCGTGCCACATTAAGACGCAGTTACAAATACAAAGACGGTGGAAAACGAAGGCAAAAAGAAATATGTACATATTTACCTATGTATGTATGTGTTTACGTTTGTAACTCCATTGGTACATACATATATATATGTATGTATGGATGTAGTTGGTTCGTATCTGCTTGTGGGTGCGGTGGCAGTGACGTTCGTGGCGGCACGTCACTTCCGTCTCTCAGTTTTTGTAGCCGGCATTTGAGCAAGTGAGAGAGCGGCTCAAAAGCACTCACGCACACATGCACGCACACCTACCCAACGTGAGTCTGGCATCCACATGCCACAAAGCATCTGCCTACGTTCCACTCACTCACACACATTAAAAATATCTGTGTGTTGCCCACTCAGCTGCTGCCTACTCTCTCTCTCCCGCTCTCAGCTGTGTACGCTCACTCTCAGCTGCTGCTTTGAATTCGCCGGCATAGAGCACACTTAACAGAGGCAAAAAGTAGCACAATAACAGTTCAAATTGGCGGCAGCAAATTCGCCGCAATCAGTTTTTCGCTTACGCTCAGCACTGCTGGTCGTGTCTGTTTGTTGTTGCTGTCGTCGCTGCTTGTTGTCGTCGTTGTCGTGGTTGTGTCGCTGCTGTTGCTGCTGCCCACTGAGCGAACGAAAAGCTACATAATAAGTAAGCGACAGCGCGAAACGTATAACGTAAAAACCGCCCGCGTGGAGAAAAGAATTGGATACGACGCGGAATCAATAGTCGAAATGCGGAGACACTACGCAGTGCATTTAAAACTACATAAGTGACGTCATCAAGGCTGTCTCATCTGGCCTTGTCCAGTTGCAATATCATCAACAACAACAACAGCAGCAGCAGCAGAAGCACAACAACAACAGTAATCTTTAGCAACACGCAGACGCTGCGTTCGTCGCGACGCAACAATGCTTTAACGTTACGAGGTGTTACGCCGCTTACGTTTTCTCCGTTCAATCGCTCTCTCTATATCATCTCGCTCTCTTCGCTCGCGTAGCACTCTCTTTCGCTGTAGGTTTGCCGGCGACTCCATTTACTACTACGACGAAAAGACACTCAGACCAGGCACAGCACTCAGCACTCACTTTGCGTTTACGTCGTGGCCCATGAAGTCGTTTAGCTCGCCGCACAAAATGTGAAACTGATGAAAGAAAAAGAAAGAAAACTAAACTGCACACATTCAGACATTTAGCCACTAAGCAACAACAACAACAGCAACAATAATTGAGGGCAGAGAGACAGTAGCACGATTATCAACAACAATTATGTGATATCTACAACAAATATTTTTTTTTGCTGAACTGCTGACGTCACACGTCAAAAAAAAAACGAGAAGAAAATCAACTTGCGCAAAAGAATGAAGAAAAACGTAGTGAGAAAATGTACATACATGAAAAACGCAAAAATATGAAACGTGTGTGATATTAAATGAGCGCGACGGCGGCAGCAGCAGCAAAAACAACAACTTCAAAACAACAACAACAACGACGTTGGCAGCAGCGACGACGACGGCGAAGAAATTCCAATTTTAGGTGCGTCGTGCACTTCCTTTATTTTATTTGCAATTTCAACAAAAATACTACAAATTAATATACATACTATATACATATACAAGTCAACATGAGTGAATTTTTTCAATCAGTGGCTGCAAAACTTCAAAGCCATGTGTTTTGTGATAGTGTGTGTGTGTGTATATATTTCGACAATTAATCATTCTTACAAGTTTGCTTTGTGCTGCCTTTCCTCCTCCTCTGCCACTAAGCCCGTTAATAACCTTTAAATGCCTTTTGTTTGTGTGTGAGTCTTTGCTCAAAGTTTCACGTGAAACAACGTTTAAATCATTTGTTAATATCAAACTTCTAAAGCTCCCGCGCGAGCTCCTTTACTCCATTTAGCCACGTTGTTGCTCCAGTTACTATCAACATTTGTGGAACCCATGTTAATTAACATCAAAAGCACTTAAAAGGAGCGCGAAAAACAAAAAAAAAAGAGTGTGAGAGAGTTTCTGATAAGGGGAAAGAGTGATTCTTATTCCAATGCATGTTTTCCGGAACCCCATGACCACAAATGCGTCATACAAATGTACATGCATAGTTATAAAATATGTACATATTCAAGTGTATTGAGATTTTCCTGGTACTGCTTGAGAAACTTTATTATTTCTATATAAAGGGACTTCCCCGAAATTGAGAAAAATTTGACTTCTCGATAAGCAAACGCGC
Source organism: Drosophila testacea (assembly GCA_035043265.1). Taxonomy (NCBI): domain Eukaryota; kingdom Metazoa; phylum Arthropoda; class Insecta; order Diptera; family Drosophilidae; genus Drosophila; species Drosophila testacea. The sequence goes on along the minus strand of JAWNND010000052.1, from coordinate 86,583 downwards.
GGCATTGAATTTCCACTTTTCCAGAACAACACACACACCCACACATACACACATACCCATTCAAACAGAATGTTGAAAACTCTTCTCCTGTTTTTGTTTGCATTTTGTTGCCTAAATATTTTGCGACGCATTTTATGCGACGCTCTTTCTCGTTTTGGGCGCTTCTCTCCCGCCCACCAACTGGTAATTATTTTTGGCTTTAACACCCAGCAGCAAAAGCAAATACAAAAAAGTAAAAAAATAATAATAAAGTCCAACGGAGAAAGGAAAAAACAGCCGCTGTTAGGCCTAACAGCGTTCTGTTAATGTTAACCTCCACCTTCGCCATCTCGCTCGCACAGCTCTGTTGATTGAAACGGAGTTTGTACCTTTTACTTTTGCTGTGTTTACACTTGTCTTACTGTTTATTTAAATTGCATATCAACGGTGAGCGTACTCGGCGAGTACAAACAAATAATTAGATTTTGTTTTTACTTTTTCCTTTTTGGTCTTTGTTGTTTTTGGGCAAGTTGGTTATTATTGCTTCTTAGCCAGAGCCGGTTTGATTGACATTTTTGGGTTAAGCCTTGATTGTTTTAGGCAAATACAGGCCTGTAATTGGCTTGATGAAATGCGAAAATGGCGACAACGGGATTGTCTCTTAAATTTACATTCTTACATACATATACATATGTGTACGTATGTTTGTACATACCGGTGTTAACCACCAACAAGAGTTCGAAGGTGGAACTCAAGTCACATAACCGGCTACATTGTAATCAACATGAGTTCCACATTAGAGCTCAGCGACAACAATTTCGCCGTGGAACGTATCTGTCAACGCCTGATCTAACAGCTGTTAGCAAAAGTAAAAAGAGCGGCCGGCATATCGTGAAAGCAACAGAGCCCCAGCATCCCACTCTCTCACACTTAAAAGCTCTTCCCATACACAAACACACATAACATTCTTCTTTTCTCCGGCGCTTACCGATTGCTGAATGATTTGTATGTGGCAATCGTTGTAGGATGTATTTAATATGTGTATGTACTTATGCATGTACAAACATATATTTGTATACATATGTATATACATGTGTCTGTCTAGTCCATCGTTTTATTTTATTTTATTGTCTTTTGCGCCTGTTTTTCTACTGCGCATGCAAAATGATGTGCAAAAAGAAAGCGAAACTTTTACGTGTGCGCTTCTCTGCTTGGCAGAGCATATGTATGTATGTTTATATGTGTTTACATACATATGTATACATGCATATGGGAGAGAGAGAGCGCGCGCGCTGCCAAAGATAAATATATGCATATGTTTGTATATATAACATACATATGTATACATAATTAAAGAACCATAAATTGTAGCTTGAATAATTAATTGCTCATGTTAGAAGTTATTTAACATTCCCGTTAGATTGCATTTGAATCACCCAATTAGCTCTTGACCATTAGTGAAATAAAGGGGGGTGCTTTGGTGGTGCATCAGAGCAATTTATATTATTTTAATATCATATTCTCGTGTTTTACTTTACTAATTTACAATAAGCAGCGGTTGTCGAGTGGAAGTGCTATCAAAAAAACACTGTTTGCGTGCTTGGGCCGCTGCAGCTTATTTACTCGTCATATACAGTGAACTGAAAAAGTATGTGCACACCTCTACTTCTTTCAGAAGCCAACCCCCAAGAAAACTTTCAATATGGTGGAAAGCATTAGGTAGGGCTTTCAATTACGGTGTTAAGGCCAAAGTAGGTCTGACCATGAATTATTTAACGATATCTGATATAAAAATCTTTCATGAACGGATTGCATATAATTTTTTTTTGAAATTATGCTTCCTAATTAAAAGAGTGTCCCTACTTAGTCTCTAAGTATCCGACCTTAAAAGATATTTAAAAATATTAGACGTGTGTCAATACTTTTTTAATTTACTGTATGTACATTAACGTTTCTATGTATAAGTGTATATATGATGAAAAAGCTAGAAGTTTTTTCTTCTTTATCAGTCATACGCTCGCCGTCGCTGCGCTCTGCTGCGTCGATGTCGTCAGGTTGATTGAAAAAAAAAAGAAAAAAAAAGCTGAGCTGCGTTAAAGTTGTTGTTAGTGTGGTTGGTTTATTTATTTTCTCTAGGCCATTTTGTCCACGATTTCTGACATTTTTCATGTTCATGTTCTCTTCCCTGTTTGTATAATGTTTTTCTTTCTCAAGTCACAGTTGCACTTTGTATTTACCTTTTGGGTTTTGTTGTTATTAGATAAATACATACAGAGATGCCCGACAAGTGCACTTGAAGTTTTATGAAAATGATACACACTAGACACATACACACATCAATAATAAAAGAAGTAAACTAGATGATAATGATCATCATGATCATTTATGCAACAGCGTAAAAACTAATCTAAGTTTTTAATTATGTTTATCATAAAAAAATTTAAGTTATTTTTAAAAACTAGATATTTTTCAATGTTTTCTGTGCCTCAGTGGAGGTTTCAAATCCCAACCAAAGGAATGCCTTCTGGAATTGGTTACTCTCCATGCCAAAATTGCTGTATAAAGAATCGTTCTTTCTGTGCTTCACCCTTATTCACTTATTTATAAACAATATCTAATGATTTTCAATATGTGTGATTTAAGGAAGGTTCCTAATACAATTTAAAGGAATGCCTTCTGAATGTGTTCTTCTAAAAGTTTTGTGCTTTTTGAAAGTAGGCAGTTAAGGCTGCTGGTCAGTGTTGCTTTAAAAATGTTTAATGCACGCATTCCAGATACGTTATACGATGGGGTCACACTGAAGAACCAGTCAATAGAGTTAAATTAGCATAAACTCTTTGTTGTGCTTCTTGTGAAGCATTTTCATGTGAGTAATTTTATACGCTCACTGTAATTTTATATGCAAAGTGAATAATATACGACTACTTGTTATTGCATGATGTGTATGTATTTTGATCAAACGCAAAAAATATTTCATGTGCATTTAAATTAAGATATTTCAAAGGACCTACCTGACAGACGAACCTTTTTATATTGTATTTTGTGTCTGTTGCCCACATAATTTCTGCCTCCTATGGGTATTGGGAGCTGCGTATAAAATTTCCATGTCTTCGATTTGAATTACCTGGCGCAAAAAAAAATTAAAAGAAAAGAAATAAAACCGAATTCGCCGGCCTGTAAACAGATACCGTTTTTGGCAAACCGTGTAGAAAAAAAAAGCAACAACAGAAATCTCTGCAGCAGCAGCAGAAAAGAAGCTGCTGCCAACGTCTCTGCCGGCGTCGACGACTGCAATTTATAGAGAGCGCGAGTGAACAAGAGAATAAATAAGCAAGTGAGAGAGAGAGAGAGAGAGACTGGTGTTGGTGTTGGCTACCTGCGCTTATTCGTTGTTTTTGTTGTTGGCATTGCTTTTGCTTTTGATGTTGCCATTGCTTATTTCTTGCCAATTTCAGCAAATTCCACGCGACGTTCCGTTTGTTCATTTTGCTCGTTTAACGTTTCATAAACATACATGCATACTACTTTTTTTTTGTTCTTGCCACATACACACTTTCTATGTACACACTCGCAATAAACGGTTGTCATTTACATTTCAATGTGTGTTTCATTTGTTGCTGCAATTAACAGCTCGTAAATTTTAAAGCTCCCGTTTGTCAAATGGAAAAATAGCGACTGTTTTTACTTTTAACAGTGGTTCATTAACATTTCTGTTAATGGCATGTAAACTAACATTGGCAGCAGTATTAATATTTTAACATTTTTATGTGTGTTATATTAATGTCAATATTAAGAACGAATATTTAATAAGAAACTAAACTATATGATCTTAAAATTTCACTTAATGTCAAACTAAATCAAACAGAAATTAAAAATAAATGTTAAAATATCAAAACTCATCCCTAGTTATGTTAGCAATTAAAGCTTTTTTTTAACCTTGTTACAAAAACAACAATTGCCAGAATTCTTTCTAATGAACAAAGTCAATTTCACAGCAAATAAAGACGTTGGCCAAAAGCGGCTAAGACAGCATTAACTATAACGTTACTTTTCTTACTACCTGTTGCTGGTTTATTCTCGTTTTGCCTTTGGCTTTTCTTCACACGCCACATTGATTGGTTAAATACGTTTTATGCTGAGTTTATTGACATTTGCGCTTGCGCGCCGTCAACACCAACAACAACAGCAACGAACATTGTTAGACTCTGCATGTTAAAAAGTACAAAGGGGTATACAAATTGTCAAATAACGGAAGTGAAACACTTATGTAGATTCCTCTATACCTGTCCTACATCAGGTTGTTTTAGAATTTACAAGAGCAAAGCAAAGTTAAGGCCTTGAGGCTTGGAACAGATGGCTACTATACTATACTATAGTACTATAGTCTGAATCTGTTCAACAAATTTTATTTCGATCGGACAACAAATTCGAAAGTCATTATGTGCTTTTTCTCACAGAAATTACAGGGTCTCCTACAGTCGAACATGCTCCACTGTAGACTTTGTGTTATTTTTTATGTTAGAAATATTTTTGGTATGCCACAGAGTTGCTTCTTGTGAGCTTGATTGGGTTGTGGAGTGTGGGGGAAGGAGAGAGAGCTTATACATAATTCAAAATGGTTTCCTGCTTGCGCTTTATCATCAGCTTTATTGTTGCTGTTTTGTTTTTTAGTGTCACGTTATTTGTGTTTTGCTCTCTTTTCCCTCTCTTTCGCACATTAGTCACTTGCAGTCTTGGCGGCTATTTCACTCACAATCAGACATGTTAATGGCATGCAAATGCAGGTCCAAAAGAAAAAAGATTGAAAACAAAACTTAGCAACAAATGGCGCTAAAGTTTAATGTGCCAATTGCAAAAATATATTTATGTACACACATATATATTCTTAAAAGTACACAATAGAAAGCAAACATAAGTAAATACATACATACATATGTCTAATTACTAATTTCATTTCAATTTTATTTTTTGCAGATGTGAAGAATCCCTAGGTGCTAATTTAGTTGATAAGCGCAAACAAAAAGTACAATAAAAACAACAACTCACACACACACATACATACACATCAGGCGAATTTCCAACAAGGTGGCAACATTTACAGCGATCCTTAAAAGTATGCTACAAAGAAATTCAGGCGTCTGCCGAGCTGCCAGGCCAACGTAGCAAAAAGCAAAAGACACAAGCAACAAAACGAGAGACGAGACGTGAGACTTGAGAAAGAGAGAGGATTGATCAAGAGAGAGAGGGAGAGCTAGCAAATACTATTTTTGTACAAACTGCAGGCAGCGTGACTGCGAAATGTCGAAATATTTAATAACCACCGCCGCGCCCAACAGCCACAGCAATAATAATAATAATAATAACAACAACAGCAACAATCCCACACTCTCACAACGGCAACAGCAGCAGCTTTTTGGCAACAACTCACAGGTTGTACGAAAGCTCAGCTACGAGCTGCTGGGCAACAACAACAATAACAATATCTTTATCAAAAATGAAAAGCTATTGGACATTGATTATGAACATGGTGGCAACGATAGCAGCAGCAACAGTGGAGGTGGGGGCGGAGGCAGCGGCAGCGGCGTAGCTGCACATCTGCGAGATCATGTATATATAAGTCTGAACAAGGGTGGTGCGACAACAACAACAACAGTTATTGCAGAGGCAACAAGCACACACCAACAACAACAACAACAACATACGCAACAGCACCGCATTGGATCTGCGGGCAAAACAAATGATATCACACAATACTACAAGGTGAGTTAGGATATCGATAAAAGTGCATACATTTAATCGATATGTGGATTAGATTTCATCAAATTGCCACAAGCCATATTCAATGAACTATTGTAACAACATCAACAAAACGCTTTTGTATTTCACCACACACATCACATACTCACCACTCTGCAATCTATCATTTGTACAGGTCAAGCGCCGGGCGCATGTCACCCACGAAATCCACCCGAAGAAGCAGGCGAAACAGAGCGATCATCATGAAATGGTCATCTACAACAACAACAGCAAACATCAGCAGCAGCAGCAGCAGCAACAACAATTGCGCTACCATCAACAGCTACAGCAACAACATCAGCAATACGAAGTCGAACACGACGAAGATGACGATGTGGAGACTAGCAAACCGGCCGGCAACGGTTCTTCTCATTCTCACTCGCATTCGCATTCACAGTTTGCGCGTACAGGGTCGCAGCAGCAGCAGACGGCGTCGCAGCAACAGACAGCATTAGTCACATCGTCATTGGCCTCAGCTGGAAATGGTAGTGGAGGTGGTAATGGAGGCGGCGGTGATCGAAATCGGGCAGACACCTCATTGGGGATATTGACCAAAAAGTTTGTGGATCTGCTGCAAGAGTCTCCGGATGGAGTTGTTGATCTTAACGATGCCTCCAATCGTTTGGCCGTGCAAAAGCGTCGCATCTACGACATTACGAATGTTCTGGAAGGCATTGGCATCTTGGAAAAGAAGTCAAAGAATAACATTCAATGGCGTGGTGGTCAATCGATGGTTAGCAGCGAACGTTCCCGTCAAATCGAAGCGGAAAGCGAACGCCTTTTGCAGCGGGAAAATGAGGTCAACACGCTCATCGACCAGATGCGTGGCGAGTTGGCCGAAATATCGCAGGAAGTGGAGAATACCGGTGGTATGGCCTATGTAACGCAGAATGATCTGCTGAATGTGGATCTGTTTAAAGATCAGATTGTGATAGTGATCAAGGCACCGCCAGAGGCCAAACTAGTGGTGAGTACTCCAAACAGTGGCGAAAGTTACACACAAATCAGAATTAAACAATGAGAAAAGGATTGCAAATTAAAAATGAGTAGAGATTATAGGACAAATAACTTAATGTTTAATGTATTGGCTTTCTATCTTTCTGCTTCCAAAACTATTAAGATAAAACTAAGACTATCGATGATAGAAACTTTTATGGTATAATATCGTTAGAATGTGACTTAGGCTGAAACAGTTTTATAACGGACTCATCTGTCCGGAAACAAGTGCAATAACTGTAGAATCTTGCATTGAAAATGTTTAGAAAAGCTTAACAAGAGATGATACCATGTATATATATTAACTGTATGTATACTAAAGTTAAATATATATGCATACATATTTAGCAAAAATCTTTACTCGTCCCTATTCAGACGACGTCAGACAATTGTGCTTCTTCTTTGCGTCTGCATGCCATTAAACATGGCGCCCTATTTTTAGACACGGCGCAGACGGCGACAAGCGCCGCACTGTAAAATGGAACACACTTCTGACCCGTCCCCCCTCTCTCCATCTCCATCCTATTCCTATTCCTAGCGTCTTTCATTTTGATATCAAGCTAAATGAAAAATCAACTTCTGCTCATTTCGTATAATTCTCAAAGCAAAATAAAAGTTTTCCAATTGAAATTCGCGCAGTCTTCTGTCTTTTCTTGGACTGTGACTGCTAACTTGGCCTGATGGCTGCTGATCTGTTGTTAGCCACGCACTATTTATAAAATATTTCGCTTAATGTTTCCGTTCGCCTTGAAACTGTTTAATGAACTCAGTCACGAGCGGGAAAAAAAGAGAAAGAAAACTTATGAAGGCTGTACGAAATGGGCTGCGATTAATATCGGTTATCGGCTACAGGTAGTTTTCAGACACACACATACATGCGGAAATCTCCACATTTCTTTAGATAATTATGTAGAATTGAAACTTTACAAGTCTGGCAACACTGATGCCTTCTATTCACGCAGCGCAATTAAAAAGCACAAAGCAAATAAATTGAAAGAAAAATAAAAATATGTAAATATCATTTCTAAAAATACGTCGAGTTCTCATTTTCGGATTTTCTCTTGTGTTGCTATTGGTATTGATCCTGTTACTGTTGCTGTTACTTTACAGATGGTAAACTAATGTTAATGTATTTGTCCGTTTACAGCTGCCGAGCACAAAAGTACCTCGCGAAATATACGTCAAGGCGGAGAACAGCGGAGAGATCAATGTGTTTCTGTGCCACGATAACTCACCAGAGAATTCGCCAATTACTCCTGGGTCCGCATATGCAACAACAGGTGCCTCAGCGTTGGCCAGCAGCGGACTTCGTACGGCGACTTCGACGCGACTGCATCACCTGACCAATCAACGTCTCAATGATCCGCTTTTCAACAACATTGATGCCATGAGCACTAAGGGTCTAGGTAAGTCATACCATCATAACATCTATTAGATCAGCGCTAGACTCGATATCTCTACTAGTAGGGGATAACTAACAATCTGTTTAATCTGTTTACAGGCCATACACCATATCGCGTATCAGCCCAACGCAACCTCAGTAAATCGATTGAGGAGGCGGCCAAGCAGTCCCAGCCTGAATATAATAACATTTGTGATATTGGCAACGTCAAGTATGAACTGACATCGCCACAACAACAGCTGCAACAGTCGTCGACGCATGATGATAATGTTAATGAAGATGATGATGATGACGTCGACGATGAGCTGAGTAAACTGCTGCCAACACTGACCAGTCCTGTGGTGCGCAGCATTCATCAGCAGACCACTATTCAGCAGCTTTTTAGCAGTCTAACAGACTCCTCGCCCACGCCAACGACGCGGCGACGTGCAGCGAATTCAGTTGCCAACGCCGCGGGCAACAACACAACTACGCTTAATAGTCATAACAGCAGCAGCAGCAACAGTTCCCAACCCCCCAGCAGCAGCAATATTAGAGCAGTGCATTACACCAGCAATCAGCAGCAGCAACAACAGCAGCAGCAGCGACGCAGCGATGTTCGCATGTATAACTGTGCAATGGAAGGCGCGAATCCAACGTATGTTGTTAACAGTAACAACAACAGTAACAGTAACAATAACAGTAACAGTGGCAGCGTCAGCAGCTCCTCTGCAATGGGATCGCTGCAAATGCAGTTTGCAGCCGTCGCTGACAATGAGAGCTTGGCGGCAACATATGGCGACATTTCTGGCGCTGGCGCCAATGTTGATCACCAGCAGCAACAACAACAACAGCAGCATCAGCAGCAATACAACCATAGCAAGCATAACTTTAATCGCATACTGCCGCCAGGCGTTGCCGACTGTGACGCTGATAGCAATGGCAGCAATGTTGCTCTGCAAGGTCTCGATGCGCTCTTCAGCGATATCGACACGGACTGTAAGTACTCCTTGGCATTTAACCCGCTACTCATTACTTTTATTCTCTCTTTGTGTGCCACGATGCCTCCTCTATCCATTCTCTGTTCAATCAAAACGCTCATCACAACACATATGCCTATGTACGCCTATGTAAATAACAGCCATCACATTTACAGCGAACGCGTTAACAACTGCAGCCACAATGTTAACGATAACATTACAAATTGAAATATTGAAGCGTGCTTGTCAAGAACTTTCTCTGTGACTTGCGTGAATTTTCATATCGAAACCGCATCACAGTCTGAGTTCTTGCTGAGCGCCTTTATTGCACAACATTATATGAAAATATTAATCGACTATATAATCTATATACTGTAAGGTGAAAAGTGTTTTATCAATTTCATTTAAGTGTGTTTTTTCCAAATTTAAAAATGAAAATACAATTTTTCGTCAACCTACCAACCAACGAGAATCAGTTCAAAATTGAATTATTTTGTTTATATTTTGGTTTTTATTTTCTTGTACAGTGAAATGTGTAACATATGAAATAATATTAATAAATAAATTAACCAATAACTAAACTACTTGTATCATGCTCTCTCTCTCTCTCTCTCTGTCTGTCTCTGTCTCACGCATTATCTTCAAACTCACACAACATACACACACCCACATTCACCCAAGCATGCTAAATCATTGTAAATGCCTAATGACTGTTAATTAAGCACGCTGTTAAGTTAACAGTGCAATTGCTTTTACGTTAACAGCCACACTGTTAAGTTATCAATGCAATTGCTGTTACGTTAACAGCCACAGTTTATTTTTGAAAATTTCAACATTCAACAAATTAAAAGACAATGGTATAATTGAAAACTAACAAATACTAATTTAACTAACTTAAAGGTTGTTTATATTATTGTATATTGAATGTATGTATACTCATATTATTAACCCGCCGCCTCTATCGTCAAAATGGAACCATTAATTAGCAACGCGCAAGCGCAAATTCATTTTGGAACTGAACTCTCGTGGGTCTGCAGTGCACTGACCGTTGCGGAGGGCAATTGTTCATATTGAAATTGAAATTTTGTAGCACCATGAGTTCAGCTCTGGCGTGAATTTCAAACATGCATCCACCAAATCGAAAAAAAAAAAAAAACAATAAATCATCCCCGAAAATCAACAATCGATACCAAAAAATAAAATACAAATCAATTAATATCACGCATATGCATTAATACTTCATTGTCTATAATAAATATGAATATGTATAGATGTAAAGATATATATTTATGTACGTATTTCACTGATTAGTTGGTGTTTTTGTTTTTGTTTACAGACTTCAATAATGAAGCATTTGTGCCCATCGATCCACCGGATGATAATGATTATCCTTACGCGCTGAATGCAAACGAAGGCATCGATCGTCTGTTCGATTTTAGCTCTGATGCCTACGGGCCTTAAGATCGATCCATAGATCCAAATAAACACACACACACACAAATCAACTGCGAATTGGGGGGAGGGGTGGGAATTTGGGGGTGTTTATAATTTTAAATTATATACAAGGAAAGCAGCGCATATTACGTTAGAGATGATCTATTATTATTATTATTATTATTATATTATATTATATTATATTATTATTATTATTACAATTAATATTATTACAAATTATCAAGTAAAGCAGTTTAAAAGAAAATCAACTAAAACTAAATGTAGAAAACTTAATGAAACTAAGTTGTGTGTAACATTTTAAGCGTAAAAACCTACATTTAAATTTATAATCCAAACGTATTTTAAGTAAAAAATGCCCTCACAAAATGCAAAAACACATTTTATAAGCAAATTTCAATTTTAAGCCTTAAACAACAAAAAGAAAAATATACTTAAAGCAAAAAAGTAAAACAAAAAAAATCGATGAGAGCAAATAAGATGCCTCATTAATAAATATTTTGCGCCAGAACTGTCTGTAAATTAGTACACACACATACACACACAAACACACACACATAAAATAAAATAAAAACATACTTTTTAATTAGAGAAACAATTAAGTTATTAAATTAAAATTATATGAAAATAAAAACCACAACAAACAAAAACAAACAACTATAACAAATTCAATTGAAAATTGTAATATATATTGCTATGAAAATTCCAAAAGAATAGAAATGAAAAGGAACAACTGTAAACTGTAAGTGCAGCAAATAACTGCAACACATTTCCTCTCGACCAACTCCCAGTTTAGTTACAACGCATGCAACCTGAATCAGGGGAGACAGTTGACAAATCAAAAATGTTATCTGTCATCCCCCTATTTGTTTCTTGTCTGCTGTTTGTATATTTTTTAGTTGACGTTTCAAGCTCTCAGTGCGTTTGATTTAGTTATTAAAGCTAAGTATGCATAATTATTTGTTATTGTTATTGAAATGTAACCTAGGAAGCAAACACACACCACCACACATACACACACACGCAACAAACAGACTTGACAACACCACTCGTAATTCAATTCTAAGAAGCAAACAAAGTCGGAACAGCGAACATCCTCAAAAACCCAATACCCAGTTCAAAGTTCACCATCAAAGTTAAAGCCAAATCATCACCCACAAACAGAACCCAACAGAATCAACAGCAACTAGTTATTTAATTCTATCGCCTAGAGGTTTAACAAAATACAATTTAAATGCAAAAAAACAACTACAAAATGTATAAAACCAAGAAGAAAAGCTCTATAAATGTACTTTTATTTAAAAAAAACAAAAAAAACACAAATTTGTTAGGTACTTTTCTTTCGTTTCAAAACAAAACCAACACAAAAAAAAAACCAAATAAATATAAAAAAAACGAAGAGAACATAAAATGAAAAACTGTCGTTATTTACTTGGGAATTGTTAAAAGAGTCATTAAATTTTTTACAGAATTTATGGGGAGAAAGGACCTGTTAACTCATTTTTAACCCAAATGTACGAGTTTTCCGAAGACTGAATCATGTGTCGAATTTATATCGCTGTTTTAATTTTTTGAAAAGATCTTGAATATGGCAGAGTTAATACAATAACAATGACAACAAAGACATCGTTTTTAAAAAAATGCTCAGGCTCGGCCATATCCTTATATATTTTAAAAGGACTAAGTGGATTCCGACTGCAGAGATAAACATTACTGATTGGCATCAAAGAATCGTCTAAGAAAGTCGCTGAAAATTATATAGGAAAACAGAAAATCCTTTTTTAATCGAGAACCACAAGGACGATTTTGATGTGTTTTGGTCAGTTGATAGTCGTGATTGAGGCAATTTGTTTACCACAAGACTCGTCAGGATACGCAAGGATACAGCCACCGAAATGGCTAATTTTCTGTATACAAGTTTTTGTAACTTGTGTGAATAGAATAAGCACTATCTTTAGATAAAAGGATATGAGGATAGTTCTTAAAATGGACTACTTACTGGCGATATTGAATTTTTTTCAACAAATTTTCCGAGCCTTGACATTTTTTAAAGACCCTTAAATGCCAACTGAGAGTACAAATATGCATGTCCTTTTTTTTTAAGCCAGAGTCGAATTATATATATATAATAAAAAGCAAAGTTGTTTTAATTTTTGTATATTAATTTAGTTTTTATTATAGTCGCGCCATAATAATTTTGTTACATAATAATATGTGTACTTGTTTATTTCGCTTATATAAACAGGAAACAATTAACTTAGCTTTAAATTTACAATTAGCTTTAGTTAGAAATAATAAAAATATTGAAGCTTTTTTTGTTTTATTTTGTATTAATTTATTATATGATAGGTTTCTTTTATAATGAATATAGTTGTATGTATGTATGTGTATGTACACTAACGCTGCTAATGGCGCCAACGAAATGCCAACTCTTATATAATATAGTATATATAATATCTATATACTATATGTATTTGGCGTTATCGCGGCTGCTCAGATTTGCCTTTAAATTTCCTCTCTTTCCTGCTGTTATACAGAATTTGCAGTTCGTTACAAAGATTGAGTTAATTCAACTACTAAATATACATAATTCTTTTCTTTTATAATGCTTTCGGCTTCTTTTCCATTTTTTCATCGTCATTCTCATATGTGTATATGTATGTATGTATGTATGTATATATTTAACTTTTTATTGATTTAAATTTACGTTGATTAATTAATAATTCCATTAATTGTTTTTACGTTTTCATTTCGCATTAAGTTTACAATTTTCGTTAGAATTTTTGCTTGGTTATGTACATAAAAACAAAAGGAACTATATTTTTCAGTCTTTTTAGTGTGTGTATATTTCAATATATATACATATATTTATGTATATATACATATATATGCGCGTGTGTGTATGTATGTGTGTTTGTGTCTGTAGAATATGGTTTTTGTTATGCATGCATATGTATAGCGTAGTACATATTCAATTAATTTAATTAAATTATTAATTCAATAGTTTTTCCTTTCAATAGTATTTTCATAGGTTTGTTTTACAACTAGCATTTTGTATAATTCATTTAAATATTTTAAGTGTCCTTGTTTTCTTTCTTTATTTGCATCTATAAAATAAACTAAGATATAAACGTGCATACGTTTATTTTTTTTTGTTTATCTGCATCTACTTCTTGTTACTGTAAAGTTATATCTTTTTATTAAACTGTATGTATATATATTTGTATATAAAGAGCGAAGGCAAATATCGAATACTTTTGTTGCTGTTTCTGTTATTATTTTTGCTTTATAAAAATTCCATTTGTTGCACTTGCAATATTTTAAGAGAATGTCTGTATTTGTGTGTGTTTGTATGTGTGAGTGTATATATCTGTGTGATTTTATGTGTGAAATTGTAATATTCTCCTGTCTCAAGTCTTTTACTATTTGTAATAGATCAGTTTAAATAATTTCTGTATGTAATTCGTCTATTGCTTTGTTGAACTATCCTCATAAATTTATGTAATTGTCTATGATCCGTAAATATTGATCTCTTAAGCGCCTTTTCGTCTGATTTCTTGTTCTAAATTTGAGTTTATGGCAATATTATCTACATGCTATCTCTCAGTGTATGTTGGTGTCTCTGTGTGTGTAGGTCGGTGTATGTGTGTGTGTTTGTTTTTTCTACAATTTATCAATATGTTACAATAAAATGCGCATTATATTAGCATACATAAAATTATGTAAATTATGCAGTAGTTACTTAAGCTCTCAATTACGTAATTTGGAAGCTTGGCTTCAAACAAAATTAATTTAGAAAAAAAATTTCCAAAAAATAAAGATAAAACAAACACAATTTACATCTCAAATTCTCTCCATAGCATATAAATTAATTTTTCTCCTCTCATTTATCTTTCAGTACAAACTTTTGCCAGTAGCCAAGCGACATGCATAAAATCAGTTTTTTTTTTAATTTGTTTTCTTATGTTTTTTGTGTATATAAAACGAGCAACACTTAAACATAAACGCACTAAAAATTGCAACACAACGTCAGTTACAAATTTAAAAAAAAAATAGGTCAACAAAAAGATTTGTTTGAGTACATGTAGATTTTAGTTGTAGCTTGTAAGTTAATAATAGTAACTAATTTAAGGACATTAACTCAGTGAAGACATTTTGTTTGTATTTGTATTTTGTTGTATTGCTTATTGTTGTTGCTTTGTTTTTGTGTTTGTTTTTGTTGTGGTTCGTTTTACAGTTGTACAGTTAGTTTTCTTCATTGTTGCATCGCTTCGTTTTGCGTTTTAGTAGGTACTAAAATAATTATTATAACTATACATAAGTTAGGGTTAGGTTATGTACATATGTAGGATGTACTGTAATGTATTATGTATATTGTTTTGTATGTCTATGTCTATGTCTAGATATAAACGGTACTTAGGTTGGTTGGTTGTTGGCTTTTGTACTTTTGTTATTTGCTTTTAGGACTTGTTTTGTTTTGTTTTGTTGTATGTTGTTGTTGTTGTTTTTTTTTGTAACGGCGCTAGTAAATTATAAAAGAAATACTTAACAAATACAAAAAACATATATAAATTAAGCTTAAGTATATGTATAATAAATTGATAGGAGGCTTGGCTGTAGGCAAAAGTTCGCTCGCGCCCTTAAAGTTAAGCATGATTTACAAATGTGCGAGGGGGATAACATCAGTGACTTGACGAATTTACACTAACACATTGTAGGGAGAACGGGAAGAGAAGAGAGATTAAGCTTCTCTTGCATACATATACGTATATGTAAATACAAAAGCCAAGCTAAAGTTGCGCTCTCATACTTTCGCTCTCTTTCAAGTTAAGCCAATGCTCTCTCGCCCTGAGTTACCCCCTCTTACTATATTTCTACATCTATTATCCTAATTGCTGCATACAGCAATTACGTATGTGTATGTGTATATATGTGTGTGTGTATATATTTATTTACAAATTCTCTTGCGAAACTTGCGTTTCTTTTACGCTTCGCGTCCTGTGAAACCATTGGGCAGCGGGGGGCGTGGCGTGCTTGCCTGCCTTAGCCAATTTTCCTTGAGTATGTTGGACGTATTGCCGGTGGTCGCAGCAGCAGCAGCAGCAGTTGCTGTCGGCGTTGGCGTCTCTGCCTTGCGCGTTTGACTCACGCTGCGACTGCGCGGTTGCTGTAGTTGTTGTTGCGACTTGATGCGCGTGCGTTGTTGTTGCTTTGGTCGGCTAAGTGGCATGCGCTCCATCTTGATGTGCTCCGTGTGCTCATCGGCATCCTCATCATCGTCATCGTCTCTGCAAATGCAATTAACTATATTGTTATAACGGTATGTATAAACATATACGATTACTTATTTTAGTGTAAAAAGTTCGACGGTTTTGTATGCAAACAATTGTTTTTTGCTTAAAAGACATCGCTGTTTTTACACTTCTAAATCATTTATTAAATAAAGTGTTTAACTGCCTCAAAATTCAAGTGAACAGTCTTTACATCTTATAAAAACAATATTAACATTTAACATAATTAGGGAATTAAACAAATTATATTGTATTAATATTTCATGACTCACTCGTCGTCGTTTTCATCTTCATCGGAGCTGCTTTGTTGCACCTGTGTTGGGGCAAGCATTGCTGCATAATTGGGATTATCGCTAGTAAAGATCGAACCCTGTCCGGAGCCTATTGGGGGTTCATTCATAATCACATAGTTGGGATTATCACTGAGCAGGCTAAAAGGTTGGGCTTCCGTATCCGTTGTTGTCGTTGTTGGCGGAGGTTGCATCATTTCATAATTGGGATTCAGGCTGCTGGTGGTCAGTTGTTGGGACCACATTGAATTGACAGGATCAGCACTATTCACAGACTCATCCAACACCTTGTAATTGGGATTGTCACTGATGATTGTTGTGCTACCATTTCCATTTCCACCGCCACTGGGTGTTGTTGCAGTGGGCGTATAGAATCGGGGAGTGCCCGTATAGCTGCCAGCACTACCACTGCCTCCGCTCTCGATGGTGCCCAGATTAGGACCCATATTGACCATGGCCATGCCAGCTGGATGGCTGGTTAGATTTGTGTTGCTGCTGTTGCTGGGCGCATTCGAGATGTTGCTCTTGTGACTGACATTGCTGCCACTGCGTTTGTGGCTAAATCGACTGAGGACGCGATTACGAAAGGTGTCGGCCATAACACGCTTAAAGCTCGGCTGACGACTGCTGCTCGTATTCGAACTGGCCGCCGATGCAGTCGAGGGTTGCAATGAAGTGGATATGATGCCACCGCCAGCTGCAACAGCTTCTCCACCTCCGCTACCACCACCAATCACTTCGTCTGGCATGGAGCTACTCATGCTGGGCACAATGTTGGCTCCACCTCGTTTCGTTTTCGGTATTAAATGCTGTTCACCACTGAGTCTACAGTGGCGTGGCAATTCTCCAAAGTTGGGACTGGGATCGTAGAGCTCATAGCCACGTTCGCCATCCGCTGTGAGTGTCGCATTTGCATCTGCTTGGACATATGCCGCATCCTCCATGTGAGAGCCGCCTGCAGTGGGCAATGTGGATAGAGCATCGGGTGTACTGCTGACTATAAAGCCCGAAAGTAGGCTAATGGGTGAATGCGTTGTGGCCTGATCATCGACCAGGGCAATGGGACTTTCGGCTGGCTGTTCCAGCGATGTGTTGTGATTCATGTTGGACTTGTAATCCTGATATTCGCCCACACGCAACGGCGTCGTCGCATCCTCCCCATCAACATCCGCATCAAGTTGTCCGCCCGCAAAGATATCCAAGTGATTTGAACGCTCTTTGCGCTCCTTCTCACGATACTGGACACCCGCATCGGAATAGTAGAAAGCCACCTCCTTAAAGTGCGGATCGGACAAATGCTCCAAGTAGGCAATTATGTCCAGGAAGGAAGGTCGTGCCGTTGGCCTATGATGCCAACAGCGATGCATTAGCTTGTGCAACAGCTCAGGACAATTGTCGGGTCGTTCCATAATGCCGCCATCGATGACATAACGCAGCACCTGTTCATTCGACAATCCCTGATACGGTTGAGAGGCTAGTGTTGCCATTTCCCATAGTACCACACCATAACTGAAGACATCACTCGAACTGGCATAGACACCATCTCGCAAACTCTCTGGTGGCATCCAACGTACTGGCAACAGACCCTTGGTCCCCTTACGATAATAATCCGTTTCGTAAATGTCTCTTGTCATGCCAAAGTCACCAATTTTGACCGTTAGATCAGCGGCAACCATACAATTGCGTGCGGCAAGATCACGATGAACAAACTTCTTGGCCGCCAGATAGGCCATGCCATCGGCTATTTCAATGGCCATCTGAAAGATGCGACTATATGGAGGTGGCTGCACAGCACCCAAGGTGCCGCCACTGCTGGAGGTTAGACCAATTCGTTGCTGATAGACAGCGAGCACATCCTCCCGCTCGTCCGGTCGATGGGCACGCAAATATGACTTAAGATCGCCCTTCTTCATCAG
Source organism: Drosophila testacea (assembly GCA_035043265.1). Classification (NCBI taxonomy): domain Eukaryota; kingdom Metazoa; phylum Arthropoda; class Insecta; order Diptera; family Drosophilidae; genus Drosophila; species Drosophila testacea. The sequence goes on along the minus strand of JAWNND010000052.1, from coordinate 68,502 downwards.
CTCCATCACCACCAAGGCAGGCTGACCACGAGAACAGACGCCCAGTAGACGTACCACATGATACGTATCGAATTGTTTCATCACGCTGGCCTCACTCAGGAAATTGGTGCGTTCACGATCGGTGGCATTCTCATTGACTGTCTTGATGGCACACGGCGTATCCTCATCGTTATTTTGTGCCTTAAGGATGCCTTCGTAGACCATGCCAAACGAGCCCTGACCCAATGGACCCAATTGAATGATACGTTCCCTCGGCACCTCCCAATCATCGGGCACATATTGCAGACTGGCATAGAATGGATTCACTTCCGTATTGATGATCAAATCCTGTGGCGTCTTCTTCCCCTTAAAGCAAAAGTAGCTTCCCGTAACTATCCCGCCGATGACAAGAATAACTCCCACGGCCGACGCTATGATGGTCAAAACTGATAGTCTTTGAGGCTGTAAAAGATTGTTTATTATAGATCGATTGTTGGATGTAGATGGAATCGGAAATAAAAGTACTTACCGGAACTGTTACATAGACGAAATCCGTAAGCTCACCCTCACCGGCCAGCGAATTGGCTTGAATACGAAAACTGTATTTGCCCTCATTCAGATTGGTAACAATGTAACCACTCTGATTGCGATAGTCTTGTACCGTGATACATCTCTTCTCTGGAACAGCATTTGGCTCCTGCCGCTCATATATGATCATGAAGGAAACGATGGCACTGTTTGGGTTTGTAGGTGGATCCCAGTTTAATCTCACACTGCCTCGAGTGGTATTAAGGTTCGTGTCCAGCAAGTTGCCTGTTAGATTTGATGCCTTATCCACATGCTCTGTAAAATTGCATCAGATTGAAGATTAGACTAAAGTAATGATCTATGGGACTATGAAAGCTAGTTATAACTGTTTCCAGTTGTGATCAAAGACAGAAACGACTAAGGTATTTAATTTACATAAAGTTAGAGTTTGGAATAGATACAAGTTAATATACATGTATAGGTAATTGACAGGTACAACAGGTAATTGACTTAAATATTATTAAATACGTACTTTTCTTTAGTGTTCTCTTCAACCAGGACACCTCAGGGCTGCACTGTGCATTGTCACTAGTTTTCTCGCGCGGATCCTTCTCCCGACAAACCCTAATGGTAATGGTATAAAGCGAGAAGTGTCGCAGTCCCTTGAATCGAAACGATGTCTGGTTGACATCTACCTCATGCGAATAGAGTATATAATATTTTCCACTCGAATCCAAAATCGTCTTATTTGACCAACTATCGATTACATTGAAATTCGTTGAATTCTGATCTTGATTTACAGTCTGAGGATCGTTAATCGATCGAACATGACGCATCAACACGCTGTCCATATGCCCATCCATCTCATCAACTTCAATATATCGCCTCCGTCTATCTTTAGTTATTGTGTTGTTTTGCTTGAGCGGATCAGGATTTGTATTATTTTGCTTTTTTGGTTCTTTTGAACGATTTTTGGCGACGTAGAGGTAGTTTTGTAGAGCATTTTCAAACTCAACTTCCTCATGGATCGTCTCATCAACTTCCTGCTGATCATAGGTGGGACGACCAGAAACATCACATTTACAGTCTGGTTCGGGCTTCTTCTTAATTGTTTTCTCATTAGGCGAAGAGGCCTCATCAATAAGTGCGGCATTTGGTATTGCTAAGAGTTACAAATGGAAAGAGTTGAAACATTTCCTCTTTGGTCTTTAGTGAATGTCATATGCAACTTACGATCTCTGCAAAAGTTACGATTTTGCTCCAGGCTAGGATCACGTCCAGCTAGCTCCACACGGATTTGATATTTTTCCAACTTGCCATTCGCCACCATGGGTGGACCCCAGCTCACCAGCTATAATAGGAGATTAGTAAATAGTCTGATTAATGGATAAATATAAAGACAAGTTTTTACACAAAATTGCATTTAAATATTTGAAAACATATATTTTTGTAAATACTTGCAAAATAATAATTTGATTTATACTTTTATTTAAAAAGTTACGGAATACTTGTAGTTCTATTAAATTTCTAATTAGTAGACACCCATTTGAAATTAAATTACATTTTTTTTAAAAATGTACAAGTTGGTCTATTAAGCTAGATGTGGGTTTTTCCATATCTTGTCAAGATCCCGTCCCGTAATTCTAAACTCTAAATTGTCTAACTACAGTACCACCTTTAATGCTGGGCCTTGAGATTTGGTACATATGGTAAACACTGTAGTTCGAATCTGTCCTGAAAGTTTCATCTCGATCGGATAATAAACTCGGAAATTATTCAATATACAAATTTTCCGTAAGTTAAGGGTCGCCTACTGTCTTCTTCCAATGTAGATAGCTAAATTTGTGTTTTAATGATATGTGTTATTCCGTAGCTTATAAATAAAATTTGTATTATGTTTTTTTAGCAAATTTTAAATAGAAATTAAATTATTACAAACACAAGTTTAATGAGAATTTGAATAATCTATGCTATTGTAGCACTTTTGCATTATGTACTTTAATTTATTTAGTTACATTTTTGTTCCATAAATGTTATTTTTGGTCCCTAAAATCAAAACTCCAATCATACTTACAATTTCCGAACTGTCTGTGGCTATTGCTTGAGTATTAGTCACCGACGTAGGAGTGGCCGGCAGCGTTCTTCCACGTATAATATCGCTTTGATAGTTACGCTTTTCAGATGATATTGTCAAAGTACGCACATAAAATGCATAATTGGTATAAGGCTCTAGGGGGCCTACTCGAATCGAATTACTCTTCTCAGGGTCCGAGACACTCCAACTGTAAAAAACGAATAGAATTTCATATTAATAAGAAAACTCAGAGTAAATAAATTTAATCAGGTTTTACTCACTTATCCGAACAGGGCATATAGCTATCCCTGGTGACATTTCCATGCGGATCGGGTGTAAAATAAAACTGATAACCGATAAACGATCGATCGTCATCATAGTTAACGATTGTTTTGTTAATCGCAAACAACATAAAATATGTTGCCGTGTAAACGACTTCGACGTTCAACCATCTCGTGTTACCTAAAAGTAGTAAAAATTATATATTATTATATGTGATCTGAGGCCTGTTCCGAATCTCAATTTCTCAATTCCGAAACATTACATTTTTCACACAAACTAAAATTAATTCATAATATTTAAGTTGTGAAACTACTTTAAACTTCATGTTAAATGTAATAGCTCTGATCAATGTATTCGGAACTCGATATTGGCCAATTGATTATAGATTGTATTTAGTTGGAAAGAAACATACATTTGCCCTTTTCACCATTGGAATCCTCAGCTACCTCGTTCTTACTGAACTTTAATGGTTTATTTGGCAACATGGGCCTCAGTTTATCAATTGTCTCAATGCAGAGCTTGGGATTGAAATGAAAGAAGACACTGCCGTTTATTTGTACTGTCTGGTTTTCGGCCCAAATCCCTTCAAGATCCCGATTCTCCAGCACGTACAATACATAACGGCCCTCATATGTCTCATTGCCGTTAATTCTGCGCAGACTTTTGAAAAAATCAAGCGACGTTAGGCCATAGGTTAAGTGGACCCTCAGGAATGAATTAATCGTATGCACAGCTCTAAATCCAATTTCCAAGGCGTCAAGGTTGTGCTCTATAAAAAATTATGAAAAAAAAAAGAAAATTTATGACCATCGTTGATAAACTAAACTTTATTAACTTACGTCCACCACGCTTCATGCTTATAGTCAATCCGTTCTGTCCAATAAGCGTGCATCCCTGAAAATCCCTTGCCCGCAATGCACTATCGATAATTCCACCTGGGCACTCTTTCTCACAGATACCGTTACAACTCATGCAGGTGTGATTTGTCTTGCTATATCCTGCATCACAAGATGTTGTGCATTTGCCATTGTAGTGCACAAGCTCCGACTCTGAGCTGTCCACGTACTTTTTACCAAGTTTTGTGCACATCTCAGCCGTAATGCAACGTTGTTCATACTATGGGAAAAAAAGGTGAAAAGACAATTTAGATAAAAGTATAAGTTAGGGCGAAATAGCTACAGAAAAGAAACAAAAAATAAAAGATATTTAAAAAATAAATGAAATGTTAAAAACCAATCATAACAAGGAACCATTTTGTCAATATATAGAAGGAACGAAATAAAATCGAAATGTTACAATTCTCTGATTGTGATGTGTTGTTATCGATAAAGTAAAATTTATGGCAAAATATGCATTAATATCAAAGGTGCCACAGAAATTTCGGAGATTTTCAACTCTGGTTCCCAAACCTCGGAGTTTAACTTAGTTTAAATTTTAGAAAAATTAGATATTAGTGGTATATTTTAAGCAAACAATGATTTTATTGAAAATTGACATTATGTCTTTTTTAAACATAATTAAACAATAATAATTTAATTATTTTAAATTAACTCAGAGTTTTGATTTCGATGTTATAGTAAGGTTATCACTGGAGTTTTTCAATACTTACCAGAAAGTAGCCTTCAGCACATTGATCAACACATATGCCGCCGTCAATTGAAACATTGCGACAAGCAATACAACTTCCCACATGGGGCAAAGTACAGCTGCCCAAGCATGATTCGTTGCAACATGTTTTCGCATCGATACAGTTGTAGGGACATTCCTTGGGACAAACTATAAGAAGAAAATGGAAAACAACAGCTCGTTTTATATGGATCTCTTTAAATAAACATTGGAATTACTCACATGTCTGGCAATCTTTATTATTCCAGCAATAACGGTTGCCATCAGTCTGCTCCTGACATGCGTTAACATCGCTTTTATCCGTAAGGACGGTACCAAAGCCATCACCATCATCTCCAGGACATCGGGCACATTCGGCATCCAAGCGATTGTTCTTTATTACAATATCAGATTCTTTGGCATTCTTCGAGATTATCTTTTGCCAGTTGACCGTTTTCGTAAAGCATAGATAATCATTCTTCTCAAATCGGACACCTCCGTTGGAAATGGCTCTCAGATTGGTTAGTCCAATTTCCTGAAGATCACGATTCGAATGTGCAACCAAAGCGTAACTCTCAAAAAGTATATTGCCACGTATAACGCTTAGATTGGGAAAGATTTGGGCCAACGATATTAGATTAGCGACACGATAAACCAATACATAGCCTGTGACTTCAGTAAGCAATGGATACGTAGTGTTTAATTTATCCGCATCATTGATAAGCGTGATAAGTACAAATCCTTCGATTACCGTACAATTCGCTAATCGACGTAGATTGAAAATAGTGTTTCGTATATCCATCGATTTGCAGGCTGTACAAAATGAAGTGAAATGAAGTAGAATAGGTTAGAGGTCAAAATATTTATATTACGTATATGTCTATTCAAAAACAGTATGGCCAGACTTACGTATTTCCTTGTTCGCCAATCTTATGCCGTCTTTATGTTTCGCATTAATGTTTCTGATACTGTCACTGTAACTGCTACGGAGGCTGTTACTGTTATCGATGCTGTTACTGTCACTGTTAACGCCAATGGTATTACTGTTATACACATGGGATTTCAAACTATCCGAAAACTTGTTATCTTGTTGTTGTTGTGCTAATGTTGTTGCTGCTTGCAATGTTAACAGAGTGATGATTGTGAATGCGATGCTGGATTGTCGCCAATGATAATTTCGATAATGTTGATAACTCTTTATCTCATTCTCTTGTAGTCGATGTTGTTGTTGGTGTTTCCGCGTTCTCTCGAATAAATTGCAACAATATTGCATCAGCATTTGTTTAAACATCAACACAAATTGCAGGTTTCCCAAAATGTTAAAGCAATTGCTGTCAATGTTGTTGTTGGTATTATGTTTATGTTGCTGCTTTTTTTGCAGTCGCTGCTTATATGTGTAGATGTGATTGTTGTTGTTGTTATTGTTTTTGCATTGGCAATTGGCTGTTGCTGCTGTTACTTTTTGGTTATTGTCATTTGTACTATTACTACTACTGCTACTATTTCGTCCTCGTTTATTACTATTACTGCTACTCCTACTTCTATGTTGACAGCAACATGCATGCGCAACGTTGGCAACATGATGCTGTTGCTGATGTTGCTGGGGCTCATGCTGCTGAGGCTGATGGTGCTGATGCCGTTGGTTATTTTGACAGCCACAATGTTGCGCCGACGCCAGTTCGCTGGGGAATGTTGTTGCCGTTGCGTCGTGGTTTCTGCGTCTGCTTCTTCTTCTCCGTTTGCTTCTGCTTTCACTCCAATTATTATGAAAATCTGCATAGGGATCGAACTTTGTTGCTGTCTGACTCAACACGCTGCAGCCACATGCTCCTGACACCACTTGACGGCATAGGACACAAATGTTTCCATGCAATGACGATGATGTTGTTGTTGAAGATGCTGTTGGCATCATCGGCGCTATCATTTGTGTATTTAATACCTCAACAGTTTTAATTTTTGTTCTTGTTACTGTTGGCTTTATATATTTCAAATAACTTAAACAAAATTCCGTGTCAAACATATTGTCGTGTTATTTTACCTCAACACTTGGGAAATTGTTGCTGTTGTTGTTGTTTTTTTCTTTAGCTTTATAGTTGTTTGTAAATTAATTACTAAGTAATCATTGCAGCTTTCGCTCACTCCCTCTCTTTCTGAGAATTGTTGTAGGTTAATATTTATCGTCGTCAGTTGGAATGCTTTTTATTGTTGTTGTCGTCGTCGTCTTAGTTGTTGTTGTTATTATTATTGTTGTTGATTCGCTAGTCGCAACCTGTAATACAAAAACAAAAAAAAGTGCAAATGCTGTTGTTAATTTTTTTTTCATACAACCCTGAGGCAAAATCACAACAATTACGTATTTGAGCAACAGGCTATTACAATTCTATTTAATTTTATGCGAAAAAGGGCGCCAAGTGCTCGACACACGTGTCGACCTAACGACGCCACTTTGGGGTGACCATGTCAACAATGTTTAAGTATAAATCTGTCATTACATACATACATACGTACATTCATGTTTATAATACACCAATAATTGCATACACTACATTTTAATTTATAATTATAATACATGGCTCAAGTTGTTTAACAGCTGCTAATAACAGTCTTTGTTTTGCCGGATGCTGTTATCTCTCACTCTCTCTCTCTCCCTTCACTTCCTTTCTCTATCTACATATAGCTCTTTTGTACTCGCAACACTCTAAAAGCTCATGCAAATTTTTAATATATACATTCAAATACAAGGGTACATATGTATTTACATACATCAGCCATGTGAAATTCTCCCGACAAAAATAAGATGGGATAAACCGACCAGAAAACAAGGAAACTAAGTTTAATATATAAAAAAAGGAATTGCCGTGATTTGCAGCCAAGATATATCTATGCATATGCAAATGTATATGTCAGATTAATACCTATTTGCATCATCAATTAAAATATTTTATTTATTAGTAACATAGGATGCATTTGAGCATTGAGCATTCTTGAATATTTCGTTGTTCCTATTTAATTTGATAAAAGAAGCTGAACACTTTAATCTCTTATTTATAAATTACAAACTAGACCATTTTTTAAATTGGAAAGCAGGATACATTTCCAAATAAGAGAAGTTTAAAACTTTTCCAGGCTGTAGTTATAAAAGGGAGAGCTCTGTCTGGAAAAAGGCTAAATTGCCAACACTGGTGTGTATTTGCTGGTAGTCTTCATATGTATCAATGAACATACATATGTATGTGTGCGCATACGGCAATAACTTTATGCGGCAAAAGAAACCAAAATAAATATAAATTGTTATTTATTGTTGGTATTCGCATTGTAATTGTTGATTTGATGTAAGAATCAAGTGAAAGACTGCGACTGCGACGCAAACAGCGCAGCAATTGTAAAAGCGTAGTAAATAGTAACAAAACCCAAAACAAAAAAGAATCACAAATTACGCATAGCGTATTTACAACTACGTTGTAATTCATCAACTTGACGCTGTCCCTTAAAGCACAGGGTGTTGCCGGTCCTATTTATTTATTTGATTTTTTGTGTACTTTTTATTTTTCATTTTTTGTGGGGCGTAAGAAAAACAAAATGCGGCTGCGTTGTCAGCGGTATGAGAGCGATTTGCTGAGCGCAAAACGTGGCACCAAAACAGAGAACAACTGTAAGCTAAATGAATGAGAGAGAGGGAGCTTAGAAGGAGGCGGGGGCGACTAAGAAAACACCACCCCATCACATCTCATACCACCAGCTTGTTGTTGCAATAGTAAAAATGCTGCTGCGTAGTTAAAACGTACTCATACACACATGCATACAAACATAAATATATAAGTGTATACATTAGTACATATGTATACATACATACATAAACACTATTAGAGCATGTTCTTTTGCAAAATGTTTTTGTTGCCCATAACAGCAACAACAACAAAACAATCGCCTCTCTCTGGTACTCACGCATACTCTGCTCTCTTAGCTTTAGCTGCTGGGACCACAGCTTGTTTTATTATGCTTTATTATTTGTTGCTTTTGTTGTTGCTGTTGTTGTTCTTGTTGCTTTTATTGCGCAGTAAAAACAATACTACACTATAGGCAGCCAACGGCGCCATAAATAATTATAAATAAAAAAATATAGAGTCAACTTAAATTAATTAAAATGGTTATAAAACATAACATTAAAACACATGCTAAAGACAATAACAATACTGAATAATAATCGCCAACTGCACGTTGCTTTTGACCACCAGTGTTGACAATTCATCTTTTTTCCCGTCAAATTTTCAAAGTCCAATTGCGGGAAAATTACGAAAACCAAAAAATGTTTAGAGTTTGATTTTCAAACAAAATAAAATAATTCGAAATTAGATAAATTAAACCAGATTCTTCTAAAATGTGTCCTGATTTTCTAGCTCCTCTGGGAACCAAGTTCCGTGAAAAGTCGTCACGGAAATTTCAAGAAAATGCCAGGCTTTGTAGTGCAATTTGATTATACCTTCTCTTGCCGTTAGAAACAGCTTTTTTTCTGGTAAAAAGCTGGCAGCCCTGCTGATGACCGCCATGACACCTGCCGCACTCGTACTCTCTACTCTCTCTCTTTCTCTTCACGCGACGCTCTTTCTATACGCTCTCTGAGTTTGTATTATTTTGCGTTCGCTCTTTGCAATCATACATAGTTTGAGAGTCACATACATATCTGTAGTGGAGTGCGCATAAGCTCTGATGTTGGCAGAGAGAGTGAAATAGAAATAGAGGGCAGAAGCTCACAGCGCAGTGACTGTAAAACAGCGTAACAACATTGTTGCTGGCAGCTGACCCAATTTCTCAAATTTTTATATTTACTACCTATCAGGTAAAAAGCTCAACATTTCCTTCAACACGCTGATGACATGAAAACAAAGTAACAGTGAGTAGCAAATACATATAAACAAAGACACATACATTGTACGTACGCTTATCAGTTGCACATGGAAAATGAACAAGCAATCCAGCTCGACATTTTATTATTGTTTCATACCGTTAAACTCTGCCTAGGCGCCACTGTGCACGCGCTCGTAAAAGTGTAAAGGTCCAATTGGCACGCTTAACTGTCATTTGTTTTGCTTGGTTTTTTTTTTTACAGCAACAACAATAACAGCCAAAGGGCATGTGGTATCGGGGAATTTTAGATGCACAAGCTAAACTGCATTCGTTACGCACGCGCCTGTAGTTGACGTCGTCGTACAGTGGCTCGTTTTGTCAAAGTAGTTTGCAAAAATCATAGTTGGTAAAAAGCTTTCAATTTTTTCTTCTTTTCAAATATCTCAACCAAGCTGAACAAGTCTTAAATTGGATTCATATTTGATTAAAATGAGTCCACTACAGAACCATAAGGAAATGCGGTATGCATTGCAACTTTGCGCCCTTTTGAGCTCGTTAAGATATAGGGTTGAAATATATGTTCTCCAGACTTTAAAGAAACATTTAAATGCACAATTAAAGTAGTCGTGACAGAAAAAAGGGCGTAAGGAAAGTCACATTTATAAACTACAAAATAATGTAAGACTATGAAATTACATTTACATTTTTATTTAGTTTCTATTATTTGATGTTTCTTGTTAATGAGCCACTGTGCGACGTCGACGTCAAGAGCACGATGACTCCAACGCAGCTGTTCTCTCTCTCTCTCTCTCGTTCTGTCTTTATTGACGTAGCTGCTTGGCACTCTCCTGACTCATTGATGCAACAATAAGAAAAACAACAACAAAAAAACTATAGCAATAGCAAAGGCAATAATAATTATAATAACAATAGCAACAATAATAAATTAGCAATAACAACAACAATTAACAATGGCATTGACGATGGCAATAACGGCAATCAGCAAGAGCAAGACCAAGAGCAACAAAAACTACAACAGCAACATAGCATAGCAATAACAACAACAACAAAAACAAAGAGAACGAACAACAAACCACGGCGGCATCCAAAAGGCAGCAACATTCCAATCCAACACAAAGTTGCCAGACCAGTTAAGAGCAGTGACAACAATAACAATAACAACTAACCAAAAGCGTAGCAATGCATGAAATATTTCTTATGCTCCAAATCCGCCACTGGGCAAGTTTTTATTTCTTCTTCTTCTTATTCTTCTTTTATATATATATTTGTTTTTCATATTATGTTGTTGTTATTTTATTGACACTCACGCACACAGAAACAAAAGAATGGATAGAAACATTATAGTTAAATACTCAAATACTCAATATAATGATGAACTCCTGTAAGATCCTTTACTCCGATGATCTAAGTAACTTTTAACAAGAACATTTATTGATTTTTATAAGCAAAGTTAACTCGGTAAAAGAACAAAAATATTTTGAGCTAAACTCAATAGTAGTAGGACCTGTCAACGTAATCAATATTCCTGGAAGTATTACTTTTACAATTCCTCGAAAATGTTTGATTTAAGATACTCATTTCTAACATCGAAAAGTTTCCAATTCATTCTCATATTTCTCAATCCTCTCACGTTAAGATCAAAGCTAACATGGACCTACACAATTTTGTAAACATAGCTAAATAAAAAATACCGGATGGATTTTTACAAATTGAATCTTCAAGTAGGTTTCTTATTCTTGTAACTTGAACTGCTGACAGAAAAATAATGTATAATCTCTATTAATTAAACTAGCTTAATTATGGATAAATTTTATTCAAGTTTCATAGATATTGTCATAGTTACTATCACTGTATAAAGAGGTTTCAGCTGACTTTTCACTGGCTTATGAAATTGTTGAATTTGTTCTAGAATTCGAATTATGATATTTTTTGGACAAATAGCATACTAATATTCATTGTGACTGGAATTGTGTACACTACATTTAATAGTAATTTCATAATTGTAGGTGTCGCCATCGGAATTCTGAATAGTCAGTCAGTCCAGTCAGTCACATGTAGTACCTAATCTCTATTACCCCAGACCCCATTCGAATTCGCCTAGTCATTTCGCTCAGCGATACAGACAGAGAGAGTTGGTTGAGTGAATGAGCATAATAACAATAGGAGAGAGCGAGAGTGAGTGAGTGAGAGAGAGAGAGAGCGCTTAAGTTAACAGGTGAAACTAAACTTGTTAAAATATACACATACATCAAGCTATAGTTTGTTGGTGTGCGGTTCCCGATATTATATAGTTGGCATACGAACTTAACATGTCTCGACTCATTTGTGTAAGTTCCAGTTCCAGATAAGCAACGTGACGCCTCACGCGAGATAAATCGACTTTGCCGGGTACCGATTCAGGGAAAGATCGGTACGGTGGGTGGGGTGGAGATCTTCGGGCAAATGCTAATAACAAATATAACATTTAAATGTGACTACACACACACACATCGTATGTACATATATAGCATGCAGTATAATGCTGATAAAGACAATACAGAACCTTCTGAATTCTACAAGTATGAGCGAGAAAGAAACTGAAATGATAAAGGTAGAATACATTGTATGCCAAAATTATACACTTTGAGAAAAAAGTCCCTAAAGCATAGAATTTGATGCGAACTATTTTAAAAAACTTATTACTAATAAGTTATTAGATATTTTGTACAATTGATATATCGAATTCCGATAAATCCTATTTCCCTAGTATTTGCCTTGATATTTGATACAAATTTACGATAATTTAAATAATTTAAAATAGTTATTAGATATTATGTACAATTAATTTATAGAATTCTGCTAAATCCTATTTCACTAGTATTCGGCTTGATATTTGCTATTAAATTACTTTCATCTCTTATTTTTGTTTTCTGAATATTTCAGAAAGAAGAATCTATTGTCATACTTTAGCATTACTAACTATATTCTTCTAATTGTTAGTGCACTGAATTGCGAATTTGTTTTGATCAGGCATAACAAGCCTGATTGGAGTCTGACTGATTGTGAGAGCGCATGTGAGTTGTCTATTTTATTTTAGCCCAGTCATAACTCTAGGCTTAATACTGAAAATTGCACGTACTCGCACACCTACTAATTCATTCGAAAGTAAACAAGTTAAATTTAATGACGTGTCCTACGCAAATTGATTACGCCACGGGGCAGAGAGATAGATAACTACATACTAACTTGGTTCTAACAATAGAACCCACAAATACATATAGTAGTAAGAATGCACGTTAGTTAATTCACTTGTTATCGTTGCTACTTAATAAGAAAAATAAAACCTTTGTTTACTTAAGTCATAATATTATTGAATTTAAGAGGAAATTCGAAACGACATCAGTTTCCAGTATTATTACTACTTATTAATTCTGAGCTGTAGTTCCCATAGTAGTAACATCTGATTCTGGTATTTCCTGTAATGTTCGTAATATAATGTCCGCTAATTTCAAATGAAATCGAGTCATAAAATTAACAACAATTATGTCTGTAGGCCTGAATAATGGAAATAAAAACAATCCGCGGCATGAATTGAATTTCCTTTTAATTCATTTGGTGCCTGGCGCTCAATATTTCCATTCTTCTTCTTTTACCTTTTCATTTCTTTTATATGCAACATTTTTATGAGAGAGTTTTAGTAGCGGCTTCACTTAAAAAGCCGCAACTTGACTCCTTGGAATTGCGTGTCCCACAGTTTATCAATAAACTGTGTATTTATAAGCAAGCGTTATGGTTGGGATCAACTTTTGGGAAACGTATTCTTATCTAATTATGTACATTGTACAATGTTCATAAACTCACTAGAAACTGTTTGGTATTAACTAAAGAAAAGCAGAACAAACTAAACAAAAACCCAAATATGTTTGATCTTGAACAAATATAAGTAATATTAAATTGAATTTCTATTGATTTCAATTGAAATAGTTTTATTATTTCAACTCTAATAGAAAAGTAGTAACCATTAAAGTTATAATATTAAAAGCAAATAACATACACATTTTAAAGTAGTATATAAACTACTTTCAGCTAAAAGTTGATATTTATCAGTTCTTATAGATAATCAATAAAACTTAAAAACTGAACATTCTAAATTGTATTGCCCTATTTTCAGCAAGTTAATATACCCACTATAAAGCTTCCACATTAGTACAATATATAATTCACTTAATTAATATTCTTTTGATTGATTTTCCAGTTTTATTTTTGTGACAAATGAAATCAAATGTCTCATCATTGAGATTATTTAACATTGAAAAACCTGTACGAACTTTTATACTTCATTCTTAGTTCTCAATTCGGCTTTTGGAATGGAATTTTACTGTTCTTTTTATTATGGAGCATATTCCACAGCCGAAAAACGTTTCTCTTTCGGCATTCTCAATGAGATTACTGATTCGTTAGACATTGATAGACTGACTGTTAATTGCAGCTCTTCTTCTTCGTCTTGTTGTTGTTGTTATTGTTGTTGGTTTGCTTCGTTTGTTTGTTTGCACGTTCATTCATAAGCTCGTAAAAATTCGAAAACAAACATAGCCGTTAAACGTTCAACGCTGAACGTTCAAAGAAATTCCAGTAAAATTTTCATTAACCCTAAAAAAAGAGGCCTGAGACCTGAAAACCGTTACGGGGAATGCAACAATTTTTATGTATCGCGTCATAAAACGTATCGAAGCGCACCCAAGCCAAATAAACTAGGCCTAAAGCAAACTAACCACAAACCGAATCCGATCAAAGAACGAACAACTTGAAACCATTACAATTACAATAGACACCTGCGAAAAAGCATTATGAAATGCCATTGCGACCCAAAAGAAATTAACTCTGGATACGTGAGTTGTGATACCAAACAGGTTAAAGAAGAAGGAGAGGCCATAATACCAAAACAGTCTAAAAGTACCGAACACGATGAGGGAATCGGAAATTCCAAGACTCTGACGTTTGGCATTCCGTTCGCTGAGTCAATCCATGGAAACTGCTCAATATATAATTACGTTCAACTATGCGAGAATATTTCCAATAATGCTTCCTAGATATACATACATATAGACTTACATATTTCCATTAAATCTTCGCTGCTAACAAGTGTCTTCTTCTTGGTAAGTAGCTATAGTAAACTTGTCAAAAGAAAATAATGATAACCTTAAAAGGTTTCAATCCAAATGATATTCCCTGTTCTAAGCAAAGTTATTTATTTCCATTTTCCATTCAATCTACTTTGCTAACAAAAAGTGCCTGAGAAATAATAATCTAACTATCCAAATTAGTTTTAAACTTATTATATTCTTGCCTCAAACTTTACAAGTGTACTTTTTATAATATATTATATAATACTATTTTTATGTTTATAAAAATGCTATTCAAATGTTTACACATTTAAAACTTGTAGACAAACTCTTAAGATGCGTAGGCAACGTGTGGATTGTTTTTAAGGATTGTGCTGATAATAAGCATTGGGGAATCACACAACACACACTAATAGACACACACACAACAATAAACACACCAATATTCGTATCAATGTGCCGACGATAACACTGAATTGAAAATCTAATAAGAGTCAAACCATATGCTCCTACCTTCCTCCCTTCCCTATAACACTCCCTCTATTGTTCTTAGACCCTGTATTTTAAAAAAGTACAAAAGTGTACAGGTGAAGGAAGGCAGAAGAAGGCGTGTCAGACCTCATAGAGTATAAATATTCTTGATCAGAATCTGACGATCCTTCTGTCTGTCTGTTTACTACTACTCTCTTTTCAACACTTTTTAATCTTTCCCTTAAATACAGGGTCTTCTTCTGTCGAGCTTGCTCCACTGTAGCTTATAGCTTGTAGCTTTCCCCTCTCCAAAAACTCCCGAAATAATATCAAGTGACAAAACGCTGATGGCGACAATGACAAGAAACAAAACGGGGAACTGATTAAAAATGTCGATCTCTTTAGCAAAAGTGCGTGAATGAATATTGAGGCACACACGAAAGATGGAAATGATAACGAATAGTATGACTCGATAAGTCGATGAGCCACAGTAGTCACTCACAAAGTGCAACTAACAATCAGTTAACATAAAAAACATTAATAACATATCGTTAAAGATGACGATAAGTTGGACTAAGAGTATTCATTGTAAGAAATAAATAATAATATTCATTGAAATTTTAAATTACTTATAAGTATATATCGATATCAGTATCTTTAGTTATCGTGACTTGTTAAGCATCGTGCTATCCAAGACCTTGACACGATAACACAAAACAAATCACAGTCACGTCATTGGTCACGTCGTGACATTTCAAGGAGCTTGTCATGTCCATCGCTCAAAAACCGGCCAAAAACAAAGAAACATAACAGGAAAATAACCGGGCCGACGTACCCCTAGGTAGGCACGTTCCCTACGTTGTTTGTTATTATTACGGCCTTATCAGTTGCACGCGCATAGCTCGTATTTCGATTCATAAGTATACGTATTTATTGAATGAAGAGCGCTAAATAGATACTATTAGAGTGAGAATGTATAAGGTAATCATATTTTTTGTTATAGGGACTATTCTTAGTGAAAGAACATCTCAGGAGCAGAATAGTTTTAGGAACAATTCCAGTCGGATACCTATAAGAAAAAGTTTGACTTTTAGATGGCTCAGATAATGTACCAAGAGAGATCTTGTTTCTTATTACTTATGTATCTATATCTGTAAATCATTCATATTACGTCAAAAAATCCTTGTAATTTGGAAAGCAAGGACTTTTGTTACTGTAAAGAAAAATTGCAACTTCCGTTTCCGCATTCCAAACACGTACAATGTATAACCAGGTGTATATTTTTTTGTCTAGACATTTAAGTCAAAAATACACAGAACTAAGTAAGTGGCTGGGGAGTAGTTGTTAAATGTGAGTAAACTTCCTGCCTGGCGAAGGGAAATGCGTCAACTTGCACTTTGATATCGATAACAAAAAAGAATAATAAAAACATTCATATTGTCGCACATTCAGTCAAATTAAAAAAAAAAAAAGGCCTTTGGCGCAATCAAGCGCCTGTTATTTATTTACCAACAACAAATATTTTGTAGTACTACGGACACGGGTTTGAATACTACTTGCACGAGTCTACAACAACGATTGTGATATTTTTATGAGCATTACTTATATATACATATGTTATTTCCTGTTGTTGGAATTTTTATACCCTGTATCTGCATCAATAAAAATGTGTCATACAGGGTATACTAAAGCTCTTATCGATCACCTAACTTCAAATATTAAATTAGGTTTTTTAAAGATAATATTTTGATTTATGTAACACATATGGATTGACATGTTATCACCGTACCCTGTGACTATTTTATAAGAGTCACTTAAGAAAGAATCGCTATGTTTCTTCTATGGTGCATAGGATTATAGTTCCAGAGCATCTTTTAGTTGGGTAAAGTTTTATTTTAATTTTTTTTCTTAATGTTGGTGGGGCAGCTGACCCCTTTACGCTTACCAGCGCAATTGCCATTTAAAAGAAAATAGCACGAAATTCTCGGAACTGCCTCAACAAGTAATCGAGTAAGACAAGAGGAAGAAAAGAAAAATAAAAAAGAGAAATCTGAAAAAAACATAACGCACACTTATTTCTTAGATAACATAAAGTGTGGCAAATTTTGTATTCCCCAATGTTGGGACCTGGGCAGCAATTGATTTCATTTTTCTGATACGGGATCCAGTTATCATGACATTTTAATATATACATCCCGTGAGACTTAATAGCATAAAGCACAGAAGCGTTTACTTTGTAGGATCCCTACTCCTCCACTGATTCCACAAACTCTATAAGTAGTATGGATAAATGTTTGTTTTTTTATTATTATGACTGGAATTTTGTACATGTTTTTATTTGATTTGGAATATTTCAATTTATTTTACTTTATTTCGATTATTATTATTATTATTTGATTTCTAATTGTATAATTTAAATCGTTAGAGAGGACATGATAAAATAGATTTGTCTTTCGTTTAAATTTTCTTGTGAATCCAAGGTTTTACTGGAATACTTTTTGTTAGTTTTCAATAAATGTCTATCGAAAGTGTTTCTATAAAAATTTGATGTAAAATGTATAGAAATTAATGTTAAATTTAAATATTGGCCTCGGTTTTTATTTTTTATTTGTTGTTGGTTATATTTACTGAATGAAATGAAATTTATTTTATGAATTGAGACTGAATTCAGAGCCAACTTTCATGTGTTAATCGAAGTCATGAATCACACATTTCATGAATTGAATTTGCAAATTGCTCTACGTAGACTAATTAATAATATAATAATTCATTTATTATTTTCATTTAATTGAATGCGTTTATAGTTAACAAAGTTCAAATTCTATTCACATTAAATGTCAAGTAAGATAGATGTTACACTACACTACAAACTTGTCGCAGCATTCGACGCTGTCGCTGCCTCAGTTGACGTCTCTGTTGAGGCCCGTATGCGGATCTCAAAGCGGAAATAACGTAACTTCAAAACAACATTTTTATTTTGTTGTTGTCGACAACTTTTGCCTTTGCATTGTTGTTGTTACTGCTGCTGGTGCTGTTGATTTTTCTTAAGTTTTTTTTTTTTATTTTTTTTTTTTATAACATGAATGTATTACAAACATTTTTGTGGTTGGCTTTTAATGTCTATGAAACGTGTTAAATGCGAGTACACACACAAGCACACACACAGACACAAACGAGCACGTAACGAAGCAAGAGATTTGAAATTACTCAATGAATGAGCCAATTGCTCCGATACACACAAGCCGGCCCAGGGCTGGTGAACAGTGATCCGACAATTGCTCCATTGCAATCAGTGTTGATAATTGAACTACTTTATAGCTAGTTTTGGATAAACTTAAACTTAGTATGCTAGAAATATTTTACAATTGATATTAATCAGAATTCTAGCTATTTAATATGTTTATTTAGCTAGGTTTTGTTACACGTTCTTTTTTTTAAACTGCGTGCACAACTTTAATATTCAATAAATAATAAAGATCCCTTCAGACGGTTCGTCTGTGTGTGCCACTTTTGCTGAATATTCTACAGAGTGTGACCAGATTCTGTGAAAACAAAAAGCTATGGGATTTTGGTATGAGCACGAGGCGAATATTGTGAATGGCAAACTTTTCAGTCGCTCAGAAAATGTCACTCAAAAACCGACCATCTGAAGGCATCTTAAATATTTTATGAATACACATGCTAAATTTGTACTTTATTTTAGGTTAGTTTGAATTTTTGTTTCTTATGGAAAGCAGCTTTTTTCTTCTAAAAGTTGGCAGCACTGCATGCCTTTCTCCTCTTCTCTCCCCCTCTTTTTCATTTACTCACAGAGGCTTCTGTGAACGTATCTGTGTGTGAATGAATGCATCGAATGTAGCGTAAAAAGCAAAAGGCAAACGCAAGTACTGGCAGTTGTTGTTGTCGTTGTTGTTTGTTGTCGTTGTTGTTGCTGTGAATCAAGTGAATGAAATTTAGCGCGTACTTTGAATGACATTTTCAAGTGTTTTGTGCTGCAGTGTGTTTTGTGTGTGAGCGTTTGGTATGCAAGAGTGTAAATAATAGTTGTCAACAGTCACAGTAACAACAACAACAAACAACAACAACAACAGTAAGCAACATTTTTAATATAAAATTCCTACATTTCGATACGATGATTTTGATAACAAGTTGAGACTCGGTATCCGTGGTATGTGCTGCTTACACATATAAGTATTTATTTATTTAGTTATTATTTATGATTAGCTTTAGTTCGTTTCACAATTGTCAGTAAACAAGCACTGTTAGTTAGCGAGTGTGAGCGAGATAGCTTTATTGCCCAATTAACGCAGCCGACGCTGACGTCGCTTTGGCCCTTATGTGTGCAATTGCACAAGCGTCTCAAATGTGTGTGTGTGTGCTGTTTATTTGATTTTGTATTTCGAAGTTATCAATGAAATTGTAGTACACACCCACACACACACACAAACAGCTTAAAACGTACGCAGGTATGTGTGTAGAGTAATTCGTTGTCATTGGGTTCCATTCACAGGCCCTCCAAAAGTGTAAGTACATTTGATTTATATTGTACATACATACATAGTGTGTAAGTAAGAATGTATTTATGTGCCCCTTCAAAATGATTGCCTTACAACTTGTGCCCCTTTTTCTTTCATTCTTATTTTCTGTTATATTTGTATTAGATATGCATGTTTACGCATTTAGATAAGCGTTTTTGTGTTTTTTTTTTTCAGTATTATTACTTTTGTGGCTCTCAAAACTTACTTCACCCTTGATTGAGCCACTCTCTCTATCTCTCTCTCCCTCTCTCTCTCTCTTTACTTACGCTTTAACTTAACGTGAGATTAAGCTCCCATGCACATACACACATATGTACATGTATGCATTCGACTGTGTGTGAAGCTTTGCTTTTGATTGGGCTTTACGTTTTGTGAATGAAAATCAAAACAAAACAAAATGGCGATCGTTTTTAGTGTACACTGTACAGAGATATTTATTAATGAGCTGGAGCTTTTATACGCACAGCAGTATTTATGAATGTATTCAGATCGATATTTATATTGGGAAAATATAAAAATATACTATCAAATCGTAATAAATCGAAAAATATCAAAAAAGAACATCGCATCGAAAGAAACATCTTTTTTTTTTTCGTTGAATACTGTTTTTACTTTAAAAGCCTTTTAAAAAAGCATTTCTTTACATCTCTCTGTTGGCCTGCTTTCAACAATACAAATAAAAATATTCAACAAATAAATACCATGTACAGAAATCTCCAGATTCTAGAACATAAAATAATACTAATAAATTTCATATTAAAAGATTAAGATAGCCATTAAGTATAATTTCCAGCTAGTGTCATTGCAGCTTTCGTTATATGAACTTTTGTATTTCCATACCACAAAAGTGCGCTTATCACTGAATCATGAAAAGCAATACATATTTATGTATGTACATACGAATGTAATTAAATGTATGTATATTTATTTAGAAGCTTTTATTCTGACAGCATTGCCTCTCCACTGGACCTTAGACAGTGTTGCCATTATCGCTGTTAAAAAGCTAGATTTTGCAATTTTGTAATTGATCACATTAATATATTTAACATTTTTTTAAATAACAAAAACAACTTCCATTTGAAATGATATGCTTTTTGTTATAGTTAAGAAAATGAATTAATTTAGTAAGTATTGAGCTTAACTATTTTTATTTTTTTTGTATGTTTTATGTATGTACATTTTTTTTTTAAAGCTATTTCTAGCTACTTTTTATAGTTATTAAATTAGCTATTTTAGAACAAGAAAATCTGGGAACACTGACCCAAAGAGAGCTTTCTGGTGTCTGTCTCTCTACGTCTCAGTTGTCAATTTTGACATTTGCTTTTGAACCGTTCATAATATAGGCGCCAGACAGATTGTGATTTGGGGAGGGGAGGGGATGGGGCCACACACAAAGAGCAACAAAAGTTGCTTCATTTGTTTTCTTGTTATGATTTATTAAACATTAAATTTGCTTTAATGAATTAATTTGATTTGATTTCGACAGCGTAACGGAAATATACAAACATACACACACATTCACCTATAGATGCGGTTTGGGAATAGGACGTGTGTGTGTGAGTGCATGTTGTTGTTGCTTTTTTTTGTCTGTTTTTTTTTTGTAAGCGCCATTTAAGGGAGGCGCCAAAGAGGCGCACCGCACAACGCAATTGTCTAAGCGGAGAATGAAGAGCGGGAAAGGGAATGCAAATGCACAAAGGCAAATAACAGCAATAACAAGTGCAGTAGCACAAAAAAAAAAAATTACAATAACAATAATAATAGCAACAAAAACGACAACAAACAGAGAGTTATATTAGAGGCAGCAACAAGAGACGCAGCAACGAGCATAAAATAAAACGCAATACAATTTTACAAGCGGCGGAAAAATACAAATACAGCAGCAGCAACAACAACAGCAAGACTGACAACAACACTAACAACAACAATAAACAACGTTGTAGTTGTCGTCGTCGTCGCTGTGGCAAAGTTAAAATAGTTGTTAAGCTATTAAGTTCCGCTTAAATTGTTTTCACATTTGCCTTGTCCGCTCTAATGCTACACACACATACATATGTACATACACAAAGCCAGTGCCAGCAATAACAACAACAAAGTAAAGTGCGAGGCACAAAAGAACCTAATCAAGAGCCAAAACGCCGCAAATAAAGCAATAAACAAGACACAATATTGTTTTTTTTTTGCTCCCCAAGACAAAAAGAAATAAGAGCAACAGCAATAACAACAGCTTGAAAGCTGCTGCTGCTCACAGTCTCTCTTTCTCTCAATTCTAGAATCACACACACACACACTAGCATACATTTAGTAAAACAAAACAAAAAAAACAAACGGGGCAGACAGACAGACGCAAGTTGAATGAACATGCAGAACAACAACAGCAGCAGCAACACTTTTGGAGGCACAGCACTATGGGTCACAGCGTTAGATTAGCAAACAAAAATAAAAGGCACGATCTCAAACCTTAAAATACCATAACTATTTGAACTATCTGTCAATTAGTACAGTACAGGGTAGAGTGGTGAACTAAAAAGAAAAATTCTATCGACTAACACATGACAGCTGTATCATGATAACTGTTACAATTTGTGTGGCTATATACATACATATATGTAAGAACTAAATAATCAAAATTTCGTTAGTATATCTATACATTTACGCTTGTTACCAATTAGTCATTACTAATTTAGCGATTTCGCCCATTGTGCACTCAAAAGGTGCGTCCTCGTCCTAGAAAGACAGAGATGGAGGACAAAAATGGAGTGAGAACGTAAAGGTATAAAGCTTGATACTTGGAATTAACAAATAATTAATACTAATTGAGCAACTTTTAAAGCTCTACTTTTGTATACCTTTTAGCTTTTCTTGTTGCATACAAAGTGCTTAATTATTGTTGTGATTTTTCACGGCCTGCGCCAATTGTCGATCTTCCATAAACTTCAGATACATACACACACACACAGCCATACACACACAGAGGCAAAGGAGAGAGCTTGAAAATGCTCAAGATTAGTGAGCGAGATAAATTACGAAGCCACAAGTATGAAGGTGTGTGTGTGAGGCTGCCACTGTGAGATGGTAACTTTTGGTTACTCTCCAGCCTCACTCTCAACAATGTGAGCGAGGCTTTTACTCAATTGTGGATTTTGTTGTGCTTGATTACTTTACGCGATACTCCCTATCGCCTCTCACAACAAATATGTACATAAATACCACAAATACATATGCCACAAGAGAGATACTTGATGTTCTGCTCTTTATTGTTGGCTCTTGTGTTACAAAAATATTTGTATTACAATTAATGCATTACAATTACAAAATGACATTTATGGTAATTTGTTTTTCAATCTGCCAACGCTGAGACGTAGAAATAGAAATAAATTAGACAACAAACGGTTGACTGAGAAAAACAACAACAGCAACAACAATAAGATGGCGTTTATTTTTACAATACGTAATACACGTTACAGCAACAACAACAAATACACACATACATACGTACGTAGTATAGCAGGCCAACAGCAATAAAAATAGAAACAAAAACAAAACGAGCACGAGCTATAACAACGACGACATCAAATGTCGAAGAAGAAGAAGGCAGACAAATCAAAAAGTCGAATATGTATACACTATAGTATAATAATAACTATAATAATAATCAGCAATGTGCCAACCTAAAAGATACTAATACGGTCCTAAAAGAAAGCTAACTGTTTAAAAAAAAGCCAGACTAAAAATAAGGGGTCGAAAGAAATAAATAGAAACCACTATCAATGTATTTACTCTACTTTTTGTCTTTCTATCGCTGTCCTATCGACTTATCGATAACAATTTTAAGCTGCAAGGCGAATGATGCGGCACGCACAATAACAATAGAAATAATAATAATCACTAACCACAACAACAACCTTAAGCCTCTGTTCTCGTGCAGCGCGTGTCCAAGTCCCAGATTTACAGTTGTTGCTACAAATCAGCTTAAACAAGAGAGCATTCAAGATGATGACGCCTTTGTCTCTTAGTAGTTCCACTCAGTGTTGCCAGATTCTTAAGTAAAAGCAGCTAATTTGAAAATAAAAACTAGCTTTAAAAACAAGCTAACATAAAAGGATTTAAAATTTATTTTTTAACTTTTACTATGTTAGCTACAAATATATTATGACTTTGTTCCTCTGGC
The DNA here is from genome assembly GCA_035043265.1 of Drosophila testacea. Taxonomy (NCBI): domain Eukaryota; kingdom Metazoa; phylum Arthropoda; class Insecta; order Diptera; family Drosophilidae; genus Drosophila; species Drosophila testacea. The sequence goes on along the minus strand of JAWNND010000052.1, from coordinate 44,886 downwards.
TTAAGACTTATATTGTAACCAAGAATTAATTCTAGGATACAATAAATAATAATTATAATTATTTGTCGGATAATATACTTGGCACTAGAAATTGTATTATTTAACGAAAAATTATGGATAAAATATAATTTAAAGTTTTTAAATGCACTTCAATTCTTAAGTTGGTCTTAACGAGCTACACTGGATAAAAAAGTAGTTTAACCTCTGCATTTGACCAGCCAATTGTAAATTCCAAATTTGTATCTTATTTAAGATTTACAATACCTCAGTGTATCTTTTTTTGTATATCTGTAGATATTGATTGTATCTGGTAGCCCATAATGTCAGTAGTAAATTCCCAATTGATCAAATGTATCTATGACACAATTTACCTGTATTTGTTTTACAAATATAAAACCTTCGAAGTTACCTAGCAATCTGAATAGAAGGCAAAATATTTATAGCTTTTGCAATTACAAAAAATTGCCAAATCTAGCTATTTAACAGTTAAATTGGCACCACTGATCCCACTCCCTTTCCACCACCCTCTCGCTCTATCTTACTTGCCACAATAGTGTTCACTCTGATTGTGTTTATTGTTGAGCTGCACGACGAACGTGGTATAAAAATAAAACAAGAAGATCAGCAGACACTGTGAGACGTCGACGTCGACGTTGACGCCGCTGTTGCCGACAGCTGAGGCGCAAGATTTACATCGATCACACATTTTATGTCACATGAAGAAGCCGCAACAACAACAACAACCACACCGTTTGGCGAGACAGTTGGGTGACACAGACAGCAACAATAACAACAGCAACAACAAAAACAACAGGCTGGCGAGGCCATTAGATGATCGCTGTCTAAATTTAAAAGTCTGTGCGTTTAAGTTGCAAGGCAAAAATAAATCTACATAAGTAAAACGTAAACGTAAACAACAGAACAAAATACAAAATACAGAAAGAATCAAAAAGAAGAAAATATATAAAGAAACGTTTCCTTTGTAATGCCCAGATCACAAGATCGTCAAGATCTTCGTTGTCTGTCTTCGTCTAGTTTGAGTTATTTTCAAGGGGGTTGTGCCAGAGGCAAAGGGTTGCACCACCAACTTATCAACTAAGCGGGTTTCTCATAATATGTAAAACAGTTCAACAACAGCAACAACAACAACAACAACAGTTCACTGATGTACGCCATTTTGAATATAGTATGTAAATATTGTCGAGGGACTCTACAAAACTCATACATCGCCTTAAGGGTCTGTCAATCAATAGAATAGAAAGTTTTTTAATTAACAAAAAAAAAAACAAGAAATAAAAACTGTTTATTTAATTACCAAACGATTATGATCTAGGGACATTGCAAAATAAAACATTTCAATGCTTTTCAGAGCTGTAATCGAGCATAGTTATAGGGGTATTATCATAGGGGTATGTCTTCATTATGTTCAATAAATTGTTAGGGAAACGAAATATAATTTTCTAGTTTTTCAAGTAGAAATCTAATGTAACACATCGGCTGATAAGTCCGTAGGATCTCACATAGGGGGCGCCACTAGTTTAAAACCCATATTTTTTTGGAAAGTACCATCTTATTTAGGGTACTAGCCAAAGTTTCGTTCAAATACGGTAAACGGTTAACAAGATACAGGGGTTTCAGTGATGCAACTTTTAAGATTTTTGAAAGTACCGATTTTAAAAATTTTCTTGTGTTTATTTTAAATTTTTTTCTTGTGGAAAAAACACCGCTCACGCCAAATCTTTTTGTGATAAGTGCTATTTGGACCCTGCTCCATCAAGAAAAATTGTAAGGAAGTGGTTCGGTGACTTTTAAGGTGGTCGTACGACCACCGATGTTGCTGAACCTCTTGGTCGTCCAAAAATGGTGGTAACACCGAATAAAAATAAAAAAGTCAAAATAATCGGTTTAGAAAATTGTAAAGTGAATTTTCAGAAGATAGTTGACACCTTACAGACTAAAAAAAAATTCATCGGCTTCATTTGCATGAATATTTGTCCATGATAAAGCTCTGTTAAAAGTGGCTGCCGCGTTTCCGGTCTAAGCAGAATAATGCGACATTTCAAAAGTCGTTTCTACCATGGCGAAATTGCATCGAATTGCTCCAGCACCTACCATTTTCAATAGATCTGGCTCCAAGTGAATTTTAACAGTTTACAGACCTAAAAAAAGCTGACCGGGAAGAGATGATGCTCAAATTAACGAAAAATCACCTAAAAAAAGCGCTGTTTTCAGGCCTAACAAAAATCTTTTTTTAAAAATGTATCGAAATGTTAGAGAAGCGCTGGAATGAGTATATCGCCCTTGAATGAAGTAAGGTTCATGAGTAAAATTGATTTTTGGAAAAAAATTGGTTTTTTGATGGAGATCCTACGGACTTATCAGCCGATGTGTTACTCATCAAATGGACAATAGGACTAAAATCTGATATATATTGTATATATAAGTTTTAATTTAAAGTCTATATAATTAAAACGTGAGTATTATTAAAAATATGTACATACTTGTGTGTTAAAATGATTTAGAAAATTTTACAAGCTTTAAATGGTGTATTTGAATGCTATTTTTTGATAATAAAAATTAACTGAGACTTTTATTTCTAAATCTCTGCTGATATTAGATGTTCTACAAAACCTTTGTATCACTTCTAAGAAGTTAATTTCTGTCTATGATTTTAAGTACCTCTAGAATCAGAATCGATGTTATGGTTACCAAATAAGTAGTAAACGAACTGTCCCGAGTCTCATTGTCTCGCTCTGTTGCCAAGCAAACAACATGATCCGTTGCGCCCTGCTCCTCCTACTCCACCTCCTCCTTTTCCTAATCCACCATACGTAACGGTAACGCACCCCTGACTCGCATCACCTGGCAACTAAATTAAATTTATATTTTTAGCTTATTTATAAAATGCATTCTTTGGGCGTCGCATTAAAAATAGCAACGAAGCATTTCTATTACACACATACGAGAATATATATTTATATATATATATATATTTTGTTCATAAAATAAATAACACGAGATACACCCCGACAACAGTCCCCCCCGTTCCTACGCTCGCACCCCTACTAAAGCAATGAGGGAGAATTTTTTTGGGGGGAATCGCCTGCCTTTCTGCCTGAGTTTTCCTAATTTGATTTTCGTGTTGCATCTCACGATCAATTTCATTTCAATGATTGTAATTAAAAACATTTTTGTAGCTGCATTTTCTTGGCCACAGCAACAGCCAAGGGGGTGCTAGGAGGGCGAGGGCGGGGGCGGGGCAGAACAGTCCCAACCAGAGTCGCCCACTCACGCGCCTTTTAAAAACAGAAAAAAGCTTTGTTGCATACGAAAACAACAAAATGCAACAGAACAACAAGAACAGAACGACTTGGTATACCCTTTTTATTTAGGGATAAATATAAAAATGATTGGTTGATTTGTTATCAATAAGAACAAAAGCCTCACATTTATAAATTGATCTAATAAATTTTGATATAATAATAATAACATTTTTGTTCAATATCTCTAATAAAAAAATATTCAAAATATTATTTCAATAAAATTGATATTGAAATAAAATTCTTAATTTCATAAAATTTAAAATATTAGTTCAATCTTTTTCAGACAAAAAGTAAATATGGGACATATTCCCATTTGACTTGAGATAATATTTATATCCGTGTTTATATTTAATGTAATTTCTCATAATTTAGAAAATAAAAATACAACTAATAATCTCCATTTTACTCCGACTTTTTTTAACACATTGATAACTTTTGTTGTTCAAGAATGTATAACATTTATTAAAACTCAAGATTTTCTTTTTTATGCCCTATAACTTGATTATACCCCTTTCTTGTAGCCACATCCAAGGAAAGGGTATTCAGAACAGCAACGGCGTCGTCGTCGACAAAGGATGCCAGACAGACAGTCGGGCGGTTGGGAGAATGAATGCCAGCAACACCTCAAGTCGTCATCAAAAGCACATGAGTGTATCTCTGCTTTCCCCCTTTAGTCTTCCTATATGTACCTTCTTGGTCCACTCACTTAGAAATTGTTGGTCACAAGTCCCGAAAAACCACGTCGGATACAACGAATTCACTACGAGGGGCTGCTGCTCGTCTACGTCTACGTCAACATCGAAGTCGTCATGTGTTGTGGATTTTAAATTGTAATTGCATTTGAATCTATCTATATTTTTCTATATCTGTGTGTTTTTCTCTTGGTTATGGTCCATTTGGGGCACGTTGCGTTTGCAATTTTGGTGATTAGACTGATGCTCAAGACAGATGTCCAAGTCCGAAGTAGACTGGAGAGTCTGCAGTAGATGGGAGTTATTTCTACTTATAAGAGATAAGTCTTAAAGTTCCCAATAAAGCAATACAATAAAAGTAATATGTACTTAGTAATTTCTAAGAGGCAAGATGCTCTATATTTCGAAAAGGCCTAGCAGAGTCCTACAGCTTATAGAAAGCTAAAAAAACTAAGCTAACTCAACATTTTAATTTGAAACATGCATTTTAAAGATTAAAGCTACTTGTGAACATTTCCATTTAAAGAAAATTTCTATCAAATTTAACTTAAGCAACTTCAATTCAGAATCTAAATTTTAGACAATGCAATTTAGTAATAGTTAAGCCATTAAATCCACAATGTTAACAATTTACAGCCAAATATCGAGTTCGAGCTCTTTAATCATGCTGTCATAATATCGCATTCCATTTGACTTCATCATCAAATCATTATCTTCATCATCATCTTTATCGACATGGACTTCCCCTCTCGGATGCATATGTATGATGCAAAAATTGCAATATCAAGTCTAAAAATGGGCACAATGACTCAAAGCTGGCGCCGATTCAGAGTGTGGGGGGCTATAAAAACCAACAACAACGAACAGCCAACTAACTTTCCAAATGTCAAGCCGATAGACACACACACCACACACACACACCACTTACAATAACACTATCATAGAAATAGAGACTCGTACAATCATTATGCATAGTTTTTTTCACAGCGACATTTAACTGAGAAATGCAATAAACAACATTCCAATCTAACTCTTATGCACATTCCCATCAGCGGGAGGCGGGGTAGGCATTGAAAATATAAAAAAAAGAAACAACAACATTAACAACAGTGGCCGTCATTATGCACATTATCATATAATCATACAGAGATCTCAACTATAGTCATTAGGTCAGTTGTTGTTGTCTAGAAAACTAACAACGAGTTGGAATGTCCAACGAGCTAAAGAAGCGGCGAGTAAAAGACCAGCGAATACAACGGGATACCGAGAATGACATAATTATTATGATAGATCGAGTAAAATATACTTTAAATACATTATGAACTGCTCTATTAGAAGTTATAGTTCCCTTCATATATTAGCAGTGAATTTAAACTGAAAACGAGTATCATAGTTCGGTAGTAAGGAAGTTATTCTAGATGATACATATGCAAATATATATTATTATATTGGAAGAATATGCTTTTCTTTCTTTTTAAGCGTAGACAATTTCGACTGTGCTTTGGCTCAGTTATCGACATTTTTACTTTTCCAGAGACTGATAGATATGAAAATTCCTTAATTGAGATCACCTGAATTCGAAGCTATCCAAGTATTTTATGTACTTTAACAGTTGTCGCAGTGGGAACTCGTTTTTTTTTTCTTGTTTGCTATCTGAAAGCTGTTGGTAAAATAAGAGAAAAAGTATAACATGTATATATTTCACCCATTGCTAAAGACTGGGGCGACATTGTCAATGTCAATACCAAGATCAGTCGATTGCTTGCTAGGGGATTTCTCAATATATCCGTCTCGCTTGCTCTGGCCAAATTGAGGGTTTCTTTTTATCGAGATTTCACACTGAAAATGCGCATATTTAAAATCGCTGCTCTTATTGCATACGCTTAACGGTTTACTTGATGTGGCGTTTTTAGCATCTCGAGTCACTCCAAGTGATTAATGAGAGAGGCCCCAGTCAGACATTCGACATCGACATTCAACATTCAACAACGACATTCGACATCGACATTGCCATCTATGGCTGTAGGTTTTTGTGGACCAGCTGAGCGCACTTTGGGAAGCTATGTGGACTTTTATGAGCAATTAAAAAACTATTATATAGCCCCCAACCGGCAACAACAGCACCAACAGCTGCTGAAATAACAGCTGCATTGTCGTTGTCTTACAGTGGTCCAAAAGCCTGTTCAAGTGGCATTTCTTTTTTCAACCAATTAAAACTACTATAGAAAGATTTTTAAAGTTTTTTTTAAAGTTCTCCAATAAAGTTCTCTAATTGATGTTTTCGTTGGCACTAATATCATGTTCATGTAAAAACAGCTGCTATCTTTAATCTGTGCGATTTTCCGACGCCATGTTTGCTTGAAATTTCACTTAATTTTGAATATGGCACGAAATATAATAAAAGGTTGTGGTTAAGAATCAGATAAGTCCTATGCAGCCTGAAGTGCTGAATCTGAATATTTTTGTTTAATCACCTTATCATCCTGAAAACATCTATGGATGTATATAATTTTAGGATTTCTGACGCTAAGTAATCCATTTGGACCACTGTGCATCTGGACTAAACTTGGCAACAACTATGACGTTTTAATGGGCGCCTCGAGTATGTGTGGGTCGAGAGATTCTTACCCTTTCATTGATTTGCCTTCAACTGAGGCTGCGCATGCGCCTCGTTTGGAATGCGGAAATACTCAAATGATTACAAGTATCGAGTAACGAGTAACGAGTACCGAATAACAAGCCGCAGTGAGGTCAGCATATGTCAACAATGTACATATGAAGGGAGTTAATAAATATTAATAGTAACTGCAACTGCTACTATTCATAAAATCTAACTTATGGCTAGACTAAATATCATCGCCTAAAGTTCTTAGGTGTGTATGAACTTTCTGAAAGTTTTTTTTTACTCTAGGCTGAGAGCATTCCAAACTTTTATTAAGCAGTGAAATGCAGCTTGCAAATACTCTTTTAGAGACAATTCTTGCTTATGTCTTCCATTCTCTCTTTCTCTCTCTCTCAAGATTCGCCCACTCACTTGCCAAAAAAGGTATTGAAAGCTTCTTTTCATTATTTGCACAGCAATTCATGGCATGTCATATGCAGCCGCATTACAACAACAACAATGTTACTAACATAACTCTCAATGTCTGATCTCTCTCTTTCTCTTTTTCTCTCGCTCTTTTATTCACCTAAGCCAAGCATGTCTGACTTGACTCTGTGACATGCTATCTCCCTTCGTCACACTCTTCTTGTCCAGCAACAACAAGACTCGACGCGACTCATTCACACGCCGTTCACATAACTTAAAACGTGCTTTTACATTACACAGCAGACAACAGACAGCATCCACAACAGTGGAGACAGAGGGAGAGAGATGGAGATAGAGAGCTAGGGCCGAGACTGCAGACGGCTGCTGCTGCTTAATCTTTGCATTCTTGACTGCTGAGACAGCACCAACAAAAGACAACGACAACTGCAACAACAACAACAACAACCACTGTAGTTAACGAACGTCTGTTGCTGCTCTCCTCTATGTATGTATGTGGTTGTTTATGGTCGCACAGCCGTCACACACCAAAAGAGTGAGAGCTGAAAAATTTTACGGCATGTTAACTGTCCACGGGTATTGAGCTTGAGCTCATAATGCAAATGCAAGAGAGGGCGACACATAAAACTAAGGGAGTTGCGTGTAAATGTAAGTGAGTATATGTGTACACTCTACACTGTACACTGCACTTATATTTTTGAATGCATACAAAGGTCGTAATTAATCATTTCTTCTTCTACCCCCCATTTTTTATATTATCCCCTACACGATGAAAACCAATCAAACAGACCGACCCGCAGTTTGGCTTTTATTTTATTATTATGAATTGTGTTAATCGTTACATTATTTCTTTTTCGTTTGTTACATCATTGCTTTACAAGCATAAAAAGCGACATTAATAGCCAACGTCACTAGTCGACCCCGACGTCGACTTCGACTGCGACAGCAGTTAGCCATCAATCACACGCACAAAACGGAAATAAATATAGGAAACATTGCACACATTTGGAGAGGCAGCAACAGCAGCAGCGCGGCAGCCAGTGTTGCCAGAGTTTATTTAGATAAAACAGCGAAATTTTTAATAAAAAGTAGCTAGAAATAGCTTAAGAAAAAAAAATATTATATCTGCTAAGGAAAATGCATTTTACTGTCAACAAAAACAGCGAATTCGATAACAAAATGTTGATAGAAAGTGCTATCAAGAAAAATTTTTATGTAAGTCCGTCCGAAGTCTGGAAGAAAGGCTAATCGTTGTATATTAATTAAACCTGTCATAGCAAAATAAAAGATTGTAGTATAGTAATTAAATTACAAAACTGAATAATGTACACTTTAGACAGAACATATGGTCATATCTGTAAATTCACAAGATCTTTGCAAGTGGGAAACCACAGATTATGCTTCGAAAATGTTTAAAAATGGCTGCATTTTTAGCTAATAGCCTTTTATCGCAAATCTGAAAGTTTTTGCTATTAAAATGTAGCTATTTAATAAATGACAACACTGGCAGCAGCGAGAGTTCCAACAAAAAGTTATGGAATGGAGAAGAGCAGGAACTGCAGGGGAGTGAGAATGTGGCGGGGAGGTGGGTCGGTGGGCCGTTTATTGCGGCAACGGAAGTGCGTTTAATTGAGCAACTGACAGAATGCGCGCGTCTGCGGCATGTGCTGCTAACAGCAACAACAACAACAATGCAACCAATACCCGCCCTCAAAACGTCTCAAGAAGCGCGCATGCATTGAGTTAGACAAAAGGAGACACTTGGACTCGTCTCTCTTCTTTCTTCTCTCTGCCATCTCCTCTCAATAACAATTCAACCCCTCTAACTGACAGCCAACACGTGCTGCAACTTAACCAACTTGGCCAACTAACAATTCTAGCTGCAAGTGTTGTGCAATCAATTTACTAGTTGGAAATTATGATATAATTAAAGCAAGACTTGGATAAATAACTGTCAGTTAACATATTAGAAAATACACATAGAAACGAAACTGATAAAGGGCAAGAGCTAGATCCTAAAAATTAAATTACACTGGACATTATATTTTCCTATGCGGGTATATTATGTTTGTTAAGAAATATGCAACGGACAGAAAGATCCGATCGAAAGCAACTCCGAATTGGTAAGAGCTGAGAGCACCAAATTTGAAATTCAAGCTACCTATATTTTCATGATAAAATAAAAAGTAAAAGCAAAAGTCTTACAAAGGACAAGATGAAATAGATAACAGATAAAAAAAAAAAGAATGCATTTTTATTTTTTACCTAGTGTAATCCATTGAAATAGATAAACCGGTGTTCAATATGGAACTTTTAGAGTGCTCTGAGCTAATGTTGAACTAATCGGGAGGCAACTAAATACGTCTGAGCAATTTTAGTTGCATTAGCAGGCATTTCCGGGCAATAATGGCAACTCTGGCAAACTCAAGTGAGGAGGAGATGGGAGGGGGACAACAAAAACAGAAACAACAACAACAACAGTGTTGGCAACGTACGATATCTAAATGTGCAATGGCAGTGCCACAAATCGCATGGCATGCCACATGCCACAAGCCGCATGCCAACAGACGTCTCAAGTGTGCCTCCATCCACAACCAACACACACAACCACACACTCACACACACCAAGAAAAAATACCCAGACGGTGAGTATGCAATTGAGTGACTGACGCCTTCCTTACCACCTCCCAACTCCTCCCTTCTTCAACGACTAACAATCTGTCCCCGCACGTCAGTCTTCTAGGGAATGAGGAGGAGGTGGTGGTAGGTTGGGGTACGACTCTAGAAAGTGCTGCTGGAGAAGTAGATAGAGTAAGAGGAAGAGGAGGAGAAGGAGGAGAAGGAGAGCAGTCGTCGCTGCCAAGTTATTATTATTGCAGTTGCACAGTTGCAAGTCTTGTTGTTGTTGTTGCGACAGACGCGCCATTTGTTACACATTATTTAGCCCGGGCGCTTTTCCCATTTTCCGGAATTTTCTCAATATTTATTATAGCGCGGAGTGCTTGGGAAACTGGGCCATGCGGAAATACCACTGTAAAATATTGAGGAGCAAACGGAAACATATTCTCCTACTCCTCCCCATCCCCATCCCCATATTTCCGCTATTTCCATCTCCTACACAAACGCTATTTAAACTTCCATGTTCACACGTTTCACATTGTCAATCTTCAGAAATTCCATACGACTGTCTCATTAGCATCAATATTAAGGCGAGAGCAGATATACCCTGTAGTAGCTATGAATTTTTGAATGAATAGCTTCACCCGTTTGGGCTGCAGCGTGATGTCTCGTCAGTGACTTAGTCAGGACAATGAGTTTAATATGTATAGATAAGAAAATATGAATAAAATGTTTTGAACTTTATCATTTTCTTTATTTGAATTAATTTAAATTCATAAATTAATTCTTAATCTATACGATATGTCTCTTAATAATTCTTAAAACCTCACTGGGTCAGACTGAATATGTTTTTGAAATATTCTGTATGAGGTTAAATACGTTTTTTAAATTACATATGCATCAGCATTGAAAACGAATTAAATTTATTTGATTCATTGAATTCACAAGATTTCAAAATGTTCCAAAGTAAGTTTTCAAGAAGATTTTATAATACTGAAAGAATTATGTATGTATGTACTGTTATTATAACTTTCCTTACTATAAAGTTTATAATATAAACTAAGATAGAAAAGTATAAGGAGAGGTATAACTGTCTTTTTTTTTAATTTTTCTTTGATATACATATACAGCTTTCGTTATCTGCATACCGCATGTACCTCATGTCTTGTACAGGGTATACAAATAAAAAAAAGATTGGAATGTCACACAAATTTGGAGCACGCAAGAAGTGAGAGAGCTGATCTACAACTAGAAGAGAGTCTGGAATGTGGTATGCAAGCAACTTACCTAAGGGGCTTTCTTGTTGTTGTAGTTGTAGTTGTTGTTGTTGTTGTTGTTGTGTCCTCGATGATGATGATGATGATTATGTTGAGTTGTTGTTGTTGTTGGATAGGCAAGCGAGCGAGAGCGGCAACTCAGCAATTTATCTTATTTATTGATATAAAATTTAAACACGTTTCAGTATATATTTTTTTTTGGGTCTCTGCTTCTTTTTCTACTCGATTTCGATGCACTTTCTTTTGCTTTACTGTCTTCGTCTCTCTCTCTCTCTCTTTTTCTCTGTGCAAATCGCGGCTCTTCTGGCGAAAGCGTAGATAACAACAAAGTGTCAATTGTTAAAATCGGTTAAACGCTTAAAATGCAAGAAAGAGATGGAGCTGATCAAAAGGCAATGACAATAGAAAAGAGAGAAAATCTTCTATATCTTCTTTTTAGGAACTCGGAAAATGCACTCGTCGCGACGACCCGTCCTCGTTTTTATCTTCGTTTTTTTTTTCTTCTTTTCGATCCGATCTCTAATCCGATTCGCCTTATTTCGTCCCTCGTTTCTTCAAACTATTTGACTAGCAATTTTATTTATTTAGGTTATCATTTTTTCTTAATTTGTTTATTTTTACTCTCTCTCATTCACTCGCTTTCTCTCTTTCTTTTACGTTGCATTTACTTCTTCTTCTTTTCACTTGTGTTGTCAGTTGTTTTGAAAATTTTGGTTTTCCTCTCACATTTTACACTTCTTGGGATGTTATCCAAATTATTTGAATGATGCACTTTAAAGAGCTGAAAAAGGAAAATATTAAGAGACAATTAATACAAGTCAACCAAAAATTTATTAAATAACTATTTCTAATACCCATTACCAAATTAGTGTCAAGAGACTCCACATTCACACTCCATTCAAAATGATCTACAGTCAAATCATTTAAACAAACTCTGTAAAATGAATTTGGAAAAAAAAGTAGCTAGTTGTTAAACTAGAAGATTCCTTAATAACTTCTAATGCAGATTATTATACAGATAATATGTATCTATAATTAAAATTTTTATATGTCTGATTTCTGAACACACATTTGTACAGTATGTACATTTTTAAGGATTACATCATATCAAAAGAACGTTTAACTTTAATTCATTTTAACGAAAAGTGTTGAGTTTGCAAAATGAATCAAAAAAAGAAAATAATTCGACTTGTAAAAAACAGGCGGTGCAATAACTTATTACTACACAAGAAAAGGCCACACGTTTTTTACTGTTTTATATTGTTTTTCTTTTTTGTTTTGTTCAACTTTTAAGAAGCAAAAACCAAAGGAATAAAATGTTTTACTGCCACTTAAAGGCCACGCCTTTTGTGCAGAACAAAAATGCAAAGAAACTAAGAAGAAGTAAGAAAAAAATTGGAGTAGCACTGTTGCTGTTGCTGCTGCCACGCCCCCACCCACACCCCAAATGGTCATAAACAAGACCAGACACAACAACGCCTCAAAGAGACAAAAGAAGAGGAAGAAAACCTTTATGCTAAAGTCACGTGGGGCGTTGTGTGCGGCGTGTGGCACGCAAAGCGCACTCAAATCAAATAAAAAAACATATTATATTAAGAAAAAATGGGGATATTACAATAAAAAAAAGAATTGCAAAGAATGAAACTGCTGAAGTATAGCAAATAAATACACAAGTTGATATTTTTGTTGTTGATGTTGTTTTTAGCTTTTAATTGGCCCAGACGCAAACGTAGACACAGACAGCGAGCAATGTTTTAAATACCAGTTTTATTTTGCTTGCAATTCGCTGTTTGTCTAAATTTAATTTTGGTAAAGACAACAAAAATAAACACAACACGAGTACAGACAGACGATAGACAGACGGACAGACAGACAGACAGGCGCATCGAACCGGGAGGCGGCGTTCCTCGTTGCGTCGCGACAGCATTAAAAATGTGCTGCAGCAGCAGCATCGCCAAATTACGTTTATGCGCCAAGTTTACTTTGAGAAAGTATTATATAGAGTCAACAATAAATCAGCACACTTCATTAAAGAAGAGCCAAATTTGTATATCACTAAAAGCAAACATGTTCATATTATTATAATTAATTACGTTATTCTGCAGCACATTAAATGTAAAAACGTTTATCATGATAACTGTGGGCGCATAAACGTAGTAGCAGTCAGACGCCGCAAAAATACGAGACATGCACAAAACAAAAACAAAAACAAACGCAAGCAACTGCGACGATTGACGGCGGCAGAAGCAAAAGCAGAAGCAGCAGCAGCAGCAGCAACCCTCGAGATGACGTTGACCCCGAAAAATGACGCGAAACGTAATGTCTGAAACGGCAAGCGAATGTGTATGAAAACAAAGTAAAATCTAATAACAAAACACGGCAAGTGCGAGCGAGAGACAAAGACATGCACATACAACGCACAGCACAAGCACTATTACAAGAGATAGTAGGATAGAGAGAGATAGAGAGAATAAGAATGAAAGGAGAGCGAAAAGAAAAGAGAGACGCTGTGTCGGCGTCTGCGTTTTAAGGATAGACGTGTAAAACGCAATGCGTATAAAAACATGCAGACGAAAGGACGACAACAAAACTTGAAACCACAGTTAGGCGGCGGCCAGAAGAGAGAGCTCGTGCTTGCTCTCTCACACAGTTGGGAGAGCAAAAGAGAGTCAAAGCGCATGTGCACGAAAACAAGACTTTGTCTGCATGTGTGTGTGTAGTGTTGTGATAAGGGCGGAAGCAACGCATGCAACAGCAAAACAATAACAAAAGCAACAACAAAAACAGCAGCAGTAGTAAAAAAAAAAAAGCAGCGGCTAAACGTACACACTCACACACAAACACATTAATATAAAAAAAATATTTCACAAGCAAGCCGCCAAATTTTGCAGTGAACGGCGCCGACTGCAAAAAGCGCAATGCTTATGAATGAAGAAGGCGCACGCCTGTATCTGTGTATGTGTGTGTGTAAGGGACAGAGCGCGAGAGAGAAAGAGAGCGAGAGGGCAAAACGGTGTCGTTGGCCCCTGTCTGGGGCGCAGTGTTGTAAAAATGTGGTACAGTGACTACCAAAAAATACTAGTAGTAGTAGTAAAAAGGCCTAAAGGCACGGCAAATGAGTAAATGAGAGAGGAGAACAAAAAAAGAGGAAGGATTAACGATGCATGCGCTATGCAAGTAATGATGATGTCTATGGTGGTGGTTGTAATAAAAATTACGAATGCGGTTGTAAAGTTGTAAAAATGCTTGTAGTAGTAATAATACTACTTTTTTCTTTATAGTACGGCGCCTGACTGCGGCCTGGCACCAAAATGTAGTAGACCATTGCAAAATGCCTAATGAGAAGCAGTCGGCAAACAGATAGAGCGAATGGGGGGGAGTGTAAATTGGGAGGGTCTAGACAAGCATCAAAAGAAAAGCCGCCTAATTAAAAAGCCATTAAAAAAGTTAAAGCCATCGCCTATGCACGCTAATCAAAACATAAATTTTGCACACACACACAACATAGAGAGGGAGAAAGAAAGGAGAGCGCCAAAAAAACAAGGCGAAAATTAATTACCTCACGAAACAAACAAAAAGCAGGCAGCCAAAAAAAATAAAGACAAACAAAAGGGAATCAACAGACCAATAACAACAACAACAAACTGCACTGCACTCGCGATGTCAACGTTGCCACGCCGTTGGGAACAGCCTGGAATTGTGGCTAAAAATAAACTTCGTGTGCAACAATATTGCAAAAACCAAACAAAGCGACAGACGACAGTCAGTTACATACATACATACACGCAAATATGCAGACATAGGGAGTAGGAGAAAACGGGAAAGAGAGACAGAGACGAAGCAGAAACACTGTTGCCACTTTCTGAATGTATTTTGTACCACAATTTGCAGAAGAATGTACCATTTTCGGAAATGTGTACCGACTTTTTATATGTACATACTAAACAGATCCTTTTTGACCCGGCTCGAAATTAATTTATGATTAATATTAAATATACAAATCTTATTCTTCTTGTTGGAGCCATTAATAAATAAATTTGATTTTACCGATTTTATTTATAATTAATAAAAAAAATACTAAACAAATCTTCTTAAATATCGATGTGAAAAGTATCTGTATCTCTAAAAAGTATCTATTCGGGCTCGTTGATAAGGCCCTGGACCATTAACTTAACATCGTCAGTCCGTAATTAAGCTATTTCTTGATAAACATATAATCCTTTAGTCGTACTATAAATTTTTAAAACCTTAGCAAAACTCAAAAACAAGATGCGTTTTCAAATTGAAATGTACTGCAGCTGATTACTTTTCCAATATATCGGAAAACATAGTGTGCAAAACCCTAGTGAAAATATCCTATAATTGACTATACGTAGTGAGTCTGACTATATACATATTTATAGTGCGTTTTGTTTCCTATTATGTTTTTTTATCTGAGTTTAAACAACTCTTAAAACATTTACCAGCTTTGGTACAAATCCACCAGTTTTTGGTACAAATGTACTCAAACGTGGCAACTGTGCCTGCTAAAGCTCTCTCTGTCCCGTTCTTCTCCTTGCCTACATGTCTGTTTGTCTGCTGAGTGCCAACGTCTCATTGTTTGGGGAGGGTTTGGAGCGACGACGGCAGCAGAGGCGGTGGCTAAAAGGAGCAGCCGCAAAAAAAAAAAAAAATATAGAGTGCCGCGACTGGCGCGTGAAGCACGCAAAATGAAAACGGAGGAAGAGGAAGCAAAAACCAAGCCAAGAAGAAAAGACAACAAGAAGCAAAAGAAGACGACGACGACGACGGTGCCGACGTCCACTAATCGCTAAATTTACGAGTACAGTTAAAATAAAATCATAAAAATGCCTTTCTCATTGTTGTTGTAGTTGCGAGAGTCAGTCAACACGCATATATTCACGCATACTTATATAAATACGAGGGTGGGCTGATAAGTCCTTGGTATGAAAACGCCACTTTTTTAGTGAAGTTGTAATTTTGTTGGACAGTTTATCAAACTGGTACGGGTACTGGTATTGAGTACGGTCACACTACTTAATTGTGGCAACCTTTTATTGCAAACAATTTTCACAACTTTTCTTTTTCAGTCCTCTCAGACTTAATAACTATTTTCAAAATTTGGAAACATCAGCTTGGTGGAAAGATATTTATCTGATAAGTCTCTTTTAACATTAGTTTCTAAACATCAGTGATGCCTTAATTTAATGCCTTGACTAATCTTTTTTTTTGGAAAGCATTTAGAAGTTACTTAGCATGCCACCCTCGTTGTGGTTAGTTTACTTTTGTCTTACAAGATTAAACAAGAGCCCAGGCCGCGACTGAAATTTCCAGTAATCATGGAATGCATATATTTTAAAACCGTAAAACATATTTGTTTATTTTTCTCATTCAATTAATAAATGAGTTATATTTTTTTGTATTTTTTTCAGTATATCATACAGTTGCCGTAGGAATTATCGGTGGAAAATCATCCTTGAGTAGCTCTGTCATTGCGGGCCACTGTGCCGGCTCTTTCCATTTCAATGAATATGACAACAACAGCATTTGTACATGCGTACATATAAATATTAAACAACAAGAACAAATCCCAGAGATAACCCTTTATATACCGACTATAAGATACCCGTTATGCAAGTTTAACTTTAAGTTCAAAACTTCAACGTTTGAACATATTTTTAGGCGCTTGCGGTCGATAACAGCCATAACTTCCGAATTTTACGTTAAGTGGGATATTTGATGATAATAATAGAAAGCCTTGACAACAAAAAAGCGTTCTAAAATTGTAAGTATTCTGATGTTAATGCTAATACGAATCTGTCCACCATATATGAGTCTCCAGCTCTGAAAATGTAGATGCTAGACGTGCTTACAAACATCTAAAACAAATATGATTTGCGTGGGGTTTATTTAAAGTTGAGTGTTTGTTTTAGCTCAAATAATCTTTGAGACGGACCTTGCAACAAATACTAACGGGTGTAACAAAGATTGCTTACGATGACAAGCTTTGAAGTTAAAGCAAAGTGGCAGCTCAGAAAAATGTCTGGCGGGTGGGGGTTTTTTATACTCGCTATTATTATTGGGGAAAAGAATGCAAACATTGCAAGCTACTTTCCCACTAAGTATATCCAAAGAGAGTGGAAGAGATGGAGAGAAGGAGCTTAAGGAAACTCTTCATTGGCTTGTAAAATAATGCAATAAGCCAAAACTGCCATTCCATATGCTATTGTGACCTTATATAAACAATTATTAAATAGCAGATCGATAAGATTTATATTATCTTTAAAAATACGGTTTATTTTGATAATAAGAATGTCGACCTATCGATAAAAGGCGTAATATTATCGATAAAAACAAGACGTTTAAACTTTAAAGACAACCAATTAATTTATAGCATTTCGATAACAATTGTTACGGTTGCGATCAAATACGATTTATGGGGCTCTTATTTGAACATAAAAAATGTTCAAAAACAATTCAAAACAATAAATAGAATCCAAATTAGGTCACTCAAAGGTCGTTCCACAAGCGTAATAAGCAGTGAGTGGCGCAGCGCCAAGAGGCAGGCGATTAGAAAGCTAAACAAATTTGAAATGAAAAAAAAAAAGAAAACAACTAAAATAAAATAAAACTTATTAACTAACAAGCATTTAATGCGAGAACGCGTCAATGCCGTCAGCAAATCCCCCAATTCCAAGCAAATAGATATGCAACGCTATAATACCCACGCATGCCACACACACTTACACACACATACACATCTACACAATAGAACAAAAACAATACTGAGCGGGCATTGGGTTTATCTGTTAATGTTTATAAAAATGCCTATAAATAGCAGCAAACGCCAGCGCCACCGTTAAACAGCCGCCCACCCAGCAGCAGCAGCAGCAGCAGCGACGCACAGTGGTTAAAACCGCTAGATTAGTTTATATTCTACAACTTGATGCATACAGATCCTAACTTTTTGAAAACATGGAGTTTTTAAGGTAATCCTCGTTGCACTAGCAAATAAAATAGATAAATAAATATGTGTACTACATATATTAATTCAAATTCAGTATAAAGCCCACACAACAATATAATATATAAGCACTTGTTTCTTTTTTATGAATTTATTAGTTAAATTATTTCTATAATTTAAAAAATATAAAACCTTAAGAACATTTCATGCTGCAAAGAGTACATTTGTGCAACTTTCAAAGATATTAAAATAAGCAATTCCCAGCGGTTTTACCCACTGTGCACTAAATGCTCCAAGCGCCATACACTCACACACCCACACGTACACACATGCATTCATTGAGACACACACACACACATGCCATGTACTGTAAACAAAAGTGTGAAGAACAAGAGTTGACCGACTGCAACAGCTAGCAGCAAAGAGTTGGAGGGAGTGAGGAAGAGTGAAGAACAATTAGAGAAATGCAACCACGTGTGTTGTTTATTGCAACAACACAAACTGACACGCACACACACATACACGCACGTACGCACACTTTATGAGCGACGTTCAAAAAAATACATACATACATGCATACATATATGAACGAACGTCAATACAAAACGGAATCTTTAAAAACAAGAAAAACAAATAACTGCGCAAAGCAGAATGCCGAAAACACACACACGCACAGACACACACACACATGTATGAACACAACAGAGAAACAACAACAAAAACAAACTTGAAGCGGTCACATTGTTATTGCTATTTCTTTTCAGATTGTAACGGCACCTTGGCACACAGGATAAATTAGAAATGGAGGTGAACAAAAAAAAAACAGTGTTATCAAGTGCAAATCAGACATCATATGTCATAATTACATATGTACATATATACATATGTATACATACATATATATATGTTTCTTGTTATTGTGTCATTTTATAATAGTTGTTTACTGCTTTTCTTTTTTTTATTATGCATTAGTTTTAGCGATATTTTACAAGTGATTCATTCGCATCACACGCTCCGTCCGACTCCACACTTATCAAGAGTCTAAGGTCCAAGTAAATAAACACATACTCTTGTCACATACTGTTATGTTGTCTGAGTTGCCGCCTACGCATAAACACCAAATGCGTGTGTGTGTGTGAGTGTGTGTGCAGTACATACAATCGTAATCACAATTTATGGTTTTCACAATATGATTTAAAATATAAAAAAAATGGCAACACTGGATTCCTCCACTGCGAGAGTGGGAGCGAGAGAGTATGTGTGTGTAAGAGAGCAAGGTGTGACAAGGCGGCCGATGACGTGGTGTTTGTTGTTCTTCAGATGCTTAACGGGGGCGTTGGCGGCAGTGCTGCCATTTTCTCTATAAATAACGAAGAACTGACTATTTTCTAAAGTGATTCGACTATTTACTTATTACTCAAATATTAAAATACAAATTTAAAAGTAAAAAATGTTGTATTAGATGCAATTTAAATAAACAACCAATAATAGGTGTAATAATAAATATGTAGTAAAATTTAAATATCACTAAAATCAAAATTCAATTAAATTAGAAGAATACAGAGCTCATCTAAACTAAATAAAAGTACGGACTAAAGTTTGTCTGAGTATTACAAATTATAAATTCATATCAACAACACTTTTATGAATTTACAGTTACGAACCTAAAGAAAGTAGTAAGTGTTGTTATCATAAAAATAAAATGAGTTTTCCTATTGCACATTATATAGATATATTATTAGACTATTTGCATTTTTTCAGTAATTTAATCATTTCTTTTAAGCCATTTCAAATTAGCTTTTTTCGCCCAAGAAATTCTAACATCACTGCTTTGCGGGCTCAAGCACTTACACATCTTGTGTTCATTTTTAGTGGGAAGGCGTTTTCAGCTTTTAGCAAGTGTCACAACAATTATAAATATGTATGCACAGTGTACATATTCATACAGCTACAAATTTGATAAGTATATGATGTACATGGTTACTTAATTTTAAATCAAAGTATACATTATTAATTCTCTTATCATTTAATTACCTTAGTTTACACTTTAAAACAAATCGCGAATGAACTACAACTGATTTTATAAAAATACAAAAATAAATGTAAAAAAAAGAACCATTTCATAATTGACAACAAAATCGCACCTATTTTAATTCAATCTTAAATAGTATTCAATCTAAAAGTATATATATTATTCTCGATTAGCCCAATGATGTAATAAGAAAAAGTTCTAATCTAATACAATAAGATTCTTTAGAAGGTGACACATTCATGGAGCTTGCGATTCTGTTCTAGATTGTTCTACTTTAAATCAATATAGTGGCGGGAAAAGTATTTTAAGGATATATTTACATATGTTGATCTACTGTAGAACCTTCCGGAGCGGTCTTTGCCATATTCTCTCTTTCCATTTTATTAAATTACCATTCAGCATTCTTTCTAGAATTTAGTTGAATTTCATTTGCAAACGTTTGCCTAATGAGGCATTGGTTTAATTTAATTTAATATGAATTTCATCCTATTTGCTACAAGTACAAACAGACGTTTAATTTAATGCATTAGTCACTAACATTCAACATTAGTTTTATATAAAAATTAAAGAAACAATGTATGTATGACAATAATGATGATGATAGTTTGATACAAACATTAAAAATAATTTAGATTACGTTATTCTTTGTTATGTGGATTATTTCAACTATTCAAATATACTATAATTTTTTGTGTATGACTAATATAAATTATTATACTTATCTACATACACAGACATGGATTGTTGAATTTAAGAGACATGTTTATCAACTCCAAAAGCCCGCATCTGTTCTCTTGAGAATGAGAGAACATATTGAGTCATATGAAAAATATGCTATGATATGATTCCGAGAACGTGACCTCCCTCCTTCCACTCTCTCTCTCCCTCTCACTGTGTGTGATACTCTGACCTCAATTTCAATAATATTGAAGAAAAAACAACAACAACAACAACAAATATCACAACACACACACACACACACACGCACTTTGTCAACAGCAAAAATAACAACAACAACAACGAAACAATGAAAGTCGCAAAGCTTTTAGCACCAGCAACAACAACAATACGAAAGAAACCAAATTGCGTAATTGATACCATTTTTGGTGTGTGCGTTTTGTGCGCGCCTTCAAAAGCAAACTGTCAACAAACAGCATAGCACAAAAGAAAATAAGAAAACGCAACAACAACAACAAGCTGATGCGTGTGTGTGCGAGTGTGAGCTTTGGAGCTACAAATATGTATTAGAAAACGCGCCTAAGTTCAAGGCCAAGCAGCCGCACTGTAGCATAAGCAATAACAATAACAAAAGACAACAGCAAACGCAGCAAAAATAAAACTGCAAATAATAGCAACAACAATAATACATACATACGAAAATAAAAAATGTGCTTTTACCATCACAGCGAAAAAGGTCAATGACACCTGCCAGTTTGTCTCGCTTAACCAACACAAACAAAACAGAAATATACACAGACATGCACGCACACTGAGACAGATGGGCACAGAAATACACACACATGCACATGGTCATCAACTCGCTTCGCTCTCTTTTTTCTTCTTCTTCTTTTATGTTGTTGTTGTGCTTGCACACGCGCGCCGTTTAGCCATGTGGTCAAAGTATTTGTTATTGTTGCCGTTGCCGTTTTGCTCTTGTTCTTCCTCTTCTACTTTGTACTGCTAATTAGTGTGGCCAAATTATGCGCCAAAATTTCCAATGAGTTGCCACCTTGTATGTGAGTGTGTGTTTTTTCGTATATTAGTGGCCCCGTCATACGTCATAAAAAAATAGCGATCGCTTGACGTCGACGTCGCTGCCGACTTCGCATAAACAATTTCCGGTTTTGCCTATATATACAAAACTTGGCCGGTCCCTCTGTTGTTTTTCAACAATTTTGTTTTTGCGGCAACTTATTTTTGTCACACACATATATACAAGCAAACTCGATTTAAAAATAAATAAATTACACAGAAAGCGAACGCACACACACACGTATTATACTCACAAATACAGCGAAACATACGCACATTTAACTTTTCGGCAACATTCCTTGTCAAAAATAATATTATGATTAATACAACGGCATTTTATGGCATTTCTTAATACGTACATGTGTATTGCAAAAAAGGAAAATTAAATGGAAAAACGCACAGCAAGTGGGAGCCAGCACACAGCGGTATACCAATTTACTGTTACGCTTTTTAATTAGTAGACAGCCTCACCCCCTACTCAACACGCCTACTATCATCAACTACTTGCACACACGCTTTTAGTTATAGTTTCTGTGCAATTGTTGTTGTTGTTGTGGTTTATAGCGCTTCCTTCGCACTTTTGCTTTTCTTGCTGCATTCACACTTCTCATTCCAAGACTACTACAGAGAGTGACAGACAGAGAGCGGCAGTAAAAGACAGCAAAGAGCATAACAAATGTACACTGAGCGCAAGGACAGAGCGAGGTAGAGGCAGAGAGAGAGAGGCAAAAGAGTGTGTGTGTGAGATGCCGGAACGACGTTTTTGTTTTGCTATTTTGCTCACACTCATATACACACACGCACACTAGACAGCGCTGCTCATTCACAAAACGAGACGACGTCGGCGGCGACAAAGACGAAGCAAAAGATATGATAGATATGGAACAACAACAACAACATCAACAACACAGTACCGCATAAATTTCTGCTGCGTAGTAATTTTTCGAGTATGTTTGTATTTTAGTATATATGTATGTATGCATATACGCATATTCAATTTATTTACCTTTTTTTGCATTCTTGTTAACCATTTTTGTTTGTTTATGATGCACTTTGCACACACGAGCACTCACATTCACATGCCCACAACTACACATAAATACATATATATGAATATGAAAACATTCGTATATATATATATTTGTTTGTATGTATGTATGTAGAACGAGGCCCACTTTTTGTGTATTTTTATTTTGGTATCGATTTCAAAATAAAACGACGCACTTTCCTAGATGCAGGCGTAATTCAATTTTCTTTTTTCTTTCGTTTCTTTTCTCTTGTTTTATTCGCGGGCTTTCTTTTTGCGCCGCAACTTCACAACATTTTGTGTATACAATTTTATTCATTTATTTACCGCTTCTAGTGAATTTTATTTTGCACCTCACTCGCACTCACACAGTTACACACTCGCACTCACAGACCCTCGTATGTCTGCATATACATACATTTGTATGTACAAATTTATGTACATGTGTCGGCACACGCACTTGTGATTTCTTGGAATTTATTCACTTTTGTTGGCTTATCTTTTGATTTTTCTCTATTATGATTTTCATTTTCTTCAATTATATATACACTTCCATGCACGTTTGCATATACATATATTTATTCAATTATTTTATAAAACGATATTTTTCGCAGCAACAAACAAACAAGCGTCCGCGACACCGACCACGACGTCCGTACGCTTCAAATGTCAGAATACGAATGAGCGGCAAAACAAAATTGATGTAGTTCAACGAGCGAGAGCGAGAGCGGCAGCGAGAGCGAACGCAATCGAACGCTCTCTCTTGCAAATGACAATGAGAAGAAGAGGAGAAAATCCGCTCTGTATATTATTTACAGTTATCAATTTTCGTGTAAACCAATATAATGTAAACTTTTATTAAAAATGTTGATATCAAATGTTGGAACACTAATGTTATATACTTAAATATAAATTAAATAACCAAATAAAAATTTAAGCAAATTGTTATGGATGGCGCCTAAATTCAAATTAAAGTGCCCTTTTTTGTAGGCAACGATCATTTTGAGAGGATTTGGCTTCTTTCGTTAAGTTTTTAAATATCGGTGCGTGCGTTAATAATCGATATTTAAGTACGATGTAAACTTGTTAAACATTAAAAGTTTTCATATGGTAGACAGTGTTTTACAAGTAGATGTTATTTTATTGCTAATATGAGGTAAAAATAAATTTAATTGTTTAGGAATAAAATAATATTTCAAAATGTGTGTACACACTTTTTTACTTCACAATTTCAGTATTTTATTGTCATTGGTATTTTTCTGCCGCGCAGCTCAAAAAAATACAATATTGCAAAATTAAATCTAAATCTAATGTTTAAGATTAAATTTTTAGTAACTAATTTAAGTAAAAATTAGATAAATTAAAGCCCATTCTTTTAGCATATGTTTAGTTTTTGTAACCCCACTGGGCTCCTAGCTCCGTTAAATGCTGTTTAAAATATCTAGAAAATTCATGTAAATTAGAGAAAAAATTTGATTTTGTGTCGCATCTTCGAGTAAAAAGACTTATGGCCGACTTGGTTCTGAAAAACACTCAAATATACGGACAAATTCCAATCAGAAACGGTGATGGCGCCATCCCTTGTTTGTTAGCGCCGCTTAATTAGAACTATACTTTTACCGTATGGCGTCGATTTTGTGTGTTTTTGACAGAGTTGGCATGACCATTCATGCTGCTATAACTGAGTTGACAGCCCTAATGAACACTTACGGTTTGTAGCTGAAAATAACAATAAATTATAATTAAATTGCTTACTACAAAAAAAAAAAAGAATATCACCCAACATATTAAAGGAGCGAGAGCGAGTTTCGTATTTGATTTTCGTTTTAAGTGCCGTTGTATTCCGTTTGTGTTCGTATGCGCTTCTTAAAATCCTTTTTTTTTGTAGCCGCTCATACACGCACACACTTCCATACAAAACAAAATTGTGTACATTTTTATGTGTAATTTATAATTTTTGTGTTATGTACAATTTTGAAGCACACGAGATATCACACCCAAGCACAACAACACCTGAAGAAATTAGCAAACAAACAAACTGACAAAACGCAAAAACAACGAAACCCTTTCCACAACAGCTAGAAAAATGGCCAAAATGTACGGAAAGGGTAAGAGTAAGTAAACCAAAAAGATAAAAAAAAAACAACAACAACAAAACCACATTGCATTTCACGTTATTATTATTATTGTTAATATTATTTAGACATATTATTTATACAATTGTAGTGACAAAAAAAGAGGGATAATTAAATCAAATACTAAAAATTATTTTTAATTATTCGCAAATTATTTAGCGGCCATCGAATCTGAGGAGCAACAAAAAAGACGCTGGCAAATTGAATTAGAGTTTGTACAATGCCTCTCCAATCCCAACTATCTCAACTGTAAGTAAAACAATATGTTAACAGTAGACTATTGTCCAATCTGAATCTAATGTCTATTTATGTTTCAGTTCTGGCTCAGCGTGGGTATTTTAAGGATCCATCATTTATAAACTACCTCAAGTATTTGCAATACTGGAAGGAGCCCGATTATGCCAAGTATTTGATGTATCCCATGTGCCTATACTTTCTCGATTTGCTGCAATACGAGCACTTTCGTCGCGAAATTGTTAATAATCAATGCTGCAAATTCATCGATGATCAGGCAATACTCCAATGGCAGCATTATACTCGGAAACGTATCAAACTTATGAACTCGGTGCAAGAGAATGTAGCGGCGGCAGCAGCTGCCCAACAGCAACAGCAGCAACCACAACAGCAGCCGCAGCAACAACAACAAAGCAATGGTGGTAGCATCATGACACCAAATGAAGCATCCACTGTGACTGGTACTGAGGCAACAAATCCGCAACAACAGGCAACTCTACAGAATGGAGACAGCAACTCCTCAGCATCACAGCAACAACAACAGCAGCAACAGCAACAACTGGCACAGCGAGACACGACGCAGGCTCAGACTCAGGTGTCGGTTGGTCCTCAGCAGCAGCAACAACAACAGCAACAACAACAGCAGCAGCAACAAATCAATGGCCTTGCTCCGAGTGGAACAATAAAATTAGAACTAAACTAGCAAACAGCTAAAAGAGCATAAATAAACTAAACTAAGAGAAAGATGAGATTAAGTTCAAGACTATGATTTCACATGAATCTTAAGGTTGCAAAGATTTTAGCTAGAAACGTGATGTAAAGAATCTATCTGAACTCTAGAAACTACTACACTATGATAACATTAGCATCTTAAGGTTGCAGCAATTTTGTATAGATAAGGATGGAATCTTTTGGCCACTTTCCACAACAATCTTGTAATGTGGCTAAAAGATTCCGTATTTAAACTTAGTTAGAAAAGATATTGAACTTCCTCTTAAGATACGCGTTCATCTCCTCTCCAGTCGCTTCCTTTTAATGTGGGTTTGATATTGTTCCATGACCTTTACTAATGAATTCTATTGTAAAAAATAACACTTTACAGGCTCTACTGAGGACCTGGAGCAAAAGGGACACTTTTATGGCGTCTATTTGCTGTGCAGCCAGAGTCCGGAGGCCCGTTATCGTGGCAAGTGTTATGTGGGCTTCACCGTCAATCCAAAACGACGGATAAATCAACATAATCGTGGCTGTGATTTTGGTGGTGCCAAGAAGACTAGCAAGAAGGGACCCTGGCAAATGGTGATGATAGTACATGGATTTCCCAACAATATTGCGGCTCTTCAATTTGAATGGGCATGGCAACAGCCGACGCTATCGACACGTTTAAAAATCTTTCCAGAACTGAAACGTAAATTGACCAAAGAGTCGCATTTTGATTACAATTTTCGTATTCTGAATCGAATGTTGGGCGTGGGCCCGTGGCATCGACTGCCACTAACTGTACGTTGGCTGGAGACAGACTATGAGCGTGATTTCAATATCCCGTTGCCGTTGCACATGCAAATTGTTAGTGGCAAGGTGGCAATAACAGCCTCACAGCGTCATCTTCGCTTGGAAGGTGACAGCATGCAACGTGCGACAACAGCAACAACTGTCTGGGCTCCTGAGTGCCATCTTTGCATGGAACGCATTGAGCAGCCGGAACGATCCCGTCTTGGCTGCCTAAATTCCACTTGCGCATTAACTTGTCACATGCTATGTCTGGCCAACTATTTACTGGGCGATCAGCCCGGTCAATATATACCCATTGCAGGTGTTTGTCCACTGTGCGATACACAACTTTGCTGGGCATTGCTCCTTCAACGTAAACGACTCGGATGGGGCATCCTGGAACCGCCGGATAATGATGATTGTGATGAACTAAGCGATGTGCCCGATGTCGACAGCGATGTGGAGACTGTGGAGCCCAATGATATATGCGACCTGAGCGATGCATGAGATAAAGCAACATTTATTCAACTAACATTAATAAAATTAAATAACTTTTCGTCAACTGATAAAGTGGTTTAATTTAAACATAAAAAGCTTTCAGTTTCAACTTATATTTCATTTGAAATCTAAAACTAAATGGCATTTTCAACTTATGCTGCCCAAATACATGAAAAGTTTAAATTTTCAACTTATTTCTAATTTTGAAACTAAAGCTAGTGGGTAACTTCAACTTATGTCATTTTTAACTCATATATTCTGAAGTTGTCTTCATTATCAACTCATATTTAAGTTTTTAAACTAGGTTTTATCGTTCATTCATAAATATGTATGTATATGCCTACAGTTGCATATTATTGTTATAGTTTTATAACAATACATTTAAAAACTTATAACACTAGTTTTCACTTACAACTTATAAGTCTTTCAGTGACTATAACATTCACTAAACGTTTCAGAGTACATTTCTTTAGATTTTAAAAAGTAAAAAATACATTTTAAAATTAAACTTGATTTAAATACAGTCAGTTGTAGTTCTACAACAATATGAAATTAACTTAAAAATATACAAACTTATACCAAGTACTTCAGTTGCCTACATTTTGACCACATTGAGTTATTAGTAGCAAAAAGTTCAACTTTTTTTTCTTTCTTATATAACTAGTTTTTGTCCACTATTAATATAATCATTCAAACTTATAATACTAGTCTTTCATTTGATTTTTTATTAGCGTATCTATGTTGCGAAGAACTTGCTTATAAGATTGCAGTTGATTCATCATTTTGCGTTTCTCGTTCAGATAGTATTTGCGGGACATTTGTACGTATTCTTCCCCTTTCATTTTAAATATTGATACTTCCGACAAGTTAATAAGTTGATCATCATCTTCCTCTGCAGAATCATCTACAGAGGGAGATGGAGAGTGTACGCGTTTGCGAGAAGGTGGCACGATGCTAACTTCAACTGTGAATATAATATCACTATTAGTAATCTTAATTTATTTATTGTACAGTAACTTACATTGTTTCCCAATATTCTTATCGTTAGCTTCATTTGACTGGACCACGATCAAATTTGCAGAGGTCTGATGGTCATCATCGTCATCATCATCTTCCAGATCAATGTAAAAGTTTTGGGTATTTTCCGTTGTCTTACATGGAGAATTTTGTGGATTGTAACTACCGTTGTTTACCGTTATTAGATTTGGTGATGGGGACGTCATTTTGTCCAGTTCGTCGTCTTCCATCTGGGAAATTTCTTTGCTCATTGTGTTTTTGTAAGCAATTGGCACCGCCTGTCCCACAAGAATCGTGCGATTCTGTGTTCTGGATAGATATTTGTCTTCAAAGTGTTTGGAGCACATAAACAAATGTTTGGAGCTTATTTTGGTATTAACTTGGCCAAGTGAACGCCACAGTTCAGCACGACTCGGATCTTTTGGAAATGAGAAGAATGTGACACCGCTGCACGCAGTGCTATCAAGTCGACTGTAGAAACTAGGACAATCCTTAAAAACGCACATACGTATGCTCATTGCGTTAATTACAGTAATCTCTCCTAATCGAGCACAATTTTGCATAATAACTTGCAGTAAACGTTTGTTAAACTTGTTTGGTTCTAATTTTGTTTCCCTTTGTGTATAAACAACTCTAACTGCTGTGCCTTGGTTAACAACACTGGCTGCTGATAATTAATAGTGCATTTAACTGTTGCGTTCTCAATTTGTGAGAAACAACACTGTTCATTTACATTTAAACAAGCTTGTTATTTTAGTTTATGAAAAGCACTTCAACAAACTTTAAAACTAATGGGAAAAGTAATAGCCGATTAGAAATAATTTTTGGCGCGTCTTTTGCTCAGAAAGCGATTATTAATCGAAGTGTTTATTTTTATTTTTCAACCGTGTGGCAACGCTGTGTGGCCCTTGTCAAGCGTGCATGCATGCCAGTATTGTCATAGCGCACGGCAGAGTACTTTAAATTCCATAAACTCGTAATACAAAAATAAGTTCTCACAAATATTTCACACGTCGGTCATTTACTGGCTTTAGAATATTATTTTTTTTTACATCCTTTTGACTGTGACTTTAAAAGGATATTACAAGCTAGTTCAATAACAACATACGCCTACATACAAATAATTTGGGATTTTTGGCAACCCGGCATTGCGTCTACAATTGTTCTGCTCTTTTTTTAGGCGGCTTCGTCGCGTGAAGATTGTGTGAAAAGCGTGTGTTTTAAAAATCGCGTTGAATATTGTGAAAACTGCAATTCGAAATGGCTGCAGATCAGGCACACTTCCAAAATCTCCTAAATTCCTTGTTGTCTGTGGACAATGAAGTGCGCAAACAGGCGGAGGTAAGTTTATTTCCCAAGAAAAAGGGAATACACCAGGTGGATAGGGAGGGGTTCATGAAATTTTGCAAATTTTAGGAGGAGACAACTGCGCAATATTGCATATAATATAAACATATCATTCAGCTAGCCTAATACGATTCGTTGTATATGTAATAAAAATGATTTTGTAATCAAAAATAGGAAAATTATGTTGCCCTGAATCATCAATTCGAATTCTATTTGAAACCACACACAAAACGTGTTTTTGCTTTCCTTTTCGATACGCCATTCGCATGTCGTTCGCTTGGGTGTGTGCTGTGTCGTGTGTGTGTATGAGTGTGTATGAGTGTGTATATAAAGTGGCGCACAAAGCGGAAAGACAATTTGTACAATTCATATGGGAAGCTACATATTTAATATAATATAATTTATTTTTCTTTCGAGCTGTCAGCGCCTTCAAATAATGAACTCACACATACAAACACGCACAATTCGAACACGCGTGCAAAACGGAAACAAAGCGCAACTACAAAAATGTAAAAATGTATATTTGTTGCTAATAATAATGACGCATGATATGAAATGCAATCTGTTCTATCACTACTCTCTCTCACTCTCTCTCTCCCTCTCTCTCTGTATTGAATAATTTTTCCCTTGTTACACGCACCACAGCTGTTGACCTTGGCGCCACCCACACCACGCGCTGCCTTGTACTGCATTTATTGACAATACACACATAGACATATCTGTATGTGTGTGTGTGTGCTAATATTTGTAAATGTAGTTCATAGTTCACGTCTAGAGAACACTGCAATAAAAAAACTAGTAGTAAACACTACAGTTGAGCGAACCCGACTGTGAGAAACCCCGTATTTATGCAGTAAAAAAACAGTGTTCTCTCCTTAATTGCGTCAAATTGTTTCTTGAATAACTTTATATTTAGTATACGGATTCAATATAATTAAGACCAGGACATGAATCTATCGGCTGTTACTTTTGATGAATATATGTATATACTTTCAAACCTCATAAACCCTTTTTTCATAGTCTAAATGGTGGAATTATCATTAATAAAAGGAACTTTTAATCTGTCCGGAATTTAATACTTAAATACCGTGAATATATATATATAAAAATATGTAGCTCGAATACCAGGTATACAAAATTTCTCGAATTCTACTTAAGTAAGACTTAGCATGCTAAAATTCATTCATAAATACATACATACATATTAGTTGATAAAACTAGAATTCTAACATTTAAAAACTTTTGAAAATTACTTGGCTGGCCGGTATGGACCGTTATAAGAACCTTAATCGAAAGATAAAACACGTAATAAAATATTTAAGCGAAAAACTCGGCTTGGTACGTACCGGAACTGAAATTCGATTCGGTTTGATTCCCTGTTAATAAGCTTTATAAAAAATACTTGGAAATGAAAATAATATCGGATAAGCTTCATTAAGACATCAATATATTGAAATAGTATCAATTGCCTCTTTGTAAAGTCTACGAATAATGAAATCAATCCTATTGTATACATTTTATAAATGTTTATGTCTATTAGAAGTGTTAAATTCTTGAATCGTTTTCAGGAAACGTACAACAATCTTTCGAGGGAATTGAAGGTAACACATTTGTTGGGTAACATTCACAATGGTCAACAATCGGAAGAGGCTCGCCAAATGGCCGCCGTCTTGTTGCGTCGTTTATTCACATCCGAATTTCTGGAGTTCTACAAAGAGGTATATAAAATTGATCATTGGAGTGTTATACAATTGTTTGATGGAATCTTTTGGATCTTTTGTAGCTGCCAGTTGACTCGCAGAACCAGTTGTTGCAGCAGATTTTGATGGCCGTGCAACAGGATGTGACCCCGCAGTTGCGTCGTAAGATTTGCGAAGTTATTGCCGAGGTGGCTCGCAATCTGATCGATGAGGATGGCAACAATCAATGGCCGGATATCTTGCAGTTTCTGTTCCAATGCGCCAATTCACCAACTCCACAGCTGCAGGAGTCGGCGCTACGCATTTTCGCCAGTGTGCCATCGATCTTTGGTAACCAGGAGACACAATATATGGATCTGATCAAACAGATGTTGGCCAAGAGCATGGAAAACACTGGCGATTCTGATGTACGTGTTCAGGCTGTTCGTGCCATTGGCGCTTTCATTCTGTATCACGACAAGGAGAAGGAGGCATCTGTATACAAGCACTTTGGAGATTTGTTGCCACGCATGCTTGTCATCACTGGTGAAACGATTGAAGCTCAGGATGATCAAAGTTTGCTCAAGTTGCTCATTGAAATGACTGAGAATTGTCCCAAGTTCTTGCGTCCCCAATTGGAATATATTTTCGAGATGTGCATGAAGGTATTCAGCTCGCAGGACTTTGAGGATAGCTGGCGTCATCTGGTACTCGAGGTCATGGTCTCATTGTCCGAGAATGCTGCCGCCATGGTGCGCAAGCGTGCTGAAAAATACATTATCGCCTTGATTCCACTTGTTCTGCAAATGATGACAGATCTGGATGAGGACTCCGAATGGGCAACGACCGATACCATCAATGAAGATGATCACAGTGACAATAATGTCATTGCTGAATCATCGCTGGATCGTTTGGCCTGTGGATTGGGTGGAAAAATGGTTCTTCCCCATGTTATGTCCTGTCTGCCAGCTATGCTCAATCATACGGACTGGAAACATCGATTTGCCGCCTTAATGGCTATCTCGGCCATTGGCGAGGGTTGCCACAAGCAAATGGAGGCCATACTTGATCAGGTCATGTCTGGTGTACTTAACTATCTGCGTGATCCCAATCCACGTGTCCGTTACGCCGCCTGCAATGCCATTGGACAAATGTCAACGGATTTTGCGCCCAACTTTGAAAAGAAATTCCACGAACAGGTAATATAATTAATTGAACAAGATAAGATTACGAATATTTTGTAATTACACCTTCACCTTTGTTCTTATTTCATCTAGGTGGTGCCTGGATTGCTGCTGCTGCTGGAAGATGAGGCCAATCCGCGTGTGCAGGCGCACGCTGGCGCTGCTTTGGTCAATTTCAGCGAGGATTGTCCCAAGAATATCCTGACACGTTATCTGGATGCAATCATGGGTAAACTGGAGGCCATATTGAACTCCAAGTTCAAGGAGCTGGTCGAAAAGGGCAACAAATTGGTCCTGGAGCAAGTTGTCACTACGATTGCTTCCGTGGCCGATACATGCGAGCATGAATTTGTTGCCTACTACGATCGTCTGATGCCATGCCTCAAGTTTATCATTCAAAATGCCAACGCGGAGGAGGTGCGCATGCTACGCGGCAAGACCATTGAGTGTGTGAGCTTAATTGGTCTGGCTGTGGGTCGTGACAAGTTCATTGCTGATGCTGGCGAAGTTATGGATATGCTGTTGAAGACTCACTCCGAGGGTGATCTTCCGGATGATGATCCGCAGACATCGTATTTGATTACAGCCTGGGCACGCATGTGCAAGATCTTGGGCAAGCAATTCGAGCAGTATTTGCCACTGGTGATGGGTCCAGTGATGCGCACCGCTGCCATGAAACCCGAGGTGGCACTGCTCGACAACGAAGAGGTTGAGGATATTGAGGGCGATGTTGAATGGTCGTTTATTACCTTGGGCGAACAACAGAACTTTGCCATACGCACCGCTGGCATGGAGGATAAGGCATCCGCTTGTGAAATGCTTGTTTGCTATGCCCGCGAATTGAAGGAAGGCTTTGCCGAATACGCCGAGGAGGTGGTCCGTCTAATGGTGCCACTGCTCAAGTTTTACTTCCATGATGGTGTTCGTTCAGCGGCTGCTGAAGCGTTGCCCTATTTGCTTGATTGCGCCAAAATTAAGGGCCCACAATATTTGGAGGGCATGTGGCTCTACATTTGTCCTGAACTTATCAAGGTTATCACCACCGAACCAGAACCGGACGTACAATCTGAGCTGTTGAATTCGTTGGCCAAGTGCATTGAAACTCTTGGTCCCAATTGCCTCAACGAGGTGGCCATGAAGCAGGTCTTGGAAATTGTCAACAAATTTGTGGTAGATCACTTTGAGCGTGCCGATAAACGATTGGCCGTCCGTGCTGAGGAGGATTACGATGATGGTGTTGAGGAGGAGTTGGCCGAACAGGATGATACCGACATCTATATATTATCCAAGGTGGTGGACATTATCCATGCTCTATTCCTTACCAACAAGGCGCAGTTTTTGCCCGCCTTCGAGCAGGTGGCACCACACTTTGTCAAATTGTTGGATCCCAATCGTCCATTTGCCGATCGTCAGTGGGGCCTGTGTGTATTCGATGATCTAATCGGTAAGCGATACATTTCATCAATTCTTATTATTTATTAATATTATGTTTCTATGTTGTATAGAATTCTGTGGCCCAGCTAGTGCACCGTATCAGCAAATCTTTACACCGGCACTTATTCAGTATGTGGTCGATAAGTCACCAGATGTCCGTCAGGCAGCTACATATGGCTGTGGAGTGTTGGGTCAATTCGGTGGCGATCAGTTTGCCCATGTATGCGCTCAGTTCATTCCGCTCCTGGTGCAAGTCATCAACGATCCCAAGGCACGCGATCCGGAGAATATTAATGCGACGGAGAATGCCATATCATCATTTTCCAAGATCCTGAAATACAACAAGTCAGCATTGACCAATGTGGATGAGCTTATTGCCGCTTGGTTCACGTGGCTTCCCACATCCGAGGATCCCGAAGAAGCAACCCACATCTATGGTTATCTCTGCGATCTGATTGAGGCCAATCATCCAGTCATTTTGGGTGCCAATAATTGTAATCTGCCTCGCATTGTATCAATTATTGCCGACACCTTCTGTAACGAGGTGCTGGAGGCAAAGTCAGCAACTGGAACCCGCATGCTAACAATTGTTAAGCAGATTGAATCAAATCCGGATGTGATGCAAGCATGCGCCAGCACATTGAGTGCCGAACAGCAGCAGGCGCTACAGGAAGCCTATCGGGAATTGGCGGCTCCGACGTCAACCTAAACTGGTGTGATCCTTTTTGTCTCCTACAGTAACTAGAGCAGCTCCAGCAACCAGCTCCCAATACCCGCAACCTAAATGGAAATTCTAGGATTCATATTCATACTTAATTTCAAAAAAAGATTACAAAAAAAAAACAAACAATTGGAAAGCTAAGCTGAAAACTAACAGAAAAGCAAAAAAGAAAAACTTTTCTTTCGTTATTGCCACATATTTTTAAATGTGCAAATTCGCAGAAAGGGTGCGTTACTAAAAGTATATATACATAATTATATATACATAAATATATATATACCATACATATAATTATATACATCATCTATGTATATAGAAGGGAAGTGTATTTGCTATTAGAGAGCATTATAATTCTATATATTTATCTATTGTGATTTCAATCGAAAAAACTCGTCTCCCGCTCCCGAAAGGGAACGTCTTTGGAAGGAAACCCAAACAAAAAAAGTCTGCGTCTCGTTAAAACTTGACATGTTGAATTAAAACTAAAACTGTTCATGGAAGAAACATATTCCAATAGTTTATCAAACGTTTTTCATATGTTATATACATACATTTATATTTATATATATACTATATATGGCCATCTCCTTTCGCCAGCCTATCTTCTCTTAAAAGGATTTGAATGTAGTCCGAAACGAACGAATTGTGTTAAATAAACATTCAAAAAAAATATTGTGTATTTTAAATTAATAAAAACGAAAAATTTTTAAATTCTCTTTGTTTTTATAAACGATATATGTATATTAATGATTACGGTGTTGCAGATGTGTAATGGGTAACTTAGTGGAATTTCCACGTTTGTCTTTAAAATGATTATGAACCTTGCCTGACTACGAGACACTCCGTGATTATGCTCTTTCTTTTGAAACACGCTGTGTAATAACTATTAGCAATTTCTTTAGTAACTTTTGTGAGAACAGTTCAAACCACCATAGCTTTTAAAAAACAAGTGATTGAAAAAAGATTGGAGTATTTTTAATTTTGAAGGAAGACCATTCTTTGATATTCACCAAAGTCTAAATTTTCTTGTTTTGCATTTTAAGCAACTTATCAAATTTGTTTTATTTTTTGGTAAAATTACAAGCTAAAATTTACAAATATTTAAACTTGTAAGACTTGTTAGACCGTTAATCAAGTAACAAGGTGTTCGACCGCCAACATACATATCTTCGAAGGAAGTAAAAACGTTTTCAAAAACGGGATATCTTTGTCATCATGATTTGTCCATTAAATTAAAGCAAAACTTTTCTTTAATGTTGTTCGAAACAATGTTTTGCTTTCTTTCTAATAATTCTAAAAACTGATAATAAAGTGCTTAAACAATCCCGAATTTAAAACAAATCAAAAGCAAAAGCCGTTAAAGAAATCCTCCTATTAGAGGTTTGCTCAATGCACGCTACGACCGACTGACAAAGCTTTGTCGTACGACAAGAGCAGCACACAAGGCTGGAACGTGTAACAGCTGTTTTAACAGCAGCAACAACAACAATCAAAACACAAACAAAACGCACGCGCTGCATAAGAAAGAACATTCGATTTTTATAGTATTCTCAAACAAATTTATTATCTGACGATGCAATTAATAAAAGCAATTGGGAAATACAACAGCAGCTGCATGAGAAGGTAAACCAAACAGATTGTGAAATCAAAGTTCAAGATACGTATAAATATATTTTTAGCCAAAAAACATAGATGATTTAAAGTGCAAAAATCGTAGCAAAACAACACGGCGATTAGTCAGCATCCGCCACCCCAAAGACGAAGGCGCTTGGTCTTCAAGAGCAAAAGGGAACACAGAAAAGAGAGAAGAGAGTGTAAATACATAAAAGTAAAAGCACTAACCAATGAATACATAGATGTGTCAAACAGCGATTTTCGTGTTACGCTTTTTTGCTGATCATAGGTCCAAGATCGGTCGGCAAATTTTACGAAGCTTGTAGGTCCAAGCCGAGCGATCAACGAACATAGCAGACCTTGCCGAGCAGAGAGAAACGATTTAAGACTTGATTGCATCAGTATCGTATCGACCTTACAGCAGAAGAGTAGTCTCTGTGTCGCTTGCTGTCTCATGTTTTTTTTGCGGACAGACAAATGCGCATGTATTTGGGGGTGGGTTTTATGAAAACTGGCTACAGCGCGTTGCGTCGATCAGTAGTGAGGTTCATTTAAGAAATCTATGAAGCACATAGATTTTGATGGCGCACAGTGGTTCGCTGTGACTCTTTTCTGTACAAAAATAATGTATTCTGCTTTTAATATTTCTGATCGACAAAATATGTAGATAACATATTTATTAATGCATATATATTTTTGTGTATTCGAATTCAAAAACATATGTATATATTGTAATAATTTGACGAATATCATGCATATCAAGCAAAGCATTTATAATATAAAAGCTACCATTAAAACAAATTCAACTATAAGCAATTATTGACAAAAAGTCATGTTCACTCATATTAAAGATACACAAATTAACTGATAATTGATTTTTAAAATTTAAAAATTCTGTTAGGGTCAGAAGACATTATTTTTGTACAGAAAAGAGTCACAGCGAACCACTGTGCGCCATCAAAATCTATGTGCTTCATAGATTTCTTAAATGAACCTCACTACTGATCGACGCAACGCGCTGTAGCCAGTTTTCATAAAAACCCACCCCCAAATACATGCGCATTTGTCTGTCCGCAAAAAAAACATGAGACAGCAAGCGACACAGAGACTACTCTTCTGCTGTAAGGTCGATACGATACTGATGCAATCAAGTCTTAAATCGTTTCTCTCTGCTCGGCAAGGTCTGCTATGTTCGTTGATCGCTCGGCTTGGACCTACAAGCTTCGTAAAATTTGCCGACCGATCTTGGACCTATGATCAGCAAAAAAAAGCGTAACACGAAAATCGCTGTTTGACACATCTATGTATTCATTGGTTAGTGGTAAAAGTAAGTTGAGTCCAACAAGTGGATGGGGTGCGTTAGGTTGATGATTTATGTACTTTGTTGGCCCATCTTCGAGTAATGCAATTTGCGCTGTGTCCGTTATAACGTCACCCAACTTGGCAAATATTTCGCGCGTGACGTTCTAAGCAATATTGGCACATTCTCAGTTGCTCAGTTTCAGTTGGTCAGTCACAGTGCATTCAACATGGCTAACGTGCTGTATCAAGAGGTGTGTTTGATAAAAATGTCAATTAGAATATGCAATTAAATTTTTTTTGTGCTTTGTGGCCCTCTTCTTATTAGAAACTTATCAGCACTTTAGTTGAAGATGTAAAAAGGAAGAAGAAATGTGGATAATATCAGTGGTGATACATTTGGTACATGTGTATAGTATGTAGGTACATTGTACATATCTGTGATGCTATCTGTGTTGTCCCATTTGGTACATTCGTTGCAAAAGTGGTACATATTTGTATTGTACCTTTTGTGTATAGTACGTGTGTACATTGTACAGATCTGTGGTACTATCAGTGTTGTTACATTCGGTACATTCGTTGCAAAAGTGGTACATCTTTAGTAAAAGTGCTTAATCCAGCTGTTTGTTCAGTTTAAATTTATTTTATAACGTACACATATTTATTAGT
Organism: Drosophila testacea; assembly: GCA_035043265.1. Classification (NCBI taxonomy): domain Eukaryota; kingdom Metazoa; phylum Arthropoda; class Insecta; order Diptera; family Drosophilidae; genus Drosophila; species Drosophila testacea. Next base: position 6,832 of record JAWNND010000052.1, on the reverse strand, counting down.
GTTGTTTTGAGTTGTCCACATCTCTACATCTTCTTCTGTACTTCATTTTAAGCTGTAGAAAGGGACAGGGAAAACTAACAGCTGGGCCATTTGTGTGAGAAGGAATATAAATAAATGTTTTTAAAATAGAATTACAAATTAAACTTAATAAATTTGCTTACAACTAAATAAATAAATTTAATTTCTACAGTTTATCAGTGCCATGTCGACGGAAGCCGAGTTTCTAGAGTCCTACGACAGCATTAAGCTGTCGTACAAGGCAGCCATGACACAGGTTGAAAAGGCCATAGGTCACGAGGAAGCCGAATCACAGGAGACGGCCATTTGCGCCTATGAGCAGGCATTGCAAATGATTGAGGCAACGTTTGCTATACCCGTAGGGTTGCCCGATGAAATTGATGTAGTGCAGATCCAGTGGAACGATGCCTGTGCCCTCATCCAGAAACTTAAGAGCGCCAAAACGGAGATAAGTTATCGGTTTGTAATTTTTTGTTCTTTGTTTTTTGTCTTATAAAAATATTCAATACTTTATTACTTAAGCATTAATTCTTATCATTACAGGTTAAAGGTCTTGCGAGCTAAACAGTCGCCAGTTGATGACACCGCTGTGGAGGCAGAGGAGCAAACTGATGGACAGAAGAAATCTCGTCCTCTGCTTGCAGAAAATCCATCCACATTCTACGATATTGCCAACGCCAGTGGCACACCCAAGACCTACAAGGAACTTGCAGTCGGACTGAGGCAATTGTTGGCCAGCCATGATGCGCAGGCGCAGCTTGATGAACTGTTCCAGGCGCAGGTGAAGCTTTATAGGATTGAGTCCAGTGGCCATGTGACCACCGTGTCAGGCAGCACAAAAATGTCATTGATTATGTGCACCGTAGGCGGAAAATGGAAATATTTGAGTGGCATTTACTTTATCCAATGCGATATGCCGCTCAAGGACGAACAGACGGATCCTGGTATGATGATTTGGATATATCCACTGATACCAAATGTTTCCACTTGCTATCGCACCGAGTATGGCGCCTTCATATTGCCGGATATGGAATCAGAGCAGCCGGGCAATGCATTTGGCATTATGCTGGAGAAACCACAGCGTCCGCTCAGCACGAGCGCTGGTGAAACCGAGGAGGAGCAAATGGCTGATCATCAGCAATTTTTCCTTGATCTGCTCGAGGCTGTAATGGCGGGCACTGTGGAAGAGCTGCAATCGCCGCGTACACAACGTGCTGCGGCATTACGTTCTGGTACCAGCTCCGAGCAGGTGTCGAAGCACATTGTGTGCGCAGCGGATTTCATAGCGCGCAATTTGATAAAAGGCGCCGAGAAAACCGGTGGCCTAATGATGAAAACTACACCGTACTTGATGTCAAAAATGACGCCAGCTGCACCGGATGCACATGCTCATGTCCCTACCTCAGTGCAAACAGGCGTTGAGGTGGCACAAAAAGTTACACATGCAGCAGCTGGTGTAACCGGTTGGATAGCCGGAAAGGTGGGCACTGCTGCCGTCGCTGTAGGAGGTTACCTGGCTCCTCATGTCCACACTCAAGGATCACGTCTGTTGCAAAAGGGCTTCGGCTATGATAGCAGTGAAGCTAATAGCGCCATGGAAGGTGCCATGACTATTGCTGCTGGTGCAGTTGAAGGATTCACTACTGTCTTTGATGGCCTGGAAACATCCGCCAAGATATTGGGCAATAATTTGAGTCAAAATTCCGTTAAAATCATTGAACACAAGTTAGTTATTCTTGAAATTTTCCCCAGACCCATTGCTTAATAAATTTCGTACTATAGATATGGTACTTCAGCGGGAAATTTGGCATGCGGCACATTTGATACGGTGGGAAATGCATTTGTCATTAGCCAAAATGTCAACCATATTACACCAAAGGGTCTGGCCAAGAAGTTGGCTAAAAAAACAGGCGAAGCTGTTGTTATTGACTATAAGCGGGACTTGCGTAAACCTGAATCTCATTACATAAATGCAGGTGCATTGTATCCGGATCTGCGAGCACTAAAGGAGGAATAAAAGACAAATATGTTATCAAATACTCGTTATACTGTTATACTCGTAATCTCCAAATGTTTAGTTGATATTTATATATAATCTCATAAAATCTATCTAATTCCTAATTACAACGCTTTTTCTGGTTAAGTTAAATAAATTAATAGGTGATAGCATACTCTGAGAATTACTTTATGTAAATTAAAAAACAGGGACCGTTACTGTTAAAAGTTTTCAAATAAAAATTACTATGTATGTACAATTTGTTACCAAATTAGCATTAAATTGCTTAAAAAATGTTACCAAATTTATAATGTATTTTAAATTTAGTTTAGTTGTTAATGTAATTTACAGTAACTAATATAATATTTATTTTAGTTTGCTTCACAAATGTAATTTGTTCTACTCGGAAAATAAACAATGTTTCTAAATCACAATTGCCAATAAAACGCAATGCAAAAATTTGTGAAAATTTATGCAATCTAAAAAATCGTTTAGTTTGCACTGCTTCCACTGCTCCAATTATAAATAAAAAATTCCAAATACTTATTAAGAGATAAATCTTAATTTGGGTTCTAACAGTTGTTTTGTTATTATTCTTTTTCTTCAAGCATGAACCATTAAAAACACAAGCGCGTAATTACTTAACTCTAGTCAATAAAGTCTAGTTTAAAAACAGATCAGAATAAATACTAACGTCATGGGCAACTCTCCGATAATATTAATAATTATTCTGATAATTTTCAGTAAATACATTGACAATGTAAGTAATCTATGTTACAGTAATATTTGAAAATTAATTTATGCAACTTTTATTTTAGGATGCTGTGAGAGTTAGATTCACAAATGTGGTTTGTTTCTCTGAGAACAAGTCCTTGTATCTCATTCACAATTGCCGATTAAAAGCACTGCAAAGAGACAAAATTGTGTTCAACTACAATTCCACTTTGCTTTATCAATTGAAAGATTTGACACTCCGGGTTCAAATGGTTAAGAAGGAAAATGGGTACAAGCCATGGCTCTACAATATAACAATTAAAGCCTGTGACTTTCTAAGGAGACAAAGTAATCCATTTATCAAGATGGTCTACAACGTCTTCAGAGACTATTCTAATATTAACCACAGTTGTCCCTTCGAGGTACGTCCGAAATGGAATTTCTTACATTGTATTGATTTGCAAATTTACCATCGCAGGGTCCGATTATAGTAAAAGATTTATATCTTACGCCAGGTTTAATTCCTTTACCACTGCCAAGTGGCGAATATGGCGTACTTTTTACTGCAAATTTCCACAACGTGATGGAGGCGTATGTAAATTTATTTTTGAATTTATCGAAGATATAAAAACGAATACTAATAAAAAGGTTAAACATGCTAAAAATTAGCTATTATCACATTTTCTACATAATAAACTTCTTAAAGTTTATTGATAATGTGTTATTCTGTTGGATGTGTTTTCGTGTTTTTCATATAGTTTGGTCTACAATCTGTGTATCTTCCACTCCTACAATTATAAATACATAAACTGGAATTGGAAATACTAATTGAGCGATTAATCTGCACCTATTATTCTGATATTATTTATAATAGATGACACGCCAAAGTAAATGACTTTTTGACTCCAGTGCAAAACGAAATCTGCACAAGCATTAACATGGGAAGTTATTTAACAATTTCGGTTGTTATTTTAATAATTTTCAGTGAATATATTGGCAATGTAAGTAATACATCTTTCGCTAAAATATGCATATTAATGTAATTTTATTTTAGGATGCTGTGCGAGTTAGATTCACAAATGTGGTTTGTTCCTCTGATAATAAGACCATTTATCCCATTCACAATTGTCGATTGAAAGCCCTTCAAAGAGACAAAGTCGTTTTTAATTTTAATGGAACTCTGCTTTTTCAAGTAAACGCTGTTACAGTCCATGCTCAAATGGTTAAGAAAGCAAATGGATATAAACCATGGCTCTACAACCTCACAATTAATGGCTGTGATTTTCTAAGGAAACGCAATAATCCATTTCTCAAGATGGTCTACAATATCTTCAAAAACTTCTCCAACATTAATCACGGTTGCCCCTTGAAAGTAAGTTCAAATTTGCCATTTCTTACATTATGTTCACTAAAAATTTACAATTACAGGTCCGATACTAGTAACTGATTTGTATCTTAAGCCAGATTCGATTCCTTTGCCAATGCCATCTGGTGAATATGGTGTACTTCTTACTGGAAATTTTAATAATATAATGAAGGCGTTTGTAAATATATACTTGGAAATTATCGAATAAACATAAGTTATTTTAATGTTTTCTACATTATAATCATATTTTCTGTGAAGTGGTCTAATCAAAAATCGTCTATAAAAATGTATCCAATCTGAAAATATAGTGTTTTTCATATAGTTTGGTTTACAATCTGTGTATTTTCCACTCCTCCAATTATAAATAAATAAAGTCGAATAGGAAATACTAATTAAAAGATTAATCTGCACCTATTATTCTGTTATTATTCATGAGCCATAAAACACCAAAGTAAATGGCTTTTTAACTACAGTGAAAAACCACATCCGAACTAGTAAAAACATGGGCAACTCTCGAACAATTTCCGTTATTATTCTGATAATTTTCAGTGAATATGTTGGCAATGTAAGTGATACACTTTTCTGTAATATTTGTTAATAATTGTACTTTTATTTTAGGATGCTGGGAAAGTCAGATTCACAAATGTTGTTTGTTCCTCTGATAATAAGACCATTTATCCCATTCACAAATGTCGATTGAAAGCTCTTCAAAGAGATAAAGTCGTGTTTAACTTTAACGCCACATTTCTTTTTCAAGTAAACGACTTCACAGTCCATGCTCAAATGGTTAAGAGAGCAAACGGATATAAACCATGGCTTTACAATTTCACATTTAATGGCTGTGATTTTCTAAGAAAACGCAATAATCCTGTTATTACGGTGATTTACAATATCTTCAAAGACTACTCCAACATTAATCACAGTTGTCCCTACAAAGTAAGTTCGAATTTGAAATTACTTACATTATATATATTAAAAATTTACCATCACAGGGTCCGATACTAGTATCTGATTTGTATCTTAAGCCAGGTTCAATTCCCTTACCAATGCCATCTGGTGAATATGGTATACTTCTTACTGGAAATTTTAATAATATATTGAAGGCGTTTTTAAATATATACTTGGAAATTATCGAATAAATATAAGTTACTAGGGGGTTTGCCCCCTGCTCGCTTCGCTCGCCAACCCCCGGCTCGCTACGCTCGCTGACATCTCGGGGAAAAATGTGAAGTGAAAATAGGAAACATTTCTCACAGCTATAGCCAGACCTTATGTCATTTCTAATTAGATAGCGGGAATTGTAAATTCAATTTTTCCCTGTAGTTGGACTTAAGATAATAGTAATAGGTAGTACTTTATATAATATAGAGAATTTACATATTCGCTGCTCGATGTTTTAAAGTTTTCGCTGCAATTGGATTATTGCAGCAAAAGCGAGTAACAGTACCATATACTGAAAATTGATTTTGAAAGTCGCAACACTAATGAATCGTAAAACCCCTCCCCCTCCCTCCGCCAACCCATCCCCCAGTCCATCTTCTTTTGATTGTTTATTAATAGCATTAAAAGCCACTGTTCCTATGGCAGCTATACGATATAGTGATCCGATCTTGACCAAATTTTTACAGAATGTTACAATGAGTACGAAATCCATAATCTGTGAGTTTGGTTGAGATATCTCAAAAATAACAAAGATCTTCATACAAAGTTTTAATTTGCATCTGGTTGTTCCTATGGCAGCTTATGATATAGTGGCCCGATCTTGACCAAATTTTCTCAGAATGTAGCAGTGAGTAAGAAATACATAATCTGTGAGTTTGGTTAAAATAGCTCAAAAAACAAAAAAAAATTTCATAATAAGCAAATTTGACCTTTGACCCCCATTTTAGCCCCTTCCAGTGGGGATATCAAAAAATCCCGTCTTATTGCACGATAATTATGTGTCAGCTAGTTGTGTAAAAATTTCATCTCAATATCTTGAACCGTTTGGCCTACAGCGTGATGACTAAGTCAGTGAGTCAGTGAGTCAGTGAGGACAAAGAGTTTTATATATATAGATAGAGAATTTACATTTTCGCTGCTCGATGTTTTAAAGTTTTCGCTGCAATTGGATTATTGCAGCAAGATCGAGTAACAGTACCATATACTGAAAATTGATTTTGAAAGTCGCAACACTAATGAATCGTAAAACCCTCCCCCCCTCCTCCAACCCATCCCCCAGTCCATCTTCTTTTGATTGTTTATTAATAGCATTAAAATCCACTGTTCCTATGGAGCTATACGATATAGTGATCCGATCTTGACCAAATTTTTACAGAATGTTACAATGAGTACGAAATCCATAATCTGTGAGTTTGGTTGAGATATCTCAAAAAATAACAAAGATCTTCATACAAAGTTTTAATTTGCATCTGGTTGTTCCTATGGCAGCTATATGATATAGTGGCCCGATCTTGACCAAATTTTCAGAATGTAGCAGTGAGTAAGAAATACATAATCTGTGAGTTTGGTTAAGATAGCTCAAAAAACAAAAAAATTTCATAATAAGCATTTTTGACCTTTGACCCCCATTTTAGCCCCTTTCCAGTGGGGATATCAAAAAATCCCGTCTTATTGCACGATAATTATGTCTCAGCTATGTTGTGTAAAAATTTCATCTCAATATCTTGAACCGTTTGGCCTACAGCGTGATGACTAAGTCAGTGAGTCAGTGAGGACAAAGAGTTTTATATATATAG